>JAWZYT010002583.1:50000-144577 GCA_034508575.1 Petrolisthes manimaculis
CCGGCACAATTCTCCATAAAACACGGCCTTGGGCATTCTTGTGTCTTCCATGCGGGACAGGTGTCCAGTCCAGCGGAACCGTCTGGTCAGAAGCATGGCCTCCACACTGGGAACGTTGGCTCGCTCTAAGATTTTGCTGTTAGTCACGTTGTCTTGCCACTTGATACCCATGATGGATCGAAGGCTGCGCTGGTGGAAGCGTTCCAGAAGCTGAACCTGTTTTCTGTACAGAACCCAGGCCTCACATCCATAGAGGAGAGAGGTGACAACCACAGCCTTGTTCTCTTAGATCTTTGTTGACAGGTGCAGTGAGTGGTTTTTCCAAACTCACTTGTATAAACGGCCGAAAGAGCTGCTGGCTTTGGTGAATCGATTGTCGACGTCTTTGGCTACCGTGGCATCATTGGAGATGACACTCCCAAGGTAATTGAAGAGCTCAACAGTGTTCAGCAATGTTCCATCGATGCTGATGTGTGGAGGGTTGTAGTTTTCTCCTGGTGGTTCCTGATGCAGCACTTCTGTTTTCTGGAGGCTGATCGTAAGGCCGAAGGCATTTGCTGCATCTGCAAAGTGGTTGACTGCCACTTTGAGGGTTTCTTCACTATGAGCAAGAAGTGCGCAATCATCTGCGAAGAGTAGTTCCAGGATCAGCTCCTCTAGCGTTTTGGTGAGAGTAAGAAGTCTTCTTAGGTTGAAGACACTTCCATCCGTCCGAAACCGAATGTAAATCCCTTCTGTGAGATCCTCCTTTGTCTCCCTTAACATCAAGCCGAAGAAGATGACAAAGAACGTAGGCACGAGGACACAGCCTTGCTTGACCCCATTATCAATAGGAAACGGGTCAGACAGATCGCTGCCGTGCTTCACCCGTCCTACCTGGCCATCATGGAGCTGGGGGAAGACTGTGAGGAGCTTCGGTGGACAGCCCAGTCTTACCATGACCTTCCATAGGCCATCTCGACTGACCGTATCGAAGGCTTTCGTCAGGTCTATGAATGCCGTATATAGCCCCATGTTCTGCTCCCTGCATTTCTCCTGGATCTATCGCAGGACGAAGATCATGTCGGTTGTTCCTCAATTGGCTCTAAAGCCACATTGGCTTTCTGGGAGGTATTCCTCAGCGACTGTTGGATTGAGTCTGTCCAAGATGACTCTAGCAAGCATCTTTCCCGCAACAGACAGTAGTGTGACGCCTCTGTAATTTGAGCAGTCTGATTTCTGTCCCTTGTTCTTATACAAAGGAACAATGACACCATCACGCAGACCTTGTGGTATGACGCCACTCTCTCAGCACACCTTGAACAGGTCAGTGAGCTTTACAAGAAGGATAGGTACTGTGGAAATGAGTTACTTGAGAGGTGTATGTGGACTTACAAGGTGGGATTAAGAAAGTAATGAGAGTGTGCATGAGAGATGTGGTATGTGTGAGAAGGCAATTGATATTGAGTGTGGAGTGGTTGAAAGAGCAAAGCATAATACACTGAGATGGTTTGGACATGTAGAGAGAAAGCAAGGTGAGAAGTTTATAAAGAAGGTGTACGATAGTGAAGTTGTGGGACATGGTGTGAGAGGCAGACCACCAGTTAGATGGCAGAACAGAGTTGAAGAGTATGTGAGAAAAAAGAGAAGTGTTAGTGGGTAAGGGGGGATGGAAAATGTGAGGAGGGAGTGTTGGAACAGAAAAAACTGGAGACTCTTCTGAATATAAGATTATGTAAATCTGAGCAGTGCGACATCACACTTTCCACAGTCAAGTCCATTGAAGGCAGCTCATCCTGGTATGATCCTGGTAAGACATCATGCTGCTGCTGAAGATGTGATGGGATGGTGTTGAGGAATAGCCTTTACAACGGATGCCTTCTTCTGTTGTTTAGTTGTTACTGAGCTCATTTAACTTCTTTCCTCAACATAACCAGTAAAATCCAGCATAAAATGTTCTAAGTTTTCTGCTGCATCTGTTCCACATAATATCTTGTATTCTGTTTTGTTGTCCTCTTGTCTAAATCTTTTTCTGTCTTTCAGGTTTAATTAAAGTATTTATGAGATAAAGCAGGAACTCAGTGTGACGATATATCTATATAAGTAAATATAGTGAACATTATTCTTTGATACAAAGAGAAATTACAGAAAATTAAAAAGGAACTCAGTGTGACGATATATTTAAGTAAATACAGTGAATATTATTCTTTGATACAAAGAAAAACTATGGAAAATTTGTACCGAAAGTGTACTGTGACGAACACATTAATTAAGCAAAGTTAATTAAACATATCGTACTTGTAAATGTTGACAGTTATAACAGCAGTGAAAACCAGAACACAAGTGTGACTTTAGTGTTAAGTATTTAACTTTGACACCTTCAGAATGGAACCACTGGTGTATGTGTTATAAAACACAAAACAACAAACGAAAATTATACAAGGTCTTCATCTGGAAATGATACTTGTTTATACTCTCTCTCTCTCTATATATATATATGAAAACCTCACAGCATATTCTTTTTTTCAGAAATACAGGCTAATATTAATAGTTGAAAATACCTATTAACCTGTTCCAGATGCTTAAGGTACGACCTTAAGGCCAACATTATAGAACATATAGTGAAGTGTTGTTGGCTGGAGTGTGAACGTTATCCTTCCTTTATCACATTTAAACACATTTGTCTTAATTTTCCTAGAACCTATGGGATGCACAGAAAATGTGAATATCTGAAAATGACATAAAAACTGATGTGACACCAAGAAAATGAACACATTACAGAAATGAATACCTAGTACAGTGTGAATAAGTGTAGTGTTACCAAGTGTAGTGTTACCAATTGTAGTGTTACCAAGTGTAGTGTTACCAAGTGTAGTGTTGCCAAGTGTAGTGTTACCAAGTGTAGTGTTGCCAAGTGTAGTGTTACCAAGTGTAGTGTTACCAAGTGTAGTGTTACCAAGTGTAGTGTTACCAAGTGTAGTGTTACCAAGTGTAAGTCAAGTGTGAGTCAACAAAGCAGGCAGTATGATTATCACCTTATTAGCTGTCTTGTCAACAGCCGGTGGGATGATAGCACGTTTGTTGGCGAATGTACTTGCACTCTCCAGGTCGGGCAACAGATCTATATCCATGTCTCGGAGAAATATGAAATTTGGATGTAAAAGTATTATGCTTCTGGAAGCTGTTGGTAAGAAAGTCATGAAGACAACCCTATTATGGGGTTGTCCAGGGAAGGACCCTATGGAAGACCTTTTTACCTACCTGGAGCGCCTTGACCCATCATCCTCAGATGCCAACTATGTTAGGGATGACAAGAAAAGTCACCCAAAATTCAACAAGACTCAGAAAGATAATCTGAATTTGGACAGTAGCTGTGATACATTTGACATCACACTATTGTTTATTTGTATAAAACTTTGCTGCATGAATATGGCCCGTCTCAATGACTCAGCTTGGTTTAGTGATGGTGATGAACTCGAGAATCTCTTATATCAGATAAAAAAGGCACGAAATAATGCCATGCATGAATCACTCGAGATCACAAAAACTGAATTTGAGGAAAAGACCAAGAAACTGCGGAAAGATCTCATTGCTACACTGACTAAAGCAAAGGAAAGATTTGGTAGAAGTGACGAAGAGCTGAAGAAGGAAATTGATAATATAGAAGTGGTCATGAAAGGGATCACAGATAAACCTGTAGACCTGGACGACTTTCTGAGAGATCATCATTCAGTGCTCCAAGAACACATCATCAGTAGAGCGCTTGACGAACTGAACAAACATCCTACATATGGAAATGAAGTTAAACCTTTACCCTTCCTCACTACCAACGAGGTGAAGTTAGAAATAGATAAAATCTACACAAAAAATAAAGTCATGATAGGAAGGAAGGATGGCAAAGGAATTGAGGAACACCTTGATCTAAAAAAACTGGTTCAAGGCCAATCAACAAAACCCCAAGTGTTAGTGGTGGAAGGTCTGGCAGGCAGTGGTAAGACGACCCTGGTCAGATACATGATAGATGAATGGAAAAAGAGTAGCAACGATAACATCAATGGATTAAAAGAATATAAACTGCTGCTGAAGGTACAGTGTCGGGACTCACATCTTTCTTCTTACGCTGATCTTATAGATTTTCTTTTTCACCCTTCAACTCCAGAATACAAAGAACTTCTGTCAAAACTAGTCAAGGAGTCATCACTTCTAGTCATCATTGATGGGATTGACGAGGTCAACAAATATTCCCGACAACTGATTCGAGAAATGCTTGATGAAATGCAAGGAAACCCTAAATGTACTGTGATGTTCACCACTCGCCCAGAGGCTTTGCAAGAGGGACTACAGTTCATTCCTGATACATACTATCAGGTGGTGGTTGAACTAGTTGGTATTCCTACGGGGCAGAGGGAAGCATTCTTACAACGTTATCTTGGTGAACTACTTAAAGCCGGCCCTGGTGCTACACCTACACCTCCCACCCCTGGTGCTACACCTACACCTCCCACCCCTGGTGCTACACCTACACCTCCCACCCCTGGTGCTACACCTACACCTCCCACCCCTGGTGCTACACCTACACCTCCCACCCCTGGTGCTACACCTACACCTCCCACCCCTGGTGCTACACCTACACCTCCCACCCCTGGTGCTACACCTACACCTCCCACCCCTGGTGCTACACCTACACCTCCCACCCCTGGTGCTACACCTACACTTCCCACCCCTGGTGCTACACCTACACCTCCCACCCCTGGTGCTACACCTACACCTCCCACCACAGATGACATTAATCAGTGTATTAAGCAACTGGATGTCGAGAATAAAGAGCATTTCAGACTTCCTCTTAATCTCAGCATTGTAGCCATTTTGATGTACTCTTGGCCAAAGAAAATGAACCAGAACACCACACAAACAGAGCTCTACCATTATCTCCATGAACTGACTCTAGAGAAGTTGGACCAGAGACTAACAAAGAATGACCTTACCAAAGACTTTGACCGTCGTACACTACGGAATAAAGTTGAAAAATGGCTGCCATCAATGTATTGTGAGATGTTTGTTGCTCTCACACATGACCAGCTGACTCTACAGGAGGAGAGTGTAAACAAGCTCAGGGAGGAATGTGTCACACTGGATCTACCACCTGATGAAATGATGGCAGCCTTTATGACAACTCAAAATAAGAAAACTCTACACGGGTACGACTTAGATTGCTACTCTGTACCCCATAAGGCCTTCCAAGATAGATATGGAGCCTTATACATTATGGAGAGTATAAAGGAGCTCAAGAAACGCAAAAAGTCGGTGAATATAAAGCAAATAATGTTGTTAACAGTTGGTATTGGTGAACTCAAAATGACTAAGTTCCAAAACCTGTTACAAATGCTTATTGGTGAGCTCACATTATCTTGCAACTGGAATTCCATAATGGATGAAGACGTACTGAAGGAAGTGGTGAATCTTCTGCAAGAGGCTGGAGTAAGAAGACGGGACCAGTGGTTAGATGTCATTGAAGACACAAAGTGTTCCAATGACATCATCCTAAAGCTAATAGCTGACCATTTCCCTCTTAAGGGTGCAAGAATTGTTACCCGGGATGATGATGATGATGATGATGATGATGATGCTGCTGCTGCTGCTGCTGCTGCTGCTGCTGCTGCTGCTGCTGCTGCTGCTGATGATGATGATGATGATGATGATGATGATGCTGATGATGATGATGATGATGATGATGCTATATACATCAGTGACGGGAGAATAGCAGCATATGAAATGCTGCTTTCTCATCTCCGTCCTTCACACCTAGACCTCAACATTTCCGGTGACCCTGCTAGTCTACACTGCCTACGAGGACACCTAGATCATCACATCTTCATAGAGTTCAACCTTTGGCAGAGCTATCATCACCCTACTGCAGACATACACCCTATTGTTGACCAACTCCTAAGGACGGTCCAGTAAGTATTACATGATAATGTAATCTTTGTGATTCATGTGTGACTGAAATGGTAATGACATCTACCCTACCTATACCATATACATGTTAACTCATGATTCGTTTACAAGAGCCTTGGGCCGGTATACACAAAACTTGTTAACATAGTAAACAGTTGTTAACTAAGGCTAAACATTTCCTGTTAACCTTAACAATTTGCTGTTAAACATTATAAGGTATAAGTGCTCCAGAGGAATTTTTAAATCTTAACACACACACACACACACACACACACACACATATATATATATATATATATATATATATATATATATATATATATATATATATATATATATATATATATATATATATATATATATATATATATATATAAGTGGTTGTGTAATATTAGCATAATGATATAATAAGTTGAGGAATAATTATTAGAATTGATTTGGAAGTAGGAAGGGGAAGCAGAAGATGAGATAACTAATAAAACACATTTCATTTGGTGTTTTTTTTTTTCTAATTTTTTCTAAATTTTTGGATTAATTACATAAGTTGACACACATGCAGAAGTAGACTAATTTATTTCTTTATTAAATTATTTATCTTTTTTAGTGGGGGGGGGGGGACACTATTAATATCAAATGGTTCACTACTATACTATCCATATATTACCCATAAACAAAAGCTTACAGTTCAGATAGTACAGTAAAGTATATATTTGAAATAACATAAGGCGAAAAAAAAAAATAATGTATTCCAAGACCTGAATAATTATATTTTAATTATAATTTCTCCCCTTCAGGAGTCCAGACCTGAGGAGGTACACTGGTCAATTGAGTGATTATGTGTTGTCAAGGCTACAACAGCTACACTCCCTGAGACGCATCTACCTTGGCATCTCATCTAACCACCAGGCTACCTTGTTGATGAACCTTATTACCTCTACTTCATGCAAACACCTGGACATCCTCGGTGAGTATTAGTCTCTCTCTCTCTCTCTCTCTCTCTCTCTCTCTCCAAATGCCTGACTTTACTTGACCTTACCTAACCTAACCTAGACCACAGCAGACTACCGGGACCTAACCTGGGCAAACTACTGGGACCTTACCTGGGCAAACTACCGGGAAATTACCGTGGTAATGTACAGGAAATGACCAGGGCAAAATAATGGGAACTAGCCGGATCTGGCAACACTGCTACAAAAGGGAAATTCTTTCAATAAATATCCTTTGGTTTCATGGTGTAAGTGGTGTGTAGGTGTGGTAGCTGTGTGTGTGTGTGTGTGTGTGTGTGTGAGTGTGTGTGAATGAATGTGTGTGTGTGTGTGTGTGTGTGAGTGTGTGTGTGAGTGAGAGAGAGGGGGGGGGAGATAGTAGGTGAGGTAGCTGTGTGTGTGTGTGAGAGGGAGTGTGTGTGAATGAATGTGTGTGTGTGAGAGAGAGTGTGTGAATGAATGTGTGTGTTTTGTTTTGTTTTGATTAATTTAATACGTTCATGGAGTGGCAAACATTGTACAATATATATAATATCTAATTATAATACATGTATGCATAAGGATGACATTATTGTTATACAGTATTAGACAGTGAAATAAACTTGTAATATACAGTACAGTACTATATGAGACATGACTGTAATAAAGATTACAGAATATTATTATGTATATAAAGATGACAATATTATTATATCAATTTGGTAAATAAATTTATAATATACAGTACTATACTAGATGGAACATGGTATAATGATCATAGAAAATTTATTATATGTAGCCTATAGGGATGACAGGGAAATTATTATATTTATACAGATAACTATATTACTACAGTATATCAACCAGTGGGTAAAACTTGTAATATACAGTACTAGAAGGTACAAGGTTACATGGAAATTATTATATGTATAGTATAAAAATGATAGTAAGTTATAATATATATGAATATGACAATATTATTATATCAGCAGTGAAACAAACTTATAATATATAATACATGGTTACAGGGAAGTTATTATATGTAAAAAGATCACAGGAAGTTATTATATGTAATCAGATAACAATATTATTATATCAATCCATGAACCAAACTTATAATAATTATACAGTACTAGAGGAGACATTATTACAGATAAATTACTATATGTATTGAGATCACAGGGGAATTACTATATACTGTATGTAGAGATAACAATATTATTATATTAAACTAGAGATATTAGCTTCTAATATACAGTATTACACTAGATAAGACATTATTACAGATAAATTACTATATTTATTCAGGTTACAAGGAAGTTACTATAGGTATAAAGATGACAATATTATTACAGTATATTGAACTAGAGAAATAAGTTTATAATATACAGTATTGTACTAGATAGGAAATTGTTACAGATAAATTATTACATGTATAAAGATGACAATATTATTATAATAAACTAAAGAATTAAGCTTATAGAGTACAGTATTACACTACATAAGACATTGTTACAGGGAAATTACTATACAATACAATGCCACTTAATTCATTTATTCACACAATGTTTTTGGTCTGTACTGTATATGAATTAGGTTGTTAATTATTTTTATCTGATTACAATATATTTACTGTACACAATAGGTCAGATTTGTACTTTAAACCGTGTGGTATTGATTTGTCTTTCACCTTTAGTACTAACTGGTGTTTGGTGGAAATACAGTACAGTACTACAATTAGGCTTGTACACCTGTAGATGTACATAACCTTGCATAGACAAGCAAAAGATTTTCACTGTGACTGTTTCTATATATGTGATGCCAATTAACTTGCAGGTGTTGTGGTGACATCAGATGTACTGCCAGAGGCCATCACCACAAACTTACCTGTCACTAAGTCATGGGTAGTGTTATACCTGCTAGATGTCACAGATGCAAGGATGAGTTGGGCCTGTGAGATGGTTGCCAACTTCAGCAATCCTTCACAAGAGTAAGCATTATTTTGTACACTCAAGAATATGAATCCTTGATATAGAACAGTTGGAAGATATAACCTTTATGCATACCAAAACATCAACTAGAAATTACAAAGATCATATTTATATCCAATACTGCTGGTGGTTAGCAAGAAAAGAGCTGTAGTAATAAGACTGCATTGAGAGTTGAGTTGATCTGACTTGGTCTGTATTGCAAAATGTGTTTATGCTTGCAATTATATATACAATTATAATACATGTAAGTAATAATTGTTGTCTCAAAATGATGTTCATTTGTATTACCTTTGCTTACCTATAAAGAAAAACAGACTACAGAGAGAGAAAGAAATATTTGAAACATTTATCTATAGTTATCAGTTATACAAAATACAAAACTATAAGTATTGTATAAACATATATTTTTTTTTTAATGTATAACTAATGCTAGCCTATATAAAGCAATGCTTTTCAGGCAAAATTTAGTTTTTGCTGACAGTGAATAACTGAGCAGCATTAACAATAATTATAGTAATGATGATAATGGCAATGCTAATAAACTAATACTAAAATCTAAACAATTAATACTAAATACAGGTTAGATAAAATAATGTGATAATAATACAGAATCAGTTATTGAATATATGAGTTAGTAATTAAATAGCTACAGTACTTACATTAGCTTAAGTAAATATAAAGGTACCATATATGCTGGAATAACAGGTTAATATTACATTATATATATATATATATAAATTTAATTATGCAAATACATATACTAAACATATAAAAAAAGATTAAATTGGTTAATAGCTCATTATGATAACGTTTTTAATCAACTTATAAATGAGAGAAACATTGGATACATTTATTTATAACTGTTTATTTGTTGTAATACAAGGACCTAATGGGGTTTAATTTGTTTGTATTACTTTATAGTTCATTAATTGTTTTATAAATATTTTTGGTATGATTATGAAAATGTGTAAATATTTGTAAATAATAATGGTTCAATTTGGCAGCCAGAATAAGTTGAGTGAAGTGATTTCTATATTGCCTTAATTAAAGGCCTCATGTGAAACTGTTACAAGCTTATACATTTTAAACAAATTACATTTATGTTTAATTAATAGATTTAAATATTCCACTTGTAAGCCATGCATTATGGAGCATTTTCATAATAACATATTTTATTTTTATTGGAAAACTTTTATTGTATCATTTATATATAATTTTAAGAAAAAGATTGAAATTATCATTAGTATTTTCTAGATTAAGTAATTCTTCTCATTGGTAAATAGATTATGATTATTAAAATTGAATGATATGAAATTAAGTTTATGCTTGGCATTAGATCTATAGATAGTTGTAGTAGTAGTAATAGTAGTAGTAGTAGTAGTAGTAGTAGTAATAGTAATAGTAGTAGTAGTAGTAGTAGTAATAGTAGTGGTAGAGAGAGAGAGAGAGAGAGAGAGAGAGAGAGAGAGAGAGAGAGAGAGAGAGAGAGAGAGAGAGTTACCATGGCATCACAAGTCATCGTAAAATACATATATGAATGAGTGTGTGTCAATCACCTGCCTGGACACAAACAGTAGCCTATACACCTGTACAGTTATAAGATGATAACCACCGTCTATGTGAACTCCTTGCAGGGTATACGGCATTAACTTCCCGAGGTCAACCCTGGACGAGGCTGGGTGGATAAGGATGATACAAGACCTGGGGAGAAGGGGTATCAGGAACATAGGGGACATGTGGGTGCCTGACACGTCCATAACAAGCCATCAGGAAGACCAAATCAACACCATCTGCCTTAACACTTTGGGGGCAGTGTTTGAGAGGTGAGTCTCCCTTCCTCCTACAATATTTTACCCCCCCCCCCACACACACACTGTCCCCTCTCTCCACTACTATACATACATACAGTATACTATACATCTCCCTCTCTCCCTCCTCTTTCACATCCCATATATATACAGTATACTCATATATATAATAGCCACCTCCCATCATTTTGGGTTGGGTTGCAGAACAATAAATTCAACATTACTTTATTGCATTATTTATTTTATACTTTTTCTCAATTTCCAGACTTGATTTCAACAAATTCAAGAAATAGTTGATCTCTGTGATGGTAAATGTTCAGCTGATCAACCAGACATCGGATTACATGAACTCAATCCACCTAATTCCATAATGGTCTATCTTGTATCTCTCTCTCTCTCTCTCTCTCTCTCTCATGTTTCTCTTATATATAAATAATATTACTTACATATTTAAAAAACTTTAAGGTGGTACAGGGGTAGGGGGACAGGCTGGGGGGGGGGGGGGGGGTAGAAAGCCTGTCCCCTATTCCCACTCCCCACTAACACCCCCCCCCCCAAGCCTGTCCCTCTATTCCTGCACCCCCCTAACCCCCCCAAGCCTGTCCCTCTATTCCTGCACCCCCTAACTCCCCTAACAGGATTGGGGTGGGTTAGGGGGTGCAGGAATAGGGGGACAGGCTTTCTACCCCCCTCCCCCCCCCCAACCTGTCCCTTCTCCCGCACCCCCCCCCCCCCCCAACCCCCGACCCCCACACCCCACTAAACATATAGCTGCCTATAATTTAACACTTTATTAACACTAACTTTTATTATTATTCAACACATTTATAAAACATGCAATTATATTCTTAATAATATTAAAAATATATTAATTATATATTAATTATATATTAATTATATATTATTATTTATTAATTATATATCAATTATATATTAATTATATATTAATTACATATTAATTACATATTAATTATATATTAATTATATATTATTATATATTAATTATATATTAATTATACATTAATAATATATTAATTATATATTATTATATATTAATAATATATTAATTATATATTATTAATTATTAAAAAAAAACATATTCTCAATATATTCCTTAAAAAAAAAACATTAAAAAAAAAAACTTTTTAATTATTGATTTAATGTAAGTCGATGTTGTTCTGTAATAGTGTGTTTGATTAATTATTATCTTATACTAATATTATTGTGTTAATATTATAAGTTGCATCATTATTTACAATATTACTATTTTATAATTATTACAATGTTAATTTTTATTATTGCTTTTATTGTATTAATATTATTATTTTACTTATTATTTACAATATTATTATTTTATAATTATCACAAAGTTAATAATAATAATAATAATAATAATAATAATAATTAATAATCAATTATAATTCGATAATAATGTTATCACTTAATTAATATTAATATTAATTAGTGTTGATATTATCACTTTAATTATTTTTTACAATACTACTATTTTATAATTAACACAATGTTAATTACTGCTAATAAAATTATTGTTATTATTAACATACAGTATATATGTCATTTTTTTGTTTTTTACCATAAATTAAGTTTTACATTTAAGTTTGCAGTACTGCCCAAAAAGCTTCCAGCTTTAAATGGACTTTCTGCCCTTCCTTTACTTCCCATTATCTGTCATACACATGCCAGCATTAACTTGTCATATATACAGGACACCAACCAAGCCTATACCCATCACTCTCTCATACACATGCCAGCATTAACTTGTCATATATACAGGACACCAACCAAGCCTATACCCATCACTCTCTCATACACATGCCAGCATTAACTTGTCATATATACAGGACACCAACCAAGCCTATACCCATCACTCTCTCCTTTATTAGCCAGCAGTCACCTCAACATTAGTGTTTCTCTCCCCTTGCCTTGCCTTGCCTTGCCTTGCTACCATACACACACACCAAGCCACCAGACACTGTGTCCTATACTACTACCAAGAACCAATACATGGTGCCCTACATCACTACCTACTACTACTACACACACCTACATCACTACCTACTACTACACACACAGAGCTTCACTACCTACTACTACACACAGAGCTTCACTTCTACAGACAAGTGTGAAGACCGATGCACATCTACAGTGTTTGGTTCCACTACTGTATCTTATATTACTGTTGTGTTCTATATTAAATAAACTATACTTAGTATTCGAGTCTGATGTTCACCTTCAGTAGTAATAAGGCATCACAGCTCTTATAGAGTCACATGTAGTTTATAATCCATGAATATATTTTGAAATTAATATAAACAAAACTTTTACAGTTCATTTCTTTTCATTTTCCAGTGAGGTAGACTTGTATCTGAATTGTCATCAGTTAACATAGTTGAAAATTCAACTCACTGTAGTATACACACACTGACCAATGATATACTGGTAAGGTTCTCTAGAAAAGTAATTAAGGCTACTTGTTGGCAACATCTTTGACTACTTAGGGGTTACTTACGCCCATAGTTTTAAAAAAATTGAGGGCCTTTACTGGAGCTCTATGAATTCTCCAAACTACTCCAGGCAACAGATTCCCTATTAGAAACATTGAAGCTTTCTGTGGCCTGGATTATTTGGAGGGTTCTTAGAGCTCCAGTAAGGGCCCTCAAATTTTTTTAATACGACGGGCCTTATACAGGGAGAATGCCATCACCAAGTGTAATTAGGGCTGTAATATGTACAGTTGGCTCCACTTCCGCGTTTCTCCCCTCTCGTTGCCAATGTTGGGCCAGTCAGAAATTCGAATCCTGATCCACAAGTTGAAAAATTCGAAATATTCATATCCTTTGAGTGAAAGTATGAATATTTCGAATATTTTAACTTGTGAATCGGGATTCGAATTTCTGACTGGCCCAACATTGGCAACGACAGGGGAGAAACGCGGGAGTGGAGCCAACTGTATGTGTGTGAAGGGTGTTGAGATATGTAATATAAGATTATTTTAGGCTTGATTCCACAGTGGTATTGGTTTGTTAGCTTCCCAACCCACCACACTTGTAAGGCTTCAATATTTTCCAAAAGCTGAGTATCCACACTCTCAAAAATTATGAAATAGTTTGATAATGATGATCACTGCATTATTTATTCACCAAATTCATTAAATAATTCACCTATAAGTTATTAACAAGGCTAATATTCTTTCGTTCGTGTGCCGACAAACCAATATGAACGACTGTGGAATCTACCCTAAGTATTGCTTGTACGAAAAACAAAGCAAAAAATGGCAGGAAGGAAGGAAGGTCTAGCATTGACATAAAAATCATTAAATGAAATAAAAATGCTATACAAGTATTATATAGACTGTATATATATATATATATATATATATATATATATATATATATATATATATATATATATATATATATATATATATATATATATATATATATATATATATATATATATATATATATATATATATATATATATATATATACTACATGATTTATTGAGGCTGTGTACAAACAATATTACTTGATGCATTTAATCATCTTATAATGAGGGAATACTTTATACTAAACTACTACCTAAGTCATTTGGCTATTAAATAAAACAGAGATTTGTAAGAAAAATATGAACAGACACCAAGAGTAAGCCAGCCAGCCAACCAGCCAGTCAACCAGCCAACCAGCCACCCATTCACCCAGCCAGCCAGTCAACCAGTCAGCCAGCCATTCACCCAGCCAACCAGTCAGCCAGTCAGGCAGCCAGCCAGCCAACCAGCCAGCCAGTCAGTCAGTCAGCCAGCCATTCACCCAGCCAACCAGTCAGCCAGTCAGCCAGTCAGCCAGTCAGCCAGCCAACCAGCCAGTCAACCAAGCAGTCAGCCAGCCATTCACCCAGCCAACCAGTCAGCCAGGCAGTCAACCAGCCAGTCAGCCAGCTACATGAACCACTAGCACAATTGCTGCCAAAATAGAACTATATTAGTATTTGTCTTATTTCAAGCTGATATTATTACAGAGTACTTAAGGGGCCTGTGTTCGTGTATGAAAATTGGAGGCTTCTGATTCCTCTTGACTATGCCATGAAACAAGCTCCTTCTCTATAATTGGTGTTTCGTGGCAATATTTGAAGGACTCACTAACTTCCAATTTTCTGACTACATTACAGAGAACTTAAAGTGAATACAAGTAAGTATTATTAGTCGATATCCTTCCCAATACTAACAATAATAATTATATTCATGTTGATGGTACAGTACATGTTGTTAAGATGCAACATGTCTATACAAATCTTTCAGTTTCTCTCCTATAACACCCCCCGGTAGGGGGGTATTGCCTGTAGTAATGTGGGCAATACTTATAGGGTTTTGGCACCCCTTCGGCCCCAGCCACTAGCTTTCAGTTCTTCAACTCTCCCTCTTTTTTTTTCATTTCCTTCCTGCTTGCTGTCACACCTCTCTATCACCTTTTTCTGGCGCTATAGGACCTAGATGTTGCGGCGCCTAATATCCTTCAATCAATCAATCCTATAACACACACACACACACACACACACACACACACACACACAGGAATAATATTGATGGTAAAGTCATGGTCTAATGTACTGCAACACCTTCCAATGAGATGGCTTCGAAAAATGATCCGAAACTATAGCTGTTGGTGTGTGCAATTTTGGTTCATAAAATTAACTCAAATAGCTCGCTTTTATTCACCAGGTTGCAGTACATTAGACCATCACTTTACTTGCCAACTTTATCCAGCTCCCCTTTCCTCGCTCTCTCCCTTCATCAAGTCATGTCAGCATGTTAAAATTAGTAAGATGCAAGATGTCCATACAAATCCTTCCTTTTCTCTCCTATAGTGATTTTTAAGTTAAATATGAAAGGACCATCATATTCAAGAAAGTGTTATGTACAGTTGGCTCCACTCCTGCGTTTCTCCCCTGTCGTTACCGATGTTGGGCCAGTCAGAAATTCGAATCCCGATGTATAAGGTAAAACATTCGAAACATTCATATCTTTCACTCTAAGGATATGAATGTTTCGAATGTTTTAACTTGTGGATCGGGATTCGAATTTCTGACTGGCCCAACACTGGCAATGACAGGGGAGAAACGCAGGAGTGGAGCCAACTGTACTAGAGCACATGTTATGAGAAGAGACAATATCTATGTAGGAAGAAGAGTAATGGAAATGGAAGGTAGGGGGGAAGGAGAAGGAGAGGAAGGTCCAAGAGAAGGTGGATGGACAATGTTAGGGAGGATTGGAGAGAAAAACATCCACCTTACATAGAAGTGGGACAAGATGGATAGAGAAAGATGAAAGGTAACAAGACTATATAATTATAATACAACATAGAAGTGGGACAAGATGGATAGAGAAAGATGAAAGGTAACAAGACTATATAATTATAATACAACATAGAAGTGGGACAAGATGGATAGAGAGAGATGAAAGGTAACAAGACTATATAATTATAATACAACATAGAAGTGGGACAAGATGGATAGAGAAAGATGAAAGGTAACAAGACTATATAATTATAATACAACATAGAAGTGGGACAAGATGGATAGAGAAAGATGAAAGGTAACAAGACTATATAATTATAATACAACATAGAAGTGGGACAAGATGGATAGAGAAAGATGAAAGGTAACAAGACTATATAATTATAATACAACATAGAAGTGGGACAATCTGGATAGAGAAAGATGAAAGGTAACAAGACTATATAATTATAATACAACATAGAAGTGGAACAAGATGGATAGAGAAAGATGAAAGGTAACAAGACTATATAATAATAATACAACATTACTATTAAGTTTGTTGTTTTGTAATCATAGAATCACTTGGTACACTATTCATTGTAGTACATCAATAACTTCTCTCTCTCTCTCTCTCTCTCTCTCTCTCTCTCTCTCCAATAATTAACTCTCTTTCTGTGTGTGTGTGTGTGTGTATCTCTCTCTCTAATTAACTCTCTCTCTCTCTCTCTCTCTCTCTCTCTCTCTCTCCAATAATGAACTCTCTGTGTGTGTGTGTCTATCTCTCTCTCTAATTAACTCTCTCTCTCTCTCTCTCTCTCTCTCTCTCTCTCTCTCTCTCTTTTTTTTTTTTTTTTTTTTTAAACTTTCTGTCTAGCTGTACGTGGCCAAGCTAAGTAGCTAAGAAAAAACAGCTCGTTGTACGCCAGAGTGCGGCTTAAAGTGTCACTTTTCCTCGTGGCACTATCTTAAAAGCCGCGTTGTTTGAATGTGTTATGCTTTCATGGGCGTTGGTAATGTTCCTCGCCACCTGTGAGCAGCCACCTTCACTTGTTGGGTGGACAGGTCTTGCATGGTGGGAGCTGCTGCAGTGAAAACATTCCACATTCTTGTGGTTCTGGCAGTGAAGGTCCTCTGGTGCTGACTGGAGTGTGACCTCGGCACCCCGACCTGCTCTTGGCTGGAGGACACCGTTCTCGTGTCTCTCACAGCCTCACGCGGGGGGAGCCTAAGTCCTGCCAGGTGTTGCACCTCTTGAACTTGTGCCTTGTGGAGGACCACCAGAGCAGCTACGTCCCGGCGGTGCTCTAGTGTGTCCAGGGCAGGTATGTCTTGTAAGGGAGGAGGACAGATGTTGTTCTCCATCAGTCGCTGCACTCTTCGCTCCACTTTGTCGAGTCTCTGCAGGTGTGTAGCAGCACTGGACATCCACGTCAGGGCCCCATACTCAAGGTGGGGTCTTACCTGTGCCTTGTACAGTGTCATAAGGCCACGTTTGTCCAGGAAACTTGCCACTCTACGTAAGGCAGAGACCCGAAGGGAGGCCTGATGGGCGATGTGGTGGATATGCTTCTTGAATCGGAGCTCCGCATCGAAGGTCACTCCGAGGATCTTGACGTGATCTTGGAGTGGGAGGGTGACAGAGCCGAACTTCACTTTTCCCTCAACAGCTTGTGAGGCTGCCGGGGACCGAGAAACCACCATGGCTTGTGTCTTCTCAGGAGCAAAGTTTACCTGCCAGCGCTCTCCCCATCTCTTTATTGCTTGTAGCTGCTGATTAATGTCGGCAACTACTTGCTGGCTGTCCTGGCGAGAATAAGAGCGGGAGAGTGTGCAGTCATCAGCATATGCAGAAAGTGCTGGTAAGGTCCTAAGAAGGTCGTCCATGTATAGGTTCCAGAGAACTGGTCCCAGCACAGATCCCTGAGGGACTGAGGCCCCTACTGGGAGGTTCCTGGATTGTTGCACATTGACGACTACATGGAGTGTCCTCTCATGGAGGTAGTCACCCATCAGCATCAGAAGGTGACCTCGGATGCCCTTGGCTCGGAGCTTTTCCAGTAAGCCCGCGTGTGTGTCTATCTCTCTCTCTAATTAACTCTCTCTCTCTCTCTCTCTCTCTCTCTCTCTCTCTCTCTCTCTCTCTCTCTCTCTGTGTGTGTGTGTGTGTGTGTGTGTCTATCTCTCTCTCTCTCTCTCTCTCTCTCTCTCTCTCTCTCTCTCTCTCTCTCTCTCTCTCTCTCTCTCTCTCTCTCCAATAATTAACTCTCTTTCTGTGTGTGTGTGTGTGTGTCTATCTCTCTCTCAATGAAGTACTAACGTGTTAAATATATACTAAACAATCAGACAAACTGGGGTATCGAGTTGGTAACGAAACAGTGTAAGGTTCATTTTCACATTGGTAACGAAACAGTGTAAGGTTCATTTTCACATTGGTAACGAAACAGTGTAAGGTTCATTTTCACATTGGTAACGAAACAGTGTAAGGTTCATTTTCACATTGGTAACGAAACAGTGTAAGGTTCATTTTCACATTGGTAACGAAACAGTGTAAGGTTCATTTTCACATTGGTAACGAAACAGTGTAAGGTTCATTTTCACATTGGTAACGAAACAGTGTAAGGTTCATTTTCACATTGGTAACGAAACAGTGTAAGGTTCATTTTCACATTGGTAACGACAAATAATAATAGGTTTTAGTTAATGTATCTCCATTATTATTATTATTATTATTAATCCTACAAATTATTCACACACACACACACAGACACACATCCGCACATACACACACACATAGTATCTCTCTCTCTCTCTCTCTCTCACACACACACGTACACACACACACACACTCATTACTGAATACTGATAACAGTAGGATTCTCAAAGAAATTTACGACGTCGTATCTCATTTACGACGTCCTAACTTCCCCAGGCGAGTTAGGTCCACATACTCAAAACATTAAGACCTTATACTCAAAACAATTTCGGCACTGTGGGCAGCCATCTTGTGAGGTCTTAAGACACGTAGATTTACGATCCGCGCGACCCTGTCACAAGGGAGTTAAGACCCGAAACACATAGAAAAAGTATATATTTTTGTCAATTCTCCTGTGGTTCTCCCCGAGTCCCCGTTGCTGTGTTGGCAAAACACCATCACCCACGTCACGTCTTGTTGTTTGTTGTTGTGGGAGAGCTGAATGAACTGAACACCGAGCGCTAATTTACAAATGTGATGGAACTTAGTGGTTTGCATATGAGAATAGGCGTCGCCTACGGAGGGAAAGAGTGTATAGGGATCCATTGGACCCTCTACATGTTAGTGAAGAACACTTACTTCGCTATTATAGATTTCCTCATCAAGAAATCTTAATTAAACTTGTGCCAGGAACTTGCCAATTTACCCATATGTTCGTCGACAAAAGAGGAGATCTCATGCTATACCAACACACACCCAAGTGTTAGTAACTCTACGAGTATTAGCTAACTAGTGGAACCTTTCAAAGTGTGATTGGAGATTCTGTTGGAGTGACTCAAGCAAGTGTGAGTAGAGTGGTGAACTCTGCTGTAGTACATTTGTTGGCTGAGAAGGCAAGAGTAGAAATAAAGATGCCCTCAGGTATTGTGGAAATTGGCAGAGCCTGCAGAGGATTCCATGCAGTGAATGGTTTTCCCTGAGTGATTGGAGCCATTGATGGTACTCATATACCTATCAAGGCTACAAATATAAATTCACAAGTATATATTAATAGGAAAGGCTATCACTCCCTGAATGTGCAGTGTGTTTGCACCAGTGAGAAAATAATTTTGCATTATAGTATGAGATACCCTGGCAGTACCCACGACTCCTTCATCTGGAATAACAGTCGTCTTCGGGCTCGATATTGTAGATAATTTCTTTACATGAAATAAACTTTGTAAATTTAAATAAATACATTGTTGTTAATTACTACATCTCCTACTTATCCCAATATCACTCAAAACTACATTTTAACCGTAATAAAGACTTTGTGAAAATATAATTCTACAGATTACATTCAATTGTTTATTGTTCAAAAGCAGCACACTATAAAATCAAATACAGTACAGTAATAAAATACTATCACAGCATGACACACCTAAAATATAATCACATTTGAAAACAAAATTAAAGTTAGTGAGAGTTCTGTTAGCATAATCACTGTACAGCTACAATAACACTCGATAACATCTTACCAGTAATAAAGACTTTGTGAAAATATAATTCTGTATTGCATTCAACTGCTTATTGTACAGAAGCAGCACACTGTTAAATAACCTAATTAGTTTGGCACAGTATCACATTGTTTGGCTAACTCTGTAAGTTCCTCAAGTGCAGAGGCAATTCTTGGGAGGCTGCCTCTCAACACTTGCAGAATTTCTCCCTGTACTGCCAGCATCTGGTCACTGATACAGGGCTGTGAACTGGCACGGCTGCTGTGAACACTGCTACTGGTGTCATGACTCTCAGATCTACTTGCCCTCATACTTGATGCTGGAGGTGGTGATCTAGAGTAGGCATGGTCAAAAGTCACTGTCTGGGGAATGGTAATGTTTTCTGATGGTTCGTGACTTTGAATATTTTCTAACAGGCCTGAACTCTCAAAGTCAATATGTTCTACAGACATTGTAAAGTGGTGTGTTGGGTCATCTACTTCTGCCACCAAAATCTGTAACAATAAGAAGTGCTGTGTTTATGTAATATGGTTACAATGAAAAAGGAACTGTGATGCATAGTGGGAGCAATAAACATGGGGCCGCCTTTTTCCTTTAAGTTTCTTTTTGCTTAGTACTTCTTCCTCAAAGTTTCCTGTCTGCATTGCAGTTTCTTTGGTAAAACTGTACATACATTTCACTGTCACCCAACATATATAAATATAATCACACTTGGCCTAACATCTGCTGAAAAAAGATTTGAGAACCACTGGTGAACAACATCTTCAATACAGTACAGTATGTATTGCATCTCGTCAACCTACTGAAGATTATATAATGAACATCAGCTAAGCTCAGCAACATCTTCATGACCAATTATGCATCTACTTACTGGGTAGTGGTGCATGCTCATCATGTGTCCTTGTCAACGGTATGGGTCTGGCAACACTACCAGCAGAGGTCGATGGCAGAGGCTCATCTGTAACAATAATGTGTGCAGTGTTACACAACAGTATATCCAGTACTAATGCAACATGTTTACTCTGAGCTTTTGTAGTAACAGACAACACATAATAACCATAATACTGTATGTATAAAAGACACAAATACAGTACAGAATTGGGGCCTTGCATTCCCCTGCACTCTATAAGTTATTTTAGACCTTAAATGTACAGGCCTAACAATACAAAGTCACTGAGAAAGGCATGACAATCCCCTACACAGTTCTTCCATTATCTTTTGTGAGAGAACATTGTCTCAATGTGCACTCCGTAAAAATTAGTCAAATTTACCAGCAATGACGTCCTCACTTTCGAAAGGGCCAGAGTGCCCCTCAATAGCCTCTGTCTCGTTGAGAGCAAGTAGTGCCTCCTCTGTAGGCTTCCATTCCTTTGTGTCAGGTATTCCACCACCTGTAAAAGCCATTAAATTACAGTCATAGCTAAGATGAACAGTAGTATCATTGCAGCATTGCTTTAAGTAGTCAAACTCTAGTACAGTATACTGTATTGGGCTTCTTGAATGCTTAATTTCTTTCTGTATTGTGAAGTATAATTCTGCCAATCTTTCTCAATACATTACATTAGTTGATGGAATTCCTAAAACTATCCTACATCATACAGTATTTAATGAAACCTCAGCAGACTACAGCAGACTACAGCAGGGACTTAATTGTGGCAACCCGTGTTATATAGGCCTACTAGTAACAATGGAAGATACAATCTACTGCACAATGGCAATATAGTACATAAATATCATAGAAAAACTAATATTTAATGGTTATTATGAACGTCAATAGTCAATGATGTTACTAAGAACTTACCTGTCACTCTCATTTCACTCCATTCCTTGGTTATTGCGACGTTACTACTGCTGTTGACAGTCTCTCTGTAGGCGATAAGAGAGAGATAATACTGTTGTCACTGCATCACACGCTTCTCACGTCCCAGCATCACTTTATGTTTACACAACACAGCTGATGGGGTCCATATTGGCACTGTGGCATTCCTTGCTTTTCATTGGCTGGATCCACATGAAAGACGCCACCTGATTGGCTGAAGATTTTCCGATGTCCTAGAGGAAAAGACAGTCGTAAGTAGTTACGAACCGATTAGGACGTCGGAAATTTGTTTTGAGTATCTTGTCTTACGACACGAAATACGACATCCTAAATTGTTCGTAACATCCGACGTCGTAAGTGAGGTACGACGTCCCAAATGAGATACGACGTCGTAAGTTACGACCCGTTTTGAGTATCCGGCCCCTGTATTATTTCACTGTTATTATCATGATAGGAGTCTGATACAAACTGTGATAGCTTTGTTAGAGATAGTTTTGCTTTATTGAAGAAGTATATTGGTTTTAAGAGAATGTGTAATAGTCGTCTAGTTACATATTGGTTGTAAGAGAATGTGTAATAGTCGTCTAGTTACATATTGGTTTTCGCAATTTGATTTCCTTATTAAAAGATACAGGTGATATATTGACATGAAAATATATTATCACCGAAGTCTTAGTCTAGTTTGAATGCACAAAAAAGATAGGCTTAATTAAATTTACGTAAATTTGACATTCATTTTTCCACTAAATTATAAATAAACGAGACATATACGAGTGTGTATTTATGTATGTATGTCTGTATGTATGTATGTATTTCTGTGTGTTAGGTAACTAACATAGAAGAACTCTGTACCACTGAAATTACTGTATATTCGATAGACCTGAGGTAAGTTAATTCATGACTGGAATCAATATAAATAATATAATATAATATAAATAATATAAATAAATATAACCATGACATTGGGCAAGTACAACATAGGATAATATAGGCCTATTTCTAGCTGAAACATAGCATTGGTTTGTTTTCATATATAGAACTCATCCAGGGTAATTTAGTTATCCAATCACTGTAATAGCAGAAACAGAGTATATAATCACTCTAATAGCAGAAACACAGCATGCTATAATGCATAATAATAGTTGAAATTAATGGTTAAAACAAGGACTAGAGTGTGGCATTATAGTAAAATTTTACCAACAATTTTCATAACTCCCTTTAGTAATACAATGGATTTTCCATTATCACTGTATCCTACATAGTTATTTCCTTCAATTGCCACAACAATATTGACCCCCAATAGATGGGGAGGGCATGAAGTATATCAGGGAAAGATCAGGGGTTGAAACACGCTGTCTGAGATGTCATTGTGTAAACAAAGTGAAGGAAAACAAGCTTACTCCTCATTGGCTAAGCAAAGTGGGTTCTCATTGGCCAGCTAGGTATGACATCATCAATGTTCATGACGTCACTGTCAAGAAATGATTCCCGGTCCCGGTTCTCACTTATAAATTCACACTCACTTACAATTTTCATCTACAGTGTTTCTCTCTGTAATGCCTCGTTTTCGAGATATGCCCCGTTTACAAACATAATTTGGATATTAGTCTTGTCTTACCTGACCTGACCTAACCTAACCTGACCTAACCAAACCTAACCTAACCTAACCTAACCTAGACCACAGCAGACTACCGGGACCTAACCTGGGCAGACTACCAGGACCTAACCTGGGCAGACTACCGGGACCTAACCTGGGCAAACTACCGGGACCTAACCTGGGCAAACTACCGGGACCTAACCTGGGCAAACTACCGGGACCTAACCTGGGCAAACTACCGGGACCTAACCTGGGCAGACTACCAGGACCTAACCTGGGCAAACTACCGGGACCTAACCTGGGCAAACTACCGGGACCTAACCTGGGCAAACTACCGGGACAGACTACAAATCCTGACCCCCTTCCTAATCCTGCCCTGGACCTTTAAATCCCCCACAATCCCCGCATATTATTCCGTGCAAGAGCAGTCCTTTGCGGGTCCCACAATTTTGATTATTAACAAGATCATTAATTAAATAAATTAACTGTTGAGAATTAAAAGATTATATGAAAAACTATTTGAAACAAAATATGCACTACATACCATTAATAAATCCTTGTGTTCTGAGTATGCACACTAGGAGTTTCTGTATCTACAAATTGTTTTTTGTGACAGATGGTGTTATGTTGTGTGGGTGGAAGGTAAACACAGGATAGAGCTTCGAGTTATTTATTTCTCTTACGTTTCAGACTACACAGAGTCCATCTTCAGAGAGAAAGGGAAGAGGGAAAAGCAAGAGGGAAGAGGTAAGAGGGAGGAGGTATGAACGTAGGAGGGATGGGACAAGAAGGGGAGAGGGATGGGGCAAGAAGTGGGAGAGGAATGGGGCAAGAAGGGGAGAGGGAGGGTGCAAGAAGGGAGAGGGAGGGGGCAAGAGGGGGCGAGGAGTATGGCTAGAGGGGGCCAATATCTTTTTTCAGTCGCTAATAGTTTTTGATCTCCTTTCCTTCCCTCAACATGCCTTCACCAACCATTATACTTCTTTTCTCTCTTGTTCTACCGATCCTCAGCACTCCCCCCCCCCTCCCCTTCCTCTGGTACTTGCCTTCCTCCCCCTCTTGCCCCTTCCTTCTCCCCCATCTTAACCTACTCCCTCCCCTCCCTCTTGCCTCCTCCCTCTCCCCCATCTTACTTCCTCCCTCTTGCCTTTTTCCTCTCCCCCTCTAGCCATACTCCTCGCCCCCTCTTGCCCCCTCCCTCTCCCTTCTTGCACCCTCCCTCTCCCCTTCTTGCCCCATTCCTCTCCCACTTCTTGCCCCATCCCTCTCCCCTTCTTGTCCCATCCCTCCTACGTTCATACCTCCTCCCTCTTACCTCTTCCCTCTTGCTTTTCCCTCTTCCCTTCTTACCCTCTTCTTGCCCCATCCCTCACCCCTACTCTTTCCTCTCCCTTTCACCTGGAACAACAAGAGAGATACTGTACTATCGGCTACAAGTATTCGCACCCACCTCAGATGAGCCTCAACCAGATTTCATCTGGTAACACTGAACCCCGTCCCCAATGTCCAGATGTATGATATCCTCTATTTCCTACCTCACTTTGCTTTCACATTCTCGTAGTTATTTACTGTATATACCTTGAAGTAATATTCTATGAATATTGTGGATTATTCACCTATTCAGTCAAAATGTATTTTCTGGGAAATTAGAATGATTTTATTGATTAATATTAAAGTTTCCATTTCCTATCCCCCTCCTCTTCTCCCTCTCTGTCTCCTGGGCACGGATTCTCAAAGCAATTTACGACGTCGTATCTCATTTACAACGTCCTGACTTCCCCAGGCGAGTTAGGTCCACATACTCAAAACATTAAGACCTCATACTCAAAACAATTTCGGCACTGTGGGCAGCCATCTTGTGAGGTCTTAAGTCACGTAGATTTACGATCCGCGCAGGCATGTCCCAAGGGAAGTTAAGACCCGAAACACATAGAAAACGTATATTTTTTTGTCAATCCTGCCGTGGCTTCCCCTAGTCCCCGTTGCTGTCCCACCAAAACACCATCACCCACATCACCTCATTGTTGTTTGTTGTTGTGGGAGAGCAGAATAACTGAACACCGAGCGCTAATTTACAAATGTGATGGAACTTAGTGGTTTGCATATGAGAATAGGCGTCGCCTACGGAGGGAAAGAGTGTATAGGGATCCATTGGACCCTCTACATGTTAGTGAAGAACACTTACTTCGTTATTATAGATTTTCTCATCAAGAAATCTTAATTAAACTTGTGCCAGGAACTTGCCAATTTACCCATATGTTCGTTGACAAAAGAGGAGATCTCATACTATACCAACACACACCCAAGTGTTAGTAACTCTACGAGTATTAGCTAACTAGTGGAACCTTTCAAAGTGTGATTGGAGATTCTGTTGGAGTGACTCAAGCAAGTGTGAGTAGAGTGGTGAACTCTGCTGTAGTACATTTGTTGGCTGAGAAGGCAAGAGTAGAAATAAGGATGCCCTCAGGTATTGTGGAAATTGGCAGAGCCTGCAGAGGATTCCATGCAGTGAATGGTTTTCCCTGAGTGATTGGAGCCATTGATGGTACTCATATACCTATCAAGGCTACAAATATAAATCCACAAGTATATATTAATAGGAAAGGCTATCACTCCCTGAATGTGCAGTGTGTTTGCACCAGTGAGAAAATAATTTTGCATTATAGTATGAGATACCCTGGCAGTACCCACGACTCCTTCATCTGGAATAACAGTCGTCTTCGGGCTCGATATTGTAGATAATTTCTTTACATGAAATAAACTTGGTAAATTTAAATAAATACATTGTTGTTAATTACTGCATCTCCTACTTATCCCAATATCACTTAAAACTACATTTTAACAGTAATAAAGACTTTGTGAAAATATAATTAAGATTACATTCAACTGTTTATTGTTCAAAAGCAGCACACTATAAAATTAAATACAGTACAGTAATAAAATACTATCACAGCATGACACACCTAAAATATAATCACATTTGAAAAAAAAAAAAAAGTTAGTGAGAGTTCTGTTAGCATAATCACTGTACAGCTACAATAACACTCGATAACATCTTACCAGTAATAAAGACTTTGTGAAAATATAATTCTGTATTGCATTCAACTGCTTATTGTACAGAAGCAGCACACTGTTAAATAACCTAATTAGTTTGGCACAGTATCACATTGTTTGGCTAACTCTGTAAGTTCCTCAAGTGCAGAGGCAATTCTTGGGAGGCTGCCTCTCAACACTTGCAGAATTTCTCCCTGTACTGCCAGCATCTGGTCACTGATACAGGGCTGTGAACAGGCACGGCTGCTGTGAACACTGCTACTGGTGTCATGACTCTCAGATCTACTTGCCCTCATACTTGATGCTGGAGGTGGTGATCTAGAGTAGGCATGGTCAAAAGTCACTGTCTGGGGAATGGTAATGTTTTCTGATGGTTCGTGACTTTGAATATTTTCTAACAGGCCTGAACTCTCAAAGTCAATATGTTCTACAGACATTGTAGAGTGGCGTGTTGGGTCATCTACTCCTGCCACCAAAATCTGTAACAATAAGAAGTGCTGTGTTTATGTAATATGGTTACAATGAAAAAGGAACTGTGATGCATAGTGGGAGCAATAAACATGGGGCCGCCTTTTTCCTTTAAGTTTCTTTTTGCTTAGTACTTCTTCCTCAAAGTTTCCTGTCTGCATTGCAGTTTCTTTGGTAAAACTGTACATACATTTCACTGTCACCCAAAATATATAAATATAATCACACTTGGCCTAACATCTGCTGAAAAAAGATTTGAGAACCACTGGTGAACAACATCTTCAATACAGTACAGTATGTATTGCATCTCGTCAACCTACTGAAGATTTTATAATGAACATCAGCTATGCTCAGCAACATCTTCATGACCAATTATGCATCTACTTACTGGGTAGTGGTGCATGCTCATCATGTGTCCTTGTCAACGGTATGGGTCTGGCAACACTACCAGCAGAGGTCGATGGCAGAGGCTCATCTGTAACAATAATGTGTGCAGTGTTACACAACAGTATATCCAGTACTAATGCAACATGTTTACTCTGAGCTTTTGTAGTAACAGACAACACATAATAACCATAATACTGTATGTATAAAAGACACAAATACAGTACAGAATTGGGGCCTTGCATTCCCCTGCACTCTATAAGTTATTTTAGACCTTAAATGTACAGGCCTAACAATACAAAGTCACTGAGAAAGGCATGACAATCCCCTACACAGTTCTTCCATTATCTTTTGTGAAAGAACATTGTCTCAATGTGCACTCCGTAAAAATTAGTCAAATTTACCAGCAATGACGTCCTCACTTTCGAAAGGGCCAGAGTGCCCCTCAATAGCCTCTGTCTCGTTGAGAGCAAGTAGTGCCTCCTCTGTAGGCTTCCATTCCTTTGTGTCAGGTATTCCACCACCTGTAAAAGCCATTAAATTACAGTCATAGCTAAGATGAACAGTAGTATCGTTGCAGCATTGCTTTAAGTAGTCAAACTCTAGTACAGTATACTGTATTGGGCTTCTTGAATGCTTAATTTCTGTCTGTATTGTGAAATATAATTCTGCCAATCTTTCTCAATACATTACATTAGTTGATGGAATTCCTAAAACTATCCTACATCATACAGTATTTAATGATCACTTAGAATAGCATACATATTGTACCCCAACATTTCTTTAATTACATACCTAACCTAACCTAATGTATTTAGGATGAGTTAACAAATATTTTGATGCACACTTAAATGTATAATGCAAGAACAACAACAACAAATATTTAAGCTAATGCAGTTCTCTAATATGTTTTTCCCCAAGTCAAATTTTGGTAATTAACCTGATCTAACCAAACCTCAGCAGACTACAGCAGACTACAGCTGGGACTTAATTGTGGTAACCCGTTATATAGGCCTACTAGTAACAATGGAAGAAACAATTTACTGCACAATGGCAATATAGTACATAAATATCATAGAAAAACTAATATTTAATGGTTATTATGAACGTCAATAGTCAATGATGTTACTAAGAACTTACCTGTCACTTCCCTTTTACTCTTTTCCTTGGCTGCCTTCTTCTTCACTTCAGACCTGAAGGTTCTGAATTTTTTTCCTGATTTCCAGAACATCCCTCGAGACTCTGCTGATGCTGTTCACAGCCTCGGTGACTGCCTTCCACTCATTATCTTTTGCTTTTGCTGTTATTCTTGGGGATAATGCACCCATTATCACTTTCCTCCTTTCATCCACTTCTTGCAGCAGCATCACAGTACTTCTTCATCTGTGAAGTTTGCAGCTCTTCTTTTCTTTTCTGGTGGTGACATGGCAGAATGATGGCTTCAAGGACGTTACTACTGATGCTACTGTGGTACTGCGTCACACGCTTCACACGTCCCCTGCTGGCGTCCCTTTTTGTTTACACAACACAGCTGATGGGGTCCATATTGGCACTGTGGCATTCCTTGCTTTTCATTGGCTGGATCCACATGAAAGACGCCACCTGATTGGCTGAAGATTTTCCGATGTCCTAGAGGAAAAGACAGTCGCAAGTAGTTAGGAACCGATTAGGACGTCGGAAATTTGTTTTGAGTATCTTGTCTTACGACACGAAATACGACATCCTAAATTGTTCGTAATATCCGACGTCGTAAGTGAGATACGACGTCGTAAGTTACGACCCGTTTTGAGTATCCGGCCCTTGTGCTCTAACGATCGTAAGACAATACCGTAGTGAATATATGTACGTGAGTGACACCATGATATTCCTACAAGGTTACAAATTATTATTTAGAGTATAGGGGCCGGATACTCAAAACGGGTTGTAACTTCCGACGTCGGATCTCATTTGGGACGTCTGATCTCACTTACGACGTCTGATCTTACGAACAATTTAGGATGTTGTATTTCGTGTCGTAAGACAAGATACTCAAAACAAATTTCCGATGTCCTAATCGGTTCGTAACTACTTAAGACTGTCTTTTCCTCTAGGACATCGGAAAATCTTCAGCCAATCAGGTGGCGTCTTTCATGTGGATCCAGCCAATGAAAAGCAAGGAATGCCACAGTGCCAATATGGACCCCATCAGCTGTGTTGTGTAAACATAAAGTGATGCTGGGACGTGAGAAGCGTGTGATGCAGTGACAACAGTATTATCTCTCTCTTATCGCCTACAGAGAGACTGTCAACAGCAGAAGTAACGTCGCAATAACCAAGGAAAGGAGTGAAATGAGAGTGACAGGTAAGTTTTTAGTAACATCATTGACTATTGACGTTCATAATAACCATTAAATATTAGTTTTTCTATGATATTTATGTACTATATTGCCATTGTGCAGTAGATTGTTTCTTCCATTGTTACTAGTAGGCATATATAACGGGTTGCCACAATTAAATCCCTGCTGTAGTCTGCTGTGGTTCTGAGGTTTGGTTAGAGCAGGTTAATTACCAAAATTTGACTTGGGGAAAAAACATATTAGAGAACTGCATTAGCTTAAATATTTGTTGTTGTTCTTGCATTATACATTTAAGAGTGCATCAAAATATTTGTTAACTCATCCTAAATACATTAGGTTAGGTTAGGTATGTAATTAAAGAAATGTTGGGGTACAATATGTATGCTATTCTAAGTGATCATTAAATACTGTATGATGTAGGATAGTTTTAGGAATTCCATCAACTAATGTAATGTATTGAGAAAGATTGGCAGAATTATACTTCACAATACAGAAAGAAATTAAGCATTCAAGAAGCCCAATACAGTATACTGTACTGTACTAAAGTTTGATTACTTAAAGCAATGCTGCAATGATACTACTGTTCATCTTAGCTATGACTGTAATTTAATGGCTTTTACAGGTGGTGGAATACCTGACACAAAGGAATGGAAGCCTACAGAGGAGGCACTACTTGCTCTCAACGAGACAGAGGCTATTGAGGGGCACTCTGGCCCTTTCGAAAGCAAGGACGTCATTGCTGGTAAATTTGACTAATTTTTACGGAGTGCACATTGAGACAATGTTCTCTCACAAAAGATAATGGAAGAACTGTGTAGGGGATTGTCATGCCTTTCTCAGTGACTTTGTATTGTTAGGCCTGTACATTTAAGGTCTAAAATAACTTATAGAGTGCAGGGGAATGCAAGGCCCCAATTCTGTACTGTATTTGTGTCTTTTATACATACAGTATTATGGTTATTATGTGTTGTCTGTTACTACAAAAGCTCAGAGTAAACATGTTGCATTAGTACTGGATATACTGTTGTGTAACACTGCACACATTATTGTTACAGATGAGCCTCTGCCATCGACCTCTGCTGGTAGTGTTGCCAGACCCATACCGTTGACAAGGACACATGATGAGCCTCTGCCATCGACCTCTGCTGGTAGTGATGCCAGACCCATACCGTTGACAAGGACACATGATGAGCATGCACCACTACCCAGTAAGTAGATGCATAATTGGTCATGAAGATGTTGCTGAGCTTAGCTGATGTTCATTATATAATCTTCAGTAGGTTGACGAGATGCAATACATACTGTACTGTATTGAAGATGTTGTTCACTAGTGGTTCTCAAATCTTTTTTCAGCAGATGTTAGGCCAAGTGTGATTATATTTATATATGTTGGGTGACAGTGAAATGTATGTACAGTTTTACCAAAGAAACTGCAATGCAGACAGGAAACTTTGAGGAAGAAGTACTAAGCAAAAAGAAACTTAAAGGAAAAAGGCGGCCCCATGTTTATTGCTCCCACTATGCATCACAGTTCCTTTTTCATTGTAACCATATTACATAAACACAGCACTTCTTATTGTTACAGATTTTGGTGGCAGGAGTAGATGACCCAACACGCCACTTTACAATGTCTGTAGAACATATTGACTTTGAGAGTTCAGGCCTGTTAGAAAATATTCAAAGTCACGAACCATCAGAAAACATTACCATTCCCCAGACAGTGACTTTTGACCATGCCTACTGTAGATCACCACCTCCAGCATCAAGTATGAGGGCAAGTAGATCTGAGAGTCATGACACCAGTAGCCGTGTTCACAGCAGCCGTGCCTGTTCACAGCCCTGTATCAGTGACCAGATGCTGGCAGTACAGGGAGAAATTCTGCAAGTGTTGAGAGGCAGCCTCCCAAGAATTGCCTCTGCACTTGAGGAACTTACAGAGTTAGCCAAACAATGTGATACTGTGCCAAACTAATTACGTTATTTAACAGTGTGCTGCTTCTGTACAATAAGCAGTTGAATGCAATACAGAATTATATTTTCACAAAGTCTTTATTACTGGTAATATGTTATCGAGTGTTATTGTAGCTGTACAGTGATTATGCTAACAGAACTCTCACTAACTTTAATTTTGTTTTCAAATGTGATTATATTTTAGGTGTGTCATGCTGTGATAGTATTTTAATACTGTACTGCTTTTGAACAATAAACAATTGAATGTAATCTGTAGAATTATATTTTCACAAACACTTTATTACGGTTAAAATGTAGTTTTGAGTGATATTGGGATAAGTAGGAGATGTAGTAATTAACAACAATGTATTTATTTAAATTTACCAAGTTTATTTCATGTAAAGAAATTATCTACAATATCGAGCCCGAAGACGACTGTTATTCCAGATGAAGGAGTCGTGGGTACTGCCAGGGTATCTCATACTATAATGCTAAATTATTTTCTCACTGGTGCAAACACACTGCACATTCAGGGAGTGATAGCCTTTCCTATTAATATATACTTGTGGATTTATATTTGTAGCCTTGATAGGTATATGAGTACCATCAAGGGCTCCAATCACTCAGGGAAAACCATTCACTGCATGGAATACTCTGCAGGCTCTGCCAATTTCCACAATACCTGAGGGCATCTTTATTTCTACTCTTGCCTTCTCAGCCAACAAATGTACTACAGCAGATTTCACCACTCTACTCACACTTGCTTGAGTCACTCCAGCAGAATCTCCAATCACACTTTGAAAGGTTCCACTAGTTAGCTAATACTCGTAGAGTTACTAACACTTGGGTGTGTGTTGGTATACCATGAGATCTCCTCTTTTGTCGACGAACATATGGGTCAATTGGCAAGTTCCTGGCACAAGTTTAATTAAGATTTCTTGATGAGGAAATCTATAATAGCGAAGTAAGTGTTCTTCACTAACATGTAGAGGGTCCAATGGATCCCTATACACTCTTTCCCTCCGTAGGCGACGCCTATTCTCATATGCAAACCACTATAAGTTCCATCACATTTGTAAATTAGCGCTCGGTGTTCAGTTCATTCAGCTCTCCCACAACAACAAACAACAAGGCCCGGATTCTCAAAGCAATTTACGACGTCCTATCTCATTTGGGACGTCCTAACTTCCCCAGGCGAGTTAGGTCCACATACTCAAAACATTAAGACCTTATACTCAAAAAAAATTCGGCACTGTGGGCAGCCATCTTGTGAGGTCTTAAGACACGCGGATTTACAATCCGCGCGACCCTGTCACAAGTGAGTTAAGACCCGAAACACATAGAAAACGTATATATTTTTGTCAATCCTCCAGTGGTTTTCCCCGAGTCCCCGTTGCTGTGTTGGCAAAACACCATCACCCACGTCACGTCTTGTCGTTTGTTGTTGTGGGAGAGCTGAATGAACTGAACACCGAGCGCTAATTTACAAATGTGATGGAACTTATAGTGGTTTGCATATGAGAATAGGCGTCGCCTACGGAGGGAAAGAGTGTATAGGGATCCATTGGACCCTCTACATGTTAGTGAAGAACACTTACTTCGCTATTATAGATTTCCTCATCAAGAAATCTTAATTAAACTTGTGCCAGGAACTTGCCAATTGACCCATATGTTCGTCGACAAAAGAGGAGATCTCATGGTATACCAACACACACCCAAGTGTTAGTAACTCTACGAGTATTAGCTAACTAGTGGAACCTTTCAAAGTGTGATTGGAGATTCTGCTGGAGTGACTCAAGCAAGTGTGAGTAGAGTGGTGAAATCTGCTGTAGTACATTTGTTGGCTGAGAAGGCAAGAGTAGAAATAAAGATGCCCTCAGGTATTGTGGAAATTGGCAGAGCCTGCAGAGTATTCCATGCAGTGAATGGTTTTCCCTGAGTGATTGGAGCCCTTGATGGTACTCATATACCTATCAAGGCTACAAATATAAATCCACAAGTATATATTAATAGGAAAGGCTATCACTCCCTGAATGTGCAGTGTGTTTGCACCAGTGAGAAAATAATTTAGCATTATAGTATGAGATACCCTGGCAGTACCCACGACTCCTTCATCTGGAATAACAGTCGTCTTCGGGCTCGATATTGTAGATAATTTCTTTACATGAAATAAACTTGGTAAATTTAAATAAATACATTGTTGTTAATTACTACATCTCCTACTTATCCCAATATCACTCAAAACTACATTTTAACCGTAATAAAGTGTTTGTGAAAATATAATTCTACAGATTACATTCAATTGTTTATTGTTCAAAAGCAGTACAGTATTAAAATACTATCACAGCATGACACACCTAAAATATAATCACATTTGAAAACAAAATTAAAGTTAGTGAGAGTTCTGTTAGCATAATCACTGTACAGCTACAATAACACTCGATAACATATTACCAGTAATAAAGACTTTGTGAAAATATAATTCTGTATTGCATTCAACTGCTTATTGTACAGAAGCAGCACACTGTTAAATAACCTAATTAGTTTGGCACAGTATCACATTGTTTGGCTAACTCTGTAAGTTCCTCAAGTGCAGAGGCAATTCTTGGGAGGCTGCCTCTCAACACTTGCAGAATTTCTCCCTGTACTGCCAGCATCTGGTCACTGATACAGGGCTGTGAACAGGCACGGCTGCTGTGAACACGGCTACTGGTGTCATGACTCTCAGATCTACTTGCCCTCATACTTGATGCTGGAGGTGGTGATCTAGAGTAGGCATGGTCAAAAGTCACTGTCTGGGGAATGGTAATGTTTTCTGATGGTTCGTGACTTTGAATATTTTCTAACAGGCCTGAACTCTCAAAGTCAATATGTTCTACAGACATTGTAAAGTGGCGTGTTGGGTCATCTACTCCTGCCACCAAAATCTGTAACAATAAGAAGTGCTGTGTTTATGTAATATGGTTACAATGAAAAAGGAACTGTGATGCATAGTGGGAGCAATAAACATGGGGCCGCCTTTTTCCTTTAAGTTTCTTTTTGCTTAGTACTTCTTCCTCAAAGTTTCCTGTCTGCATTGCAGTTTCTTTGGTAAAACTGTACATACATTTCACTGTCACCCAACATATATAAATATAATCACACTTGGCCTAACATCTGCTGAAAAAAGATTTGAGAACCACTAGTGAACAACATCTTCAATACAGTACAGTATGTATTGCATCTCGTCAACCTACTGAAGATTATATAATGAACATCAGCTAAGCTCAGCAACATCTTCATGACCAATTATGCATCTACTTACTGGGTAGTGGTGCATGCTCATCATGTGTCCTTGTCAACGGTATGGGTCTGGCAACACTACCAGCAGAGGTCGATGGCAGAGGCTCATCTGTAACAATAATGTGTGCAGTGTTACACAACAGTATATCCAGTACTAATGCAACATGTTTACTCTGAGCTTTTGTAGTAACAGACAACACATAATAACCATAATACTGTATGTATAAAAGACACAAATACAGTACAGAATTGGGGCCTTGCATTCCCCTGCACTCTATAAGTTATTTTAGACCTTAAATGTACAGGCCTAACAATACAAAGTCACTGAGAAAGGCATGACAATCCCCTACACAGTTCTTCCATTATCTTTTGTGAGAGAACATTGTCTCAATGTGCACTCCGTAAAAATTAGTCAAATTTACCAGCAATGACGTCCTTGCTTTCGAAAGGGCCAGAGTGCCCCTCAATAGCCTCTGTCTCGTTGAGAGCAAGTAGTGCCTCCTCTGTAGGCTTCCATTCCTTTGTGTCAGGTATTCCACCACCTGTAAAAGCCATTAAATTACAGTCATAGCTAAGATGAACAGTAGTATCATTGCAGCATTGCTTTAAGTAATCAAACTTTAGTACAGTACAGTATACTGTATTGGGCTTCTTGAATGCTTAATTTCTTTCTGTATTGTGAAGTATAATTCTGCCAATCTTTCTCAATACATTACATTAGTTGATGGAATTCCTAAAACTATCCTACATCATACAGTATTTAATGATCACTTAGAATAGCATACATATTGTACCCCAACATTTCTTTAATTACATACCTAACCTAACCTAATGTATTTAGGATGAGTTAACAAATATTTTGATGCACACTTAAATGTATAATGCAAGAACAACAACAACAAATATTTAAGCTAATGCAGTTCTCTAATATGTTTTTTCCCAAGTCAAATTTTGGTAATTAACCTGATCTAACCAAACCTCAGAACCACAGCAGACTACAGCTGGGACTTAATTGTGGCAACCCGTTATATAGGCCTACTAGTAACAATGGAAGAAACAATCTACTGCACAATGGCAATATAGTACATAAATATCATAGAAAAACTAATATTTAATGGTTATTATGAACGTCAATAGTCAATGATGTTACTAAGAACTTACCTGTCACTCTCATTTCACTCCTTTCCTTGGTTATTGCGACGTTACTACTGCTGTTGACAGTCTCTCTGTAGGCGATAAGAGAGAGATAATACTATTGTCACTGCATCACACTCTTCTCACGTCCCAGCATCACTTTATGTTTACACAACACAGCTGATGGGGTCCATATTGGCACTGTGGCATTCCTTGCTTTTCATTGGCTGGATCCACATGAAAGACGCCACCTGATTGGCTGAAGATTTTCCGATGTCCTAGAGGAAAAGACAGTCTTAAGTAGTTACGAACCGATTAGGACGTCGGAAATTTGTTTTGAGTATCTTGTCTTACGACACGAAATACAACATCCTAAATTGTTCGTAAGATCCGACGTCGGAAGTGAGATCAGACGTCCCAAATGAGATCCGACGTCTTAAGTTACAACCCGTTTTGAGTATCCGGCCCCAAGACGTGACGTGGGTGATGGTGTTTTGCCAACACAGCAACGGGGACTCGGGGAGAACCACTGGAGGATTGACAAAAATATATACGTTTTCTATGTGTTTCGGGTCTTAACTCACTTGTGACAGGGTCGCGCGGATTGTAAGTCCGCGTGTCTTAAGACCTCACAAGATGGCTGCCCACAGTGCCGAATTTTTTTTGAGTATAAGGTCTTAATGTTTTGAGTATGTGGACCTAACTCGCCTGGGGAAGTTAGGACGTCCCAAATGAGATAGGACGTCGTAAATTGCTTTGAGAATCCGGGCCCAGATCATGACAGACGATATATAATGGGGTAGTAATAAGAAAATAACACCACAAAACACGCCCATACAGGCACAATTGATAGTAAATATACGTGTTTCCTACGGTACAAGTCGGTTTGTTTATCATTTTCTAAGTGACAGTTACACGATGATATATTCCTACAAGTGTTCATACTATTTTTAGTGTTGAAATCATGACATACGATACATAATAGTAGTAATACGAGTGAGTTGACAATGGACTTGGGCGGGAAACTGAACTCGTCATGCCGTAGTCACACCACACTCACGCATACACACAGACACACCGCTGTCTCGCGCACAAACATGGTTCACTTCAACTCATCCTATCTCCACAACTATTCATCGTACAGCCCTCCCGATGGTACCATTGGAAAGAGGAAGAGTTGAAGGTAAGGATGGAACAATTTTGAAGTCAGTACACTATATAGGTTAAGAGTGTGAGCGTTGTGAATATAGGGCAAATCGAGGAATTTTGATGCTAGCGGCAGGGTAGAAACGTGGAGGCAGGGTCTACCCTTCCCGGACTGCAGGGGTTAATAATGTCCATATTCCAGTTATCTGAAAGAATGGATTGGCAACAGCAGTTATTCGATTGGAATTGTTACAGGTAATATGGTAATACTTGTAATGTCTTCTTAAATTATATCTTGCCGTCAAACCATTGAAGGTTGCAATGACAGAATTCATTTATCTTGGCTTGATGTCTAGCAAATTACAGCTTGCTCAAAAACTTAATGATATTTGAATTAAAAGGCTGAATAATTATCTGGCCCGCGTACTGTATACTCTTAAGTAAATATGGCCGGCTGGGGTAAATGAGTTTGACAACCGTGGTATAGTACACTGCATTGTTTCTCAACAGGATATCCAGTGCAACCTCACCTCCAGCTTCTGAGTGCCATAAGATGTATGGCCACGGGCAGTCATCAGGTGACCATAGGTGACTGCCATGATGTGCCCCAAACCAGTTAGCCAGTGTTGGAAACTCCCAGCCTACTGTATAATAAAAATATATATAAATCAAGTGAATTATGTTTACCTCCTTACTGTGGGTTATGTTTCTTAATGAGTGAGTAATTGTATTACACTACCCTTTCAATCTCCTGTTGTATTATGTGGATGTTCAAAATATGCTTTCATGTCTAACTTTTTGTTGTCAAGACTTGTGATCAAACTGTCCAAGACTCATATATCTGCACTAACCACCACACATCAACCTCCATCATTGAATTGTTCCACACTTGAGATACCTTATAAAAAAAAATGATAGGTTCATTGACATGCCTTTCCCATTCCTGTCCATTTTTAGGAGAAATAAACGTCTTGTACTGTATTATTTATTCATTTATTTATTTTTTGTGTTTATAGCTGACTTGTTAGTAATAATGGGCTCCTCCTCAATCATTGATAACAACATATTCTGCTCTTGTTGGGACATGGAACTCACACTGGCTGCTGTCTCTATATTGATGCCTTCGTTGCTGAGGAAAAAATACAAAGATTAGCATTATTCCTATCTACTGTCTGCATATGCAATAGTAGAATGTTATTACTTTAGTCCTAATATTCTAACAATCTGCTATAAAGTAATGGGAATATTTATATAATTTTACCACACCAGGCCTTGGCCCACTGTTCTCAAAACTAGTCATCACATCAGGGCTTTCCATATAGCAACTATATACTGTTAACGTCCGGACCGCGGTCATAGACGGACCCAGGAAGCCTCCGGGTCGTGTCTTACACCCTGCCATGTGGTGACCGGGCGAGATGAAGCACCGCTATTGCCAATGTCGGCATTTGCGAGCCCAATTTGGCGGGGTTTTTTTCACTTGGCTATACTTCACCAACATCCCTACAAATCACCATCGTCAGTCAGTGTGTTACTGACTGTAAACATGGATGGATGTGGATTAGATTTCTCGTGCGTGTCCGATTCTGTGTTGCGCCATGCTTACTTACAACACTGACTGCCACCCGCGCGGGCCACGTTCAGTTGTCGTCAGAGCCACTGCACCTAAGCAAACGCAGCCGCGCTCACACGAAAAAGTACCCTTCATTCCTCACTTAATTTCTCGGCAACGGAGAGTTGTAGAGAGCTGAGGTTGGTTTTATTGGAAAGAGGAAGAGTTGAAGGTGCTAGCAAGACCAAATTTAAGTTGTTCAGTATCGTTTTAGACGTACAGAGTAAGTGGAATAGAGCGATTTTGGAAAAATCGGCCAAAAGCGCCCGGCCACACAGTAGGGAAAGTAAGACTAGCCCCGGACTGACAAAATGGCTATCCATAGTTATCCCGTCGCGGAGGGGTTAATAACAGTGGTGTAAAGTGACGAGGTGGTAAACTCTGGATACTCAAGTAGCTGGCGAAATGTAAACAAACCAAGAAACGACGATCTGGATGCGCATTGATTGCTATACAAGTATTACCAATCCTACCGCGAAGGGCCCCAATGAAGGTGATGGGGGAGAAGAGTTTAACGATACGGGAAGGACTCTCTTACAGAAGAGAACCCTTCGTGAGGGTCGTTCGAGTGCGGGGAAGGTGGAGTTTTAACAATCTGGCCGAATGGCTCTCTTACGTTAATTACTAATAACATACAGTGTTTCAGAAAAAAATACCAGGATTTGTTTCATCCATAAAATTTCCAATTTATGCTTCTCTCATGTTTCCTTTGCAGATGTTGTTTAGAACTAGGTGCAATTAATATTGATGTGTCTTATTTTATTTCAGATAAAAATGTATGGTGTACAGCAGAAACAAAAAAATAGTGCAATTTTGGTATGAGACCAAATCCTACGTGGAGGTTCGCAAAGGAATTTGGGCTTTGCCGAGGCATTATCATCCCAGATGACAAGTCTTCGGACTGTTTTCAACTGACTGCACAATCCTCGAAATTGACTTGTCATCTGGGGTGTTGATGCCTCGGCAAAGCCCAAATTCCTTCGCGAACCTCCACGTAGGATTTAGTCTCATATCAAAATTGCACTATTTTTTGTTTCTGCTGTATACCATACAGTTTTATCTGAAACAAAATAAGACACATCAATATTAACTGCCACCTAGTTCTAAACAACATCTGTAAAGGAAATGAGAAGCAATAATTGGAAATTTTATGGTTGAAACAAATCCTGGTATTTTTTCTGAAATACTCTGTACTTTCCTGTAGCATACTGTACTCTGATCCACATTTGTGGTCAATTCCACAGTCATATTCATATAGTTAGGTAGCTGACCAACCAAACTTTTCAGTGTTTATTATTTACAAAAGCTGAGTATTCACATTCACCAAATACATCCAACAGTTGGATAATGATGATTGTTGCATAGTTTACTCATCAAATTCATCCAATAATTCACTCATAAGTAATTGACATAGTTTATTTTCTTTGGTTTGTATGGTGGATCTTATATAAGTGATTATTAATAAAGGATCAATCAGAATATTGTTAGATTATTATACCACTTGATAATACTGTAGTGTTAAAATTTGAGGTCATTATAATGTATTTGTTTCAAGTATTATGGGACAGAACCATTTAGCCTACCCTAGGTCTTACCAACCTTCTTCAATAATGTTCTCAAAATTTGCAGGCCTTCTTCCTGGTTTCAGTCATCTTTCTCTGGTCTACCTTACTTCTTCTGAGGATAATTCTTTAACATATTCATTCTATTGCCACTTCCATAACCAGCATCATCATATAAACATCCAAGATTTTCTTTTGCGTTCTTTTTTAAAGATGACTAACAATATCCTGTGTCATTTTACAAAACAAGAAAATTGTGTGTGGGGGGGGGGGAGATAAGAAACTCTGAAATGTTCTCAAGATATTTTAATAATAATAGGAACTAGGTACCATATACAGTAGAAAACTAGAAATTCATTAGTCACTGGTTTGCTGTCTCCCTATGTATCTCTATTGTTTTTTCATGGATGAGTTTCAGGACTTGTTCAGTAAAACTTTGTTTAATTTTGGTACATGATTCTGGAATGTACTGCATAAAGCCTCTAACACTAGTTGTTACAAAGTCATCCTGTTTCTGAACTCTACTTTTCACAGTGTGTAATGTATCCAGTAGCGTATCCCGTACGGTGTCTGCATTAGAAAGCTTCCATTTCCTTGAGCCCTGAGGAGGCCCTTTAGAGCAGCTGGGTATGGGCAGATTTTCTGTGTCACTGGGTGGCTCCGAGGTAGATAAAGTTGTTGTGGATTCTGTAGGCTGTGGTGTGGATGTACATCTAAAAGGGGTGGCAAACTGACTGGTACTTGAGCTCTGTAGGGCCTCAATCCCATCTCCCTCCAGAAGGTCTTCCAGTGAACCATCATACACCACGTCATCTGCCAACTGAAAACTTGGCATGGTTTCCAAGTTGCAGTATACTGGCATCAGGAAGGAGCAAGCTTGAAAGTATTCCCATTTGGGAGTTACATTCCCTCCTGACCCAGTAGGCATCTTTAAAATCTTCCGCAGTTGCTTCTGGAATTGGCCGCGAATATATGCGAACTTCAGCAACACAGCATCTGAAATTAAAAACTAAGTTAATTATTTCTATAATCAGTAATTCTGCATAAGAGGTCCACCTGGATTGTTCCCACATTTTATATACTTGTTCTATTGATTGTTGCCCATATTATTTAGAGATAACTTTTTTACCCTTACTTGAACCAACCTAACCTAATCAAACCAAGACCAAGGCAGACTACCGGGACCTAACCAGGGCAGACTATCGGGACCTAACCTGGGCAGACTATCGGGACCTAAAATAGGCAGGATACCGGGACTGTCCAATGTTTACAATGCCAGGAAAGTATAAAATGGAACAGCAGGCTAGGAAATAGAAAAAAGAATAATAGGTTAGGGATAGTTTAACTGCTATCATGACAAGATCTAATGTGGCATGAACTGATTCAAGGCAGAAATTAGGTAAAAATGGGAGAATAAACAAGATTTAAGTAAACAAAAAAACAATTTGGGAAATAGGCACACCTAACCTAATTTGGAACAGGCAATACTGCTAGTTAAAATTTACCAAAAGTAATTATTGGTTTAATTATATAATAATTACTATTATACTATTCAGAGTGGGAAAACTTAGTGATATTTTTTAGGTACAAATCCTTCTGTTTTATTATTTGATACATTTCTGACTGGGGAAACCTTTATACTGATATTGTGTTAAGTTTGAAGCGCGGCTTCCACTAGCCCGTCACCGTCATCACCGTCACCGTTAGTGTCGTCACGAACATGACAACCGCTCGCTTTGGAGGAGATGAGCACCGTCAACGGCGACTGTGATGTTGCCTACCCGCACAAGAACAAGATGGACATGGACGACGAGTTTATAGTTGCTGCTCTTAAATTAAATTAAAATCATAGTTAAATGCGGCTTCAGGATACAAAACAAAAACACATTTTCTAGTTTAATTTATTTTCATCTTTTATTCATCTGTATAGGAAATCAAATTTAGTTCCCTCTTTACGTCGTTAATAAATGCAATTACCCTACCGACTACTTGGGCCTGCTGGACTCTATCGGCAATATCGTTTAGTTGGAATCTTATAGAAGAGGAGCTGTGAGGAATATATTCACCAGTAAAGTGATGAGGAGGACTGCCTGTGTAGTGTGTACCAGTAGGCCTACACGGTGTTTTTTTTACATGAACTGCGCAGCCGAGATGCGCAAGAATGTGCGGTGTTGTCATATTTCCAGATTCATCTATAAAAATGTGGTCACGATCCATGAATCCACACACTTTATGTAAATAAATTTAAATGTTTATATGACTAATGTGATCTCATATCTTTTTCCGTGTACAATTGCTTAATATTCATATTTTCATAATAACCAAGATATCCAACACCATCGATGGTGGTCAACACCGCCGCCGTCACTCCGTCAAAAGATGAAATTATTCATCTTTTGCTGATGTGCCGTCAGTGTGATGGGCCGGAGCTCCCGGGCCCTTGATTTCCACTTCAGTCTCCGTTCGTGACGTCACTAACGGTGACGGTGATGACGGTGACGGGCTAGTGGAAGCCGCACCTAACTCTACTGTTATTTCATTCCATAATTAAGGAAATGAAGTTTACAAAGCATCAAAAGCAATGTACGAAAAATTAAATAAAGAAAAGAGTATTGTTCTCCATAACTACTTAAGACTGTAATGTTTACTTAATATTATGTGCATCATAATTATTTGATACCAACAGCATTGACAAAAATATTTCAGCTATTAATGCTATTACTAAATATTACCTGGAGTTAAGTCTTCCATAGAAGGAAATTCCTCTTTCAGCTCCCTGCTCACCTCCCCAAAGAGACCTCTCCGTAGATTTTTCTTGGGGTAGTCCTTGTGTTTGATGTTCCACAGGACCTCACGATCCCTGACCTTCTCCAGGAGGGAATATATGGCCTCTTGTGGCCATGAAATCAAGTTGGCCATAGTCATCGACGAACGTTGTTTGAATGTTTGTTTACATCTGGTTCCCAAGTCAAGCGAGTGTGAAGGTGTTGTGTTTTATTAATTTGTGTGTCAATATTGATAACTAATTATACAGGAAAACAAATATTTTCGTTATATAATTATTTAATAGTAACATATTTTATTATATAGGTAATATTTGCTTTAGTTGTATGCGTGAATACTACGCATGCTCAAGGAATGTGGCTCCCAATTAGCTTACCCTCTTTATCTTATATTCAGATCCTCTCTGTCCCTTGGTTATGTCCCTGCCAAGTGGAAGGTATCACATGTCACCCCCATTTATAAGAAAGGCTTGCGGTGTGATCCCCTTAATTACCGTCCAATAAGCCTTACCCCCATCCCTTGTAAATCCCTTGAAAGACTAGTAACAAAGGCCTTGTTTGGCTTCCTGCAAGACAACCTCATTCTCGATGATAGCCAGTATGGGTTCAGGGCGGAGAGAGCAGTTTCAGACCAACTAATCCTGACCTACAACCTGGTGACTCTGTGGTATGACCAGGGATCAACAGTCGACCTTATTCTTTTTGACTTTGTCAAGGCGTTCGACAGAGTTCACCACCAGACACTCCTTGACAAACTCCAATCAGTGGGCATCTCAGGCAACCTTCTACAGTAGATCAAGAGCTTTCTGTTAGACAGGAGTATGAGGGTGTCTGTCGGGGGTTCCCTCAGCAATAATGTTCCCATAACTAGTGGCGTGCCTCAGGGATCGGTCTTGGGACCCCTATTATTTCTAATATATGTGAACTACATTGGCTCCTCTCTCACATGTAAATACATGATGTTTGCTGATGACCTTAAACTGTTCCTCCACCATCCCGGCGACCCCTCGTCTCCGGCCTCAGCCATTCTCCAATTCAACATTGACACCTTGGCAGCCACGGCGTCCTCTTGGGGGCTAAAGTTTGCCCCTGGAAAATGTGTACACCTGTGCTTCAGGCGTGGCCTCGGTGGGCCATTCAACCATGAGTACTACTTGGATGGCATTGCACTAAATCAGGCCAGCTCCCACAAGGATCTCGGCGTCATGGTCGACAACAAATTAAGATTCCACCCACACATCAGACAGACCGTGGCCGGGGCGGGGGGCGAGGCCTCTAATCTCCTAAAGTCCAGAGTATGCCGCTCACTGTCCTTCATGAAAACACTGTTCATATCTGATGTGAGACCACTCCTGGACTTTGCCTCCCCTGTTTGGAACCCGGGGTTCCTGGGAGACATGAGATTACTGGAGTCAGTCCAGCGTCGCTGGACCAAACAAGTGGGGGACATGTCTCTGTTGCCCTACCCAGAGAGATTGAAGAGGCTGGACCTGTTCTCTACAAATGGAAGACTTCTCCGTTTGGACCTTATCCTGTGTTATAACATTTTCCATGATATGTCCGTAATTAAACCCTATGACCTGTTTGTGATGGCCCCCCACTGTGGTACTAGAGGGCACCCATTGAAAATACTCCACCCCAGGTTTGCCACCGAGGCCCACAGACGCTTCTTCTCGTGTCGTGTTGTGAATGACTGGAACTCATTGCCACAGGATGTGGTTGAAGCCCCAACGCTCTCCCAATTTAAAAGAAAACTCCATCAAGCTATTCACGACAGACTTTTCAACCCATAACATCACCAATTCCTACTCCTGGTACTAGTATTACCATTGTCCTTATGTCTAACCAACTCCTCAGCTGGCACACTCAACCAGCCACACAATATTTTTTCATGAACAACGCTTAGCAAATCTGGCTGGCGTGCCTAGTTATTTCCATCTTGGGCTGACTGGTCTAGTATGTCATGGACCAGAATGCCCTACCAGGTGAGATACCAGGTGAGTATCTCAATACCCTTTGCTGTACCCAGCCATAACCCAAGGTCTATACAGTATGGTCAACCAGCCTGCGCCCATACGCGCGATTCTCACCCTGTTCACGTGCTTGTCTACCTGGGAGTGACGTCACGTGGTAGGGCGACCGAGGGGTCTGGGGTATGATGGCCACCAGTCCATAGCTACCCTGGGTCAGAGGAAGATCTCCCAAGACAGACACACGGACAGACAGACTGCAGAGCGCGATAGAAGTGCGGGGTGTATGATATGCCTGCTATATGCACGGTATCTGGGTGCAATTCCTCATTTAAGAAGCAAGGAATTGTACGTTTCTTCAGATTTCCGAAAGATGAAGAAGTACAGTGCAAGTGGATTCATCTCTGCAAGAGAGATGGTGAAGTCAATCCATCTCATGCAAGAATATGCAGCCGACACTTTGAAGAGAGTGCATATGAAAGAAACATCAAATATGAACTACTCGGACTACCTGTACCTAGTAATCAAAGAAGATTAAATTCTGGGGCATTACCAACACTGCATATGCCTACTACATCAGAAGGTGAGAGTAATATTAATTTACCTGTATTATTATACATGATTCCATCTATTGGTGACATTTCACCAAGGAATATTTCATGCTTGGAATGATGCATATACTGTATGTCATTCCTAAAGTCTGTTACGTATATCCTAACCTTACTTTTGTTTGTGTATAGGTGTGCAAAATCTGTGTGTGTGTGTGTGTGTTTGTGTGTGTGTGTGTGTGTTATTATAACATTATGTGTAATTCATATTCCATATATATACTCCTATGTCAAAATTATCACTATTACTATAAAATGCATGATAGCACACATAAAGCTACCACTAGTACAATGCTATCCTATTTTTTCTAACTCAAGAGATGTTTTCCCTACCAATTATCACTATGGACATTATTCCCCTTAGACAAATATATATATAATGCTGGCAAACCAAATACAAGTTTTCATATAGGCTAATAGTTTATCAAAAAAGTGATTATGCAGCATCCCCTCCGTAACAAACAAAGATAAAGTTGTGTGTGTGTGTGTTGCACTGACCAGTGGATGTTACTTGTGTGTTTATTGGTAAAATGTTGTGATATTTAAAAGTTGGTGTACTTTTTTCAAAATATGTAGTCAAGGCCACGTGCATGCAGTATGACAGACATTTCACTCCATCGTATGAACTGCTTTTAACACCTCTGAAATTGCCAGGATAATCTGTTAATGTGAGGAATTTAGTCTGAGGTCACAGTAGGAGGTTGCACCAAACATCAAGTATGGGAATTATTGAAACTGGGGTTTAATCTGTGAGGGAGTGGCATCACAACTATTCTGTGTGTGTGTGTGTGTTACTATATCAATATGTGTAATTCATATTCCAGGTGTTGCATCGGGTGCTATATTGGAGGACACTGAGGAAAGAAGGATTGGCAAGCGACAACGTTTACAAGATAGTGATTCAACTGAGAATGCAGACTTAAGTGCTGAAGAAAGAGGTAGAACATCAGGTGAACATATACAACTCAGCAATTGCTGTCATCGCACTCAACTGCAGTCAGCATATTGGAAAGAACAGTTTGACAGTGCTTGCTGTAAGGTTAGCTGTGTAACAAAGGAAAGGGACATTCTCGTTAAGGAAAGATGTGTGTGGGAAGAAGACAAAGCGAACTTCATAAAACAACTTGACACTGCTTACTGCAACATGAATAGCATTGCAAATGAAAGGGACAAACTTCTTAAGGAGAAGAGTGTTTGGGAATATGAAAGAAAGAACTTAGAAAAGCAAATCGAAGAATTAAATATTAAGATTAATGATGATACAAATGAAAGAAACAATATCCTGCATGAAAAACGTGATTTTGAGACAGAAAGAGTTCTTTACAAAGAACAGATTGGAAGTGCATACATAAAGGCAATGAAAGACATCAAAAAAATTCTAAGTAAATATTTTACTCCTTCACAGATAGATTCCATGTTACATGATAGACCCGTGAAATATTGGCAAGATGAAGGTATATGTAAGGCACTGACTCTGCAGAGTTTAAGTCCTAAAGGGTATCGTTATTTGCGTGAAGTCATTAAGCTTCCTTTACCATGTAAGAGTACTCTAAATAATTGGGTGTCTAAACTTAATGTGCAGCCAGGGATTATAGAATCTGTCTTCAACCTGTTGCATCATAAAGCTCAGGCGATGTCAGAACAAGAACGTCTGTGTGTCCTTTCCTTTGATGAAACTAGTGTTGCTTATGAGTGGACATATGATAAGGGAACAGACATGCTTTATGGCCCAAAGGAAAGAGTTCAATGTGGAATGATAAGGGGGTTGATGAGCTCATGGAAACAGCTGATATTTTGTGATTTTGATACTAGTATGACTAAGGATCTATTGCATGCCATAATTAAGAAGGTAGAGGCATCTAGATTTTTAGTAGTTGCTATGGTTCATGATCTTGGTCCCACTAACTTGGGTTTAATGAAATCTCTAGATGTTGGCATTCATAAGTCTTCATTCACAAATCCAGCTGCCCCTGACAGGGAAATATTTGTGTTTGTTGATGTTCCCCATTTAATCAAGCTAATTAGGAATAATTTCCTTGATAATGGGTTTAAATTGAATGATAAGAATATCAACAGTGAATGTGTGCGTGAGCTTGTGAGGAGAAGTGTACATGACTTGAAAACAACACATCGCTTGTCACACAAACATATTGATGTCACTGGCACTAAAAGAATGAATGTTCGTCTGGCAGTTCAATTGTTGTCTGAAACAACAGCAGAATCTTTGAAGTTTTTTGGAGAACAAGGTCTTTTCACTAGCAGAGATTGGGAAAGTACAAGTCAATTCATAACACTCACCGATTCTTGGTTTGATTTATTCAATTCTAGAAGGCCTCATAATAAAAAAGAATCAAGAGATGCTTATGGATTGCACTTAGAAAAACAAAATAAGGTTTTGGAAGATATGCAAAAATTTGCTCTTACAATGAGGGTCCAAGGCAGATATAAAAACAGCCTTTATCAATTTCAGAAAGGCTTGATTGTATCTTCCCAGTCTCTGCTTGATTTATATGCTATGTTAAAAGAAAGGTATGAAATTAGTTATATATTAACATACAGACTAAATCAAGATGTGCTAGAACATGTTTTTGGTTGCCTGAGACAAATGGGATTGTGTAACCAACACCCATCTCCTGTGGATGTAAAGCACAGGGTGAGAAAATATCTTCTTGGGAAAAGTTGTGATCTGATGGGAGCCAGCCATAACATAGAAAGAAATAGTGAAGTGCTTGCATATCAGAGGGATCTTTTACTGATTGCAGTGAGCAAACATCTGTAACAGCTGAGGCCGCAGAAGATCTTGAGGAAGAATGTTCATTATCAGCAATGGCTGTTTCTGCTTTAGACTGGCAAGAACCACTAACTGAAGGACAGTACAATGAAAATACTGATGACCCATGTGAGTATGATTCACAGGGTACTACATTTGAAGATGAAATGGAAACAGAGGGTTTAAAATATTTAGGAGGATACATTGTCCATAAGTTTCCCCAACACCAATTCCTTGGGTCAAATGTTGAAAAAAATGACCACACATGGATTAGTAATATCTGTAGGGCAAACCAAAAACTCATGAAACCCAGCAACCAGTTTTTTTAACAATAGAAATGTATGGAAAACCTTTTTAAGTGCTACCATGGTGAAACTGAGTTAAGGCCTGGAAAAGAATCCATATCATCCCTCTATAGACATATTTCTGAATATGTCTCTTTGCCCAGTGAAGTTATTTGCTATTTTGTTAGGTGTCGCTTGTTTTTTAGACAAAGAATTTTAAACAGAAATATTAAAAAAAGTAGCAAAGTAGGTTTAATTTAAAAAATGTCGAAACTAATAAAGTAAGTTTAAAATACTGATACTTTCTTTTATTCACCATATTCTGCTACTGTTAATGAATTATTATGGATATTGCTAGAGTGTGTGAGAGAGCTGGGAGACAAGAGAGTGAAGATTTTTATGTGCAAGGACATTTATGTGAAGACAGGAAAACTTGGAGACCTGACACAGATTATTCCCAGAAAGTAATAGAATATATTACTACTAATATTAATAATAAGAAGAATTATAGTAAAATAGTATACACTCAAAAGCCACGGTTGTGATGAGAGTATGAATGTGTATATTGTTTAACACAGACTATTCCCAGTAAGTAGTTTAATATATATGGTCATACTACTACTACTACTAGTAGTACTACTACTACTAGTAGTACTACTACTACTACTACTAATAATAATAATAATAAAAGTAAAATAGTATACACACAAAAGCCACGGTTGTGGTGAGTGTGTGTGTGTGTATTGTTTAACATATGTTAACTTCGGATAGGTAAGTTACCACAATAAACCACCACGTTTTCTCGAGTAGTCTACCACGTGACGTCAGTGTTTCCATCCCACCAAGTGTACTTGTGAACAGATTTCCCTGGGGAATGCTGGCTGGTAGACCATACTGTATAGACCTTGCCATAACCCAGGGAGGACAACGATTTGGCGCGTCCACTCAAATTATCACTGGGCCCAGTGATTTGGCCTGGCCTGGGTGCCCAGTCCAGCCCAAATCGCTGGGTCCAGTGGTACCAATGACTAGTGTAACCGCACGTTTACTGGCCGGGGGCTGCCCAGCTTAAGGCAGGTGTAGCGGGCTGCTACATTAGTCTCCTGGTGAGGTTTGAAAGGACACTAAGAGATTGTGGGGTTTTAATCTGTTTATTCATACAGGTTACACATTGTATACAAAGTTTTAGAGTGAACCTGGAATACATGAAATATGAGCATGTGACAATAGTTGTAGTCAACCTGGAATATGATCATGTGACAATAGTTGTATAATCAATCTGGAATATATGAATATAAGGTTTCCTGCCTGCTACATTATTAGAACCCATCAGGCGAGAGGGCTGATGTTTGTGGCGGGTAGCTGATCCTAGCCGCCACACAGGCGATAGCTGACCAGTGGAAATCCTTCAACCATGAACCTGACCAACTCCAACTAGTTAGAAATGTTTATCAACGATTGACAATAGATGACATGATGAAAAGATGTCTTCACGGATTCACACAAACCCCAACGAGTCTTTCCACAGCCGAGTGTGGTTGTATAGCCCAAAACACATCCCAACAACAAAGAATCAAATGGATTTTGCTGTGGCTCAAGCTATGTGTGACTATAATGCTGGGTACTTACACAGTAACTTTTATGTTCGTATGGGGCTTCCATTCTCCATTATACTTGAAAAATATTTATGCAAGAAAGACAAAGTGTCAGAGACACCACTGAAGAAGAAAATGAGGAACAAACGCCTACAGAAGGAGCTAGACTATACGCCAGGGTGACAATGATCTCGTCGCATTCTCGTTGAATTCCTACTACTTCCATATTTTTCAGCCAATTATTATGATTTTTGCAGCAAATTAATTGTCTGTTCATGTACTACAAATATGAGTGATAAAAAATGGGATATCTTTTATATATCAATAGGTATTGATTTTCAAAGTTATAGAAAACGAGATTTTTTTTTGCAAATTTTAAATATTAAATAAAAAAAATATAAAAAACAATGGGGAAAAAATAATCACTGAAAATTTTAGCTACACTAATAGAGAATTGCTATGCAAAGTTAGGAGTGGGTAGGATAATTGGTATCAGAGTTTTAGTCATTTTTTTAAGATTCCATGAAATTTTCAAAAAAATATTAATTAAAAATTTTCTATTACAAGTATCGACATCACAATGGGTCAACGTGATTTTCTAAACAGTACTAATTCACAATAAAAATTTCATAGCTCAATGTTTAGTAGTTTTATTTCTTTCTTATTTACCCTGTCTATGTCCTTGATTTGAGTGGGCTGCTATCATATGTGTATGCGAATATATATTCTTATCCTAGAACTACTAAACCTAAGAAACTACTAATTTATACAATATACAATTAATAATACTTGGAATTTTTTTTGCCACCACACCTTTAAGTCATTTCTATGAGCGAAAATTGCTGATGATGTCGGCGGCAGTGTAGGGGTTAATTAATAGACATCACTGCTCTAGTAACTGGGGCCGTTGAAAAGATGAACACAACAAGTCAAGAAATCAACTCAAGATTATCATCGTATAGCACAGGGGTGGGATCTTCAAAGCTTCGTAAGTTGGTGGCGCTACGATCAACTTTACGATCTCGTAGCCGCCATATTTGTTCGTGGCTTACGAAGATCGTAAGTTGGTATCTCCAAAGCTTCGTAACCTCCTTCGTAGCTCACGATGATGTCTTCGTAGCGAGCGTCGCTGGACGTTTCGTTCCGTTTGTTTTGTTCATCCCGCCACCAAGCAGACAGGCTCTCAGCCAATAACAATGAAGGAAACAAAATGTCCTTGATACTATAAACCAATCGTAGCGTGGTATCACAATGTCAACAAGTCTAAGATGTCAACACTACCAGCTGATATAGATGACAGTCACCAATATACATCAGACAGCAACAGCAAATGACAGGTAAGGGAATTATCCGAATTATTATACTGTGTTAGTAATAATTTAACACAACAGTGTAGCTAAGGTAGCTGTCTGGGTATATATTTAATATCACGCCAATCACTAGTATGATATTGTCTATAGCTTTGGTTAGGTTAGGTTTGGCTATGTTAGTTAAAGATTGGTTAGGTTATGTACTGTATATCAAGAACAAACAGCATAATATAAAAAGTTTACTGGCAGCTACATAGTTGTCATGAAAATAAATCTAAGACATTGACTGGGAGGACATTATATTCTTTTAACTTCTACTGTCACTGTTTTATTTCCTTTAAACCTACCTACAGTAGTTTCTATGATAATATCAAAATCTATAAGTTACAGTTGACTGCCAATACCAAGTAACAGGCAGAATTATACAATATGTAGTAAAATCTGGCAAGTGCAATTTAATAACTTATACTTCAAACACTTTTATTGAAAAACAGATTAAGGAAATAAATTATATAAGCATTATTAATATTGTGGATTTGGGTGTTGGTATGGGCACACATGGGTTGAAGGATGGGGAGAATGTCCATTGCCTGATTTAGATACAGTACGGTACCATTTTAATACAATAACCAGGTATTGTAATTTTTTCTGCTTTGTTATTGAATTATGTACCATTTTTCGTTATATTTCAGGTGGTGGCACGAAGGCATTCACCTACATAGAAGAGGCTATGGCTCAAGTCATTGAAAAAGTGCAAGTGTTGGGTATTCCTGTGGACTCCAAGACCCAGGCAGCAGTATGTACAGTATATAACAGTAAATAATGTCCTGCTGTTCATCTAGGCTAGGAATATGGAAATCTTCCCTAATTGGCACTAGTGAAGTAATTACATTGAGAGTTTATATATATAAAACATGAATTTTGAGCAGCATTACCTCTCAATTCCATTCAATGTTAAACAGTGCAAATCATAAGGCCTTAGTCCTAGGAATATATATACAAGATGTTCTCATATATCCATACCTTCAGTAATCACAGTACATGTACTGTACTGTACTGTGATTACCCAATATACAAGAGTCAAGTACATAGCGATTTTTTATATTTTGTGTATCATATAAATAACTCCTGTTAGCAGCAGTTCAAATAGTCTTAAAAATTGGAGCCATATTAATATTAATCAAAACTAAATTTGTGATTCTTTGGTGGATTCCATATGTATCATATGAGTACTTTAACTAAGTAAAAAATTGCAGTACTGCTGCTGTACTTATATGTATGACTAATTATATACTGCTTTCTTTAGGTATGACTTTACAATATTAATTCATAATGATAATCCTTAATATTTCTCTAAAATTATATGAAAGTTGCTAATTTTCATAATTTCTCGGCTGCTAAGAAGACTTGGATGAAGGTGATGTGGCTGACCCAAGACTGCCATCAAGGGCCCCTTCACCTACACCTAACCAAGGACTGCCATCAAGGGCCCCTTCACCTACACCTGGGCCCAGTTGGCAGGACTTTGGGCCAGTTACAGTGGAAGACTGTGAGGTTTTGACTGGCGACAGCTTGCCGAAGCTGGTAGAACCTCTACCAAGTGAGGAACATTCATACCACAGCTCTGTAGCCTCAAGTCACCCTTCCTCTAGGTCTGCTAGAGGTGTGATAGCTTATCTGGAAGCTACGCTAACTCCAGATAGGATATACTAGTTTTCCATAAGACTATAAGGGATATTTGGATGGATCTTGCAGAAAATAGAACAAAAATATCAGAAACTTTGGTGAACATTAAAAAGGCAATCGAGAAAAGGTGATTTGTTTTCACGTGTCTTTTTTTTTATATATATATAATTAGTGTAGTTTAAGTTGTGTTATATTTTGTGACATAGTTATTAGAGTGCAAGTATGGTTTTAGTTGTGTGGTTTGTGTGTAGGTTTCAATCTAAAGTATAGTTAACTTCTGCTTATGCTTTTTTAAGAAATTATGTTATTTATTTTCATTATATATTTTATCTCTCAAATATAGTTTTTATTTTAGCATTCACATTTCATGTTATATTTGTTATTCTTTCAGTAAAATCAACTTTTTTTCATGCATTTTTATCTTTGTCCAATAGTATTAATGAAGGTGAAAGTACCGGTACAGTACTTGAATAATTATTGTGTTCGGAGATTAACTATAAGGATCTACTTATACTGTACTGTGGCTTTAATCTTGTATTTTAATAATTTCTCTGCCATATCTGTGATCTGTCCAAGCAATGTGAAGAGTGACAAACAAGTACCGTAGTCATTATGGAATTGGTGTTTTTTGTTATCAGTCATTGTTGGAAAGTACATGAGTGAAACAGCTTTCCAATATCATAAATTTGCATGTTTTTACTCAGGTATATATGATGTAATGAACTGTGATTATGCAGGAAACTAATAGTACAAATAGCTAGGGAGGTATCATGGATTTTTGTAAACTTTATGTAAATAAAATGTATGTTTTTTTATAGTCTATTAAGAAAAACCAATACCAATCACATATTTGTTATTAGCTGTTGAAAAGCATTTATTTTAGAAAAAGACAAGTCTTATGTTATATGAAAACAGGTGAAAATTATCTATTAAATTATACTGTTCAATAAAATTGAGTTGGTAAGAAAGGTTCATGTACGGTACATGTTATTGAAACTTACATGATAATATTTGCAATAGTTAATTCTGAAACATAATTTTGCCCTAGATTCTGGAATATGGTCAACCTTTTATACATCCAGTATGTATCAGTAAGTATATAATTCCAGTTATTTAAATGTTACCAGCTCACACATCACATTAATGTGCTTGTAATATTTTCATTAGAAAGTCAATAAATCAAAGTTTATCATCCTAAAGAATATCCACTTCATACAAAGGACTATATATGGATTAAAGACTCATACTACATGGATTAAATTAGGTCGAACTATGCAATGAAGAATTTCTGCTTTGTTTGCAGGTAAATGGAAGCCAATTTCCTGCAATTAGTAAGTCACCATTATATCCTATTATTCATAATTAAACACTCCAAAGGTAATGATACACACACAAAATATTTGTAACTTTCTATTCCACAGTGCATCAGTTTAAATTGACACTTGCAGCTCCATTCTCCTAAGCTGCTGAATCTCCTCCTCTTGTTTATATTTACCGATAAATGACAATAACAACAACCATTATGTCGTCTATGTCAGCCTCGCCATGTGTAAATAAACTCAAATCTCACTATTTACGGGTTGTTTATCGACTACGCGACCCTGCTATCAGCCTTACGAGTGCTTTTCGATCTTCATAGCGCTACGAACAAATATGGCGGATAATGGCGGCCGAAAACTCGCTTACGAAGCTTTGAAGATACGTTCTTAACGGTTACGAACAAAGATGGCGCTACGATAATCGTAACTGCGCTTACGAAGCTTTGAAGATCCCACCCCTGGCCCATAAACACAGTCAGTATATGCCCCCCCCCCCATCCCCCTACACAGACCTTCCCCACCTCCTGATCAAGTGTAATTTCAACTATTTTTTTTTTAGTTCTTTATGTGTTCATCAGTGTGTTGTTTTGTTTGAATGGATAACAGTCGTGTTTATATTCTATCAGATGTTTATTTACAAACACAGAACGAACAAATTGCACTGAAACCAACCCGATTTTTCTTTTTTTTCTTTTTAGCTAGGTCATTTTTTTCTGATGGGATTTTGTCCTTGTGGTTTTGTCGTAGGGTGATTGTTGTAGTGGTTTTGTCACAGTGGTTTTGTTGTAAGGGTCTTATCGCGGGGGATTTGTCTCACGGGGTTTGTCACAGTGGGTTTTTTCTCAAGGGTTTTGTCGCAGTGGCTTTGTCTCAAAAGCTTTGTCGCAGTGATTTTGTCGCAGTGGTTTTGTTTCAAGGGGTTTGTGTTGGGGGTTTGTCATGGAGGTTTTTGTCTTAGTGGTTTTGTCTCTAGAGGTTTATGTATAGAGGGTGTTAATTTTAGTCTATACACTCGCCTCCATCTACCCACACAATAGTTATGACACCTTAAATTTGGTCCCGTATTCACTTTTCATCCTGTATCTTGGTTTTAGTATTCAAGGGAAAGTAAAAAAGTTGCCCCAGCCCCAGCCCCAGTCACAACCCAAGCCCCAACCCCAGCCCCAGCCCCTGCCCCAACCCCAGCCCTAGTCCCAGTCCTAGTCCCAGCCCCAGTCCCAGCCACAGTCACAACCCCAGTCACAGCCCCAGTCACAGCCCCAGCCCCAACCCCAGTCACAGCCCCAGTCACAGTGCCAGTCACAGCCCCTGCTTCAACCCCAGTCACAGCCCCAGTCCCAGCCCCAACCCCAGCCCCAGTCCCAGCCCCAGCCCCAGTCACAGCCCCAGCCCCAACCCCAGTCACAGCCCCAGTCCCAGCCCCAGTCACAGCCCCAGCCCCAGTCCCAGCCCGTCCCAGTCACAGCCCCAGTCACAGCCCCAGTCCCAGTCACAGTCACAGCCCCAGCCCCAACCCCAGTCCCAGCCCCAGTCCCAGCCCCAGCACCAGCCATAGTCACAGCCCCAGTCCCAGTCACAGTCCAAGCCCCAGTCACAGCCCCAGTCACAGCCCCTGCTCCAACCCCAGCCCCAGCCTTAGTCACATCCCCAGTCCCAGTCACAGTCCAAGCCCCAGCCCCAACCCCAGTCCCAGCCCCAGTCACAGCCCCAGTCCCAGTCACAGTCCCAGCCACAGTCTCAGTCCCAGTCTCAGCCCCAGCCCCTGCCCAAACCCCAACCCCAGTCCCAGTCTCAGTCCCAGTCCTAGTCCCAGTCTCAGCCCCAGCCCCAGTCACAGCCCCAGTCACAGCCCCAGCCCCAGCCCCAGTCACAGCCCCAGTCCCAGTCCCAGTCCCAGTTCCATCGCCCCTCCCTCCTCACCTCTTGACAAGTTAATATCCTTTGTGGTTAATTGCCTTAATGACCTTTAGAATTTGTCTAATTAAATATTGTATTGATGAATTTGGAGCAAAGGATTTTTCCAAACTATTCCCTGACATACATCTCTCTTGAGTATGTTATTATATTGGGCCTGTTTCTTAGCATAGTTTAGATATATTTACACACATACACACACACAGAGATTGACGGATAAATTGACGGTTAGACTTACGGATGAATTTTGCGGATATATTGATGGATGAATTGACGGTTAGACTGATGGATGAATTTACGGGTGAATTGATGGATGAATTAATGAATGAATTGATGGATGTTTTGATGGATGAAAAAGTGACACAAATTTGTCTATTTTCAGCCAATCGGTGGTAATGCTAAAATACTTGTTAGGTAAATTTAGTATCTGCTGTGGAAAACAAATTATAATATAGAGAGCTGTTCATTTCATGTTGTTTTGGAAGACAGTCAAACACTCCTTTACAAAATACTGTATATACAAACACTCCCTCCACTCATCTATATCTACACAACCATTCTCTATTATCTACACATACTGTATATACAAACACTCCCTCCACTCATCTACATCTACACAACCATTCTCAATTATCTACACATACTGTATATACAAACACTCCCTCCACTCATCTACAGACTACAGTATATCAACCTACAATAGTAACGCCTGAAAATTGCTTCAGTATTAATTTTCTTTTTAACCTGTTCATAAAAGAAAATGTTATTATATTCATGCTCCAACTAGAGATAAATTAATAACACTTGATGATGGATTCACCTACCCATGTTCAAATTCAAGTTCAAGTTCAAGTTGTGGGTCCCTCAGAGAGCCGCTCATGGCCAGAATAATATGCATGAGTCACTCAGAGAGCCGTCCATGGTCAAAATAATATGCATGAGTCCCTCAGAGAGCCACTCATGGTCAGAATAATATGCATGAGTCCCTCAGAGAGCCACTCATGGCCAGAATAATATGCATGAGTCACTCAGAGAGCCGTCCATGGTCAAAATAATATGCATGAGTCCCTCAGAGAGCCACTCATGGTCAGAACAATATGCATGAGTCCCTCAGAGAGCCGCTCATGGCCAGAATAATATGCATGAGTCCCTCAGAGAGCCGCTCATGGCCAGAATTATATACATGAGTCCCTCAGAGAGCCGCTCTTGGCCAGAATTATATACATAAGTCACTCAGAGAGCCGCTCTTGGCCAGAATAATATGCGGGGGTTGTGTGGGGGAATTTAGGGATCTAGGGGAGGATTAGGAAGGGGGTTAGGAGAAGGGTGGATTGGGTCAGGGATTGCGGATCGATGATTAGGATTGGGGAGGTAATGTTTGGTGATCCTATTTCTAACCGTTTCAAGAGTGGGGCTATTAACGACGTAAGATGGGAGATGATTCCACTCTTGGATGCTGCAGGGAAAGAATGAGTGCCTAATATATCAGTGTTTGTCTGGTATGTATGATATTTGAAGTTGTGGTTGCCTCTAGATATGTGTCTTTGTCTATGTCAGCTAACTTGTTTGTGATTTTGTATATCATCTGTTGTCTGTGTATCTACTGTATCTTCGAGTTACCAATTGATCTATTTTTGTGTCTTGTTTAAGCAAAGTGATTGATGTAGTGTGTTTGTAATCACGACTGGCCCATATTGCAGTTTTGCTTTGTGCAGACTCTAATTTATTGATACTATTGTTAGTGTGTGGATCCCAGACGGTGTCGCAGTACTCTAAGTGTGGCCCAACGAAAGTGTTATAAACAATAAACAAGCCTTGGCCATGATGTGTGTGTTCCACCTCATGTCCGCTGAGATGTGGATACCCAATTATTTGTGGGAAGGAACTGTGTTGAGGTTGGTGTTGTGTAGCTGGTATGTATGTGGAATGGGATTATGAGCACTGGTAAAACGGATGTGATGGCATTTGTTTGGTCTAAATGTCATCTGCCACTTGACTTCCCAGTCTTCAAGTCCAGTTAGATCGTCCTGTAGTCGAAGGCAGTCATTCCTATATTTAATTAATTGGTTTGTAAACTAAGCTATCGTCTGCAAAGGTCTAGGTACCCCAATCCTCCGCTTGGACCACCAGATGACGGCTTAAATTATATTGTTTATCAGTCTTGCCAGATGCATAGAAATCGTTTTAGGTATTATTGAGATAAATAAGTGAAATTGTAAATGTAAAGTTAGGGTAACGATGCCAAATAGATCTGGCAACACTATTCATGATGGCGGCCGTACAGTGTTGCCAGCCAGGTGCAGGGAAATGTTTGTTTTAGGGAATTTCGAAATCCACAAAGGGACAAAAATGATATACAGTTCGTTCAAGAGTAAACAGGGAAATTTCTACAAGTTGCAAGCCTTGTTATTATTATTATAATAATATTATAATTATTATTATAAGTGAAATTGTAGAGGTAAAGTTAAATCAACGATGCCAAATAGATCTGGCAACACTAATCATGATGGCCGCCGTACAGTGTTGCCAGATGATTTTAGGTAAATATTGAGGTAAACAAGTGAAATTGTAAATGTATATTTAGAGAAACGATGCCAAATAGATCTGGCAACACTAATCATGATGGCCGCCGTACAGTGAGAGGCGGGAGGTTGAAAGAAGGTCGTGCTTGGTGCTTGAGCATAAATTTATTTTTACTAAGTTATAGTGTAGTGATTAAGGGTCGATTCCACAGTGGTTTGTTTTGGTTTGTAAGCTCACAAACGAAAGAATGTTTGTCGTGTAAATGCCTTATGGGTGAATTATTTAATGAGTTTGGTGAGTAATCTATACAGTGATAATAATTATTATTATTATTAAATGCCTTATGGGTGAATTATCTATCTATCTATCTATCTATCTATCTATTTATTTACATGGAGGCTTCACAGGACCTTTCAATACTCTTCTCTAAGTCACTGCCGTCCCCCCAACCTCAACACCCTGTTTTTGTTGTTGTTGTTGTTTCTGCTGTTGTTTGGTATCGTAGGTGTACCCCCCTTCCCAACTACAACCCCCCCGCCCCGCCCCCAATACCGCCCACAACGCCGCTCCCCCCACCTTCCCGGATGCTAAGGCGTGATTTCATAATAATTATTATTATTATTATCTTTTTTTTATTAATTAATATCGTCGTCGCCGCCGCCGCCGCCACTGCCGCCGCTACCGCCACGGCCGCCCCCGCTGCCATTAATTAACTTTTTTCTTTTTTAATTAATAATTTTTATTTTTATTTTTTTTAAATAATTATAATATTATTATTATTTTTTTATTTATTATTAATTATTATTGTCGCCACCACCACGGCCGCCCCCACCGCCCCCGCCGCCGCCGCCGCCACCGCAACCATCGCCGCCGCCGCCGCCGCCGCTAAGAAACTATTTTGTTTTATTAATAATTTTTTTTTTTTTTTTTTCTAACAATTATTATTATTTTTTTTTTTTTTTAATATTCTTATTTGTTTATTAATTATTATCATCGTCGTCGTCGTCGTCGTTGCAGCCGCCGCTGCCGCCACCCCTGCACAATTCCTGTGTCCAACTGTACCAGTAACAAGTAGAGAGGTACCAGGATCTCTCGACCTCGTATAAAGTTTCTTTTGATTATACCTAACCGGCTATTTGCCTTTTCAGCAAACTTAGCCACATGCTGTGAAGGCTTGAGGTCACACGAAACTAAGATAGCCAGCCAAAGCCAGGTCTTTCTCCTCAGTTGTCTTTTGCAGTGGTGTTCCATTTAGGTGATAGTCTGCTTGGAGGTTGTTGCGTCCCACGTGCATTGTTTTACACTTGCCAGCGTTGAAGTTTAGGAGCCATTTTCTACTCCACTCGTCCAGTCTTCTCATGTCTCTTTGCAGTGCTTCTATGTCCCCTTCCGTCTTGATGATCTTATAAATTTTGGCGTCGTCTGCGAATAAGCTGGATGAATATTCGAGGTCTGCTACAAGATCATTTTTATATATAAGGAAAAGCACTGGTCCCAGTACTGATCCCTGGGGCACTCCGCTGTATATCGGTAGGTTGTCCGAGGAAGAGTTCCTTATGTTGACCCTGTGGAACCTGTCTGTGAGGAAGTTCATTATCCACTGAAGGGTGTTCCCTCCTATACCCATTGCCTTAAGTTTGGTTCTCAATCTATGATGGGGAACTCTATCGAAGACCTTTTCACAGTCTAGGTAGTTAATGTCAATGCAGTGCCCATCATCTGCATTATTAATAATAATGATAATTTTATTAATAATAATGATAATCAATTTTATTAATAATAATGATAATCAATTTTATTAATAATAATGATAATTAATTTTATTAACAATAATGATAATTTTATTAATAATAATGATAATTTTATTAATAATAATGATAATTTTATTAATGATAATAATTATTTTATTAATGATAATGATTATTTTATTAATGATAATGATTAGTTTATTAATGATAATGATTAGTTTATTAATGATAATGATTAGTTTATTAATGATAATGATTAGTTTATTAATGATAATGATTAGTTTATTAATGATAATGATTAGTTTATTAATGATAATGATTAGTTTATTAATGATAATGATTAGTTAATTAATAGTAAAATGGTTAAATATATTCTTGGCTCCTAGTTAGCTGTATTGGACTCATAAACTGAAGGTCAGGAGATTATATGCTCTCAGGTGAGGGGCTGACAATGTTTATTCTTTAAATGGAATATCAGAAAATAACTTTAAGACCACTGAATATCATAAAACATCCTTGCTGGTACCATAACAGCCACAGTATTTAGGATATATAGTACAGAACCTGTATAGGTATATAAGTGTGTGTGTGTGCATGTCCAGAGATGGGAACAAAAAAATATATATAATTACAGTATACAGTATAACAAAAATTGATGGTTAGAGTAAGGTTTGAATTGGGTCTCTCCTTGTCTATATACAGCTGTATTCCAATGGTGCCTGGTTCCTGTTCTTTGCCGGCCGCCTCGAATACGTGAAGGGAAACTTTGAGCTGGCCATTGAGAAATACAAGAAGTCTCTCTACATTCAGGATGAATGGTGCCAGTTCCACCATCTCTGTTACTGGGAACTCATGTGGTGTTGTATCATGAGTGCAAAGTTTAGGTCAGTAATTAATATTATTGCATTTAATGATACATACATATATACATATTATACCAGCTGGCCTTCATCTCCACGCTGGGTGTAGTCCCGTCACGTCAGAAGCGGATGGGGACAGCTGGCCAATCTTTGATAATTTGTCTTGTGATTGGTCACCTCCAGTAAGAGCGTCCCTCATTGGTCCATTATTCCCCCCCCCCCCGCCAAGCTCTTCGGGCTCTTCAACAACTACATACGTAAACAAACTGAGAGCATAACCATGGCGGGAGTGAATTCGCCTTTTTTTAAATGTAATTACTGTAACAAGGACTTCACAAGAGGGACTGGAGGTGCTGGCTGCACCAATCACAAGACAAGTGATCAAAGAATGGCCAGCCGTCGCCATCCGCTTCCCGTCACGTTGCACACCCTCCCAAACACAAATGCCTAAACGTAGAACTCCCCCCCCCCCCTGGCCCACACACACACACACACACACTGTATTGTATTGGGAGATTATGATTGTAAAGTTCAAATCATTACTAGTATTGGATTATTCTTTGATATATAACACATACATTTAATTATTTGTATTGGATTAATCATTGATAGTAGTATAGTATTGGGATATTCAGGATTGATTCCACAGTTGTATTGGTTTGTTAGCTTCCTACCCAACTACATTTGGAAGGCTTCATTATTTTCCAAAAGCTGAGTATCCACATTTACAAAATCTATCTAACAGTTAGATAATGATGATCGTTCTATAGTTTACTCACTAAATTCATTACATAATTCACCCATATATCATTTAAATGGCTAAAAAATAATTGTTAGCATGCTGACAAACCAATACAGTACCAACCACTGTAAAATCGACCCTCAATGATAAATAACCCATACATTAACGGTGGCAGTAGTTGTAAGTAAAGGAAACCCCCTCTCCTACCATACTGGATATTGGTTCTGATTTATTGTTGTAAAAACTAGTTATATTAACTTTTTTCACTACAGTCAGTATGTGAAAATATCTAAAAAAGAAGCAACTGGTGTTATTCATTAGCTTAAGAGACCATGTGATGTAGTTAGAAAATTGGAGGTATTTGAGTCTTTCAAATATTGACAAGAAACACTACCTATATGGAAGAAGTGTGTTTCGTGGCATGGTCAGGAGGAATCAAAAGCTTTCAATTTTCATACACGATCACAGGGTCCTTAAACAAGTTTGATCATTGTCACTCGAAGACAAGAACTTCACCATAGCAATTACAAAAGAAAAGTGAATATTTGACCTTTGTAAAATGAAATACTTTTAGTACCAAACACAGAATGTTAACTTTCTCTCCTGCATGTCTCAGGGAAGCCCAAGAATATGCTGACAGGTTACTACAGGAGAACAAATGGTCCAAAGCAACATATGCTTACCAGAAGGCATGTTGTATGTGTATGAGGATGGATGAACAGAAAGAAAAAGAAAATAAAAGAAAGGATAATGGTAGAGAGAAAAACAAATTGGAAAGGTGGTTTATTTTGCAATATTGTTTAAAGAGATGGTATACTTTTGATAGATTGGAGTGCCTTGATTCCTCCAAAGTATGCCAGGAAATAGACCCAAATAAAGAAATATAATGGTGTCCTGTTGCCTGGAATAGATTGGAGGAATAATTTGCTCCAGATTTACCACCCAAAACAATGTGCTATTATAACCCCTTAAATCAATCAATAACCTCGAATTGATTGACTTCTTGCCCTGTGAAGAATGAAGAGACCAGATTAGAACAATGAACCATATTCAAGAACATTGATGGTGTATACGATGGCGTGGTATTGGTACGATGACTTTGTTGTTTGTCTATGGAGCCATGGTACCAGTACTACATCATGTTTTTGCATACGGACCAATGAGCAAAGAATGGACACATAGTTTAGTTGTTCACTTTCCTACAACACAGGGCAATATTCAAGAACACTCGTGGTACATACGATGGTATGGTACTGGTACGATGGCTCCATAGTAAAATAATAGAGCCATCGTACCGGTACCAAGCCATAGTTAATACCACGGATTATATTGTATTACTGTATTGTTAACACGAAAATTGGTTTCATTATGATTTCATTGTATTACAGTGATACTTTATATTTGAAATAAAATTATAATTTAATGCCTTTACAAGATATACAGAAAAGAAACTAATAGTTGAGATATTAGGAGAGGTAAATGTTATTGAATCTTGTAAAGCAATAAAAGTTATGTAAATGTACAGTATTATTTTATCCCTGGGTTGATATTATATGTTAAGGAGCCTGTGATCGTGTATGAACATTGAAGTCTTCTGATTCCTTCTGACCAGGCCACGAAATTAACAAGCTCCTTCCACATAACGCAGGTAGTGTTTCGTGGCAATATTTGAAGGACTCGTTAACCTCCAATTATCAGACTACATTTCCTATAATTTCTAAAATATGCCAGTCAACATGGTCAATTTGTCATGGTGGAGGGCTTCTATTTCCTTACTGCCTGCTGTCACACCTCTCTACACCCTACAAGTATACGATCCACTAGAAGCAGACACAACTTAAAATACCATACATACCAGACAAACACTGATATATTTAGGCACTCCTTCTTTCCCCGCATTATCCAAAAGTGGAATCATGTTTAGAAATAGGATCACCAATCATTACCTCCGCAATCCTAATCCTAAACCCACAGTCCCTGACACAGTCCACCCGCATCTTAACCCCCTTCCTAATCCTACCCTGGATCCCTAAATCCCCCACACAACCCCCGCATATTATGCTGCCCATAAGCAGCTCTCTGCGGGACCTCTAACTTGAACTTTATCACTTTTTTTCTGGCGCTATATTACCTCGCTGTTGCGGCGCCTAATATCAATCAATCCAGCAATCATGGTGGAGGGTTACATGGTGGTGACGTCACTTGGATCAGCTGAGTAAAGTAGCAGCAGGCACTCCACATTTAATTTAACATAATTCAACAGTGTTGCCAAGTGGAGGGAAATTTCTCCATTTTTTTTTAGGGAATTTTGGTAAAGCATTTCTGGCAACACTGATTACATTATTAGTAAACAAACCCAAGAACAAGATAGTGGGCTGTATGCAAGAACATTTCTATGGTGTTTACGATGGTATAGGACCACTGGTACTACAGCTCCATAGACAAACAAAACAACAGAGCTATCGTACCGGTACCACGCCATCGTATACACCATGAATGTTCTTGAATATGGTCCAGTATATGGAAACAATCCTGGAACATCCAATAACCACGTGTTGATGCTTCCAGTTCCAGATGAGTGTAATGAACAAAATACTGGAACAAAAAAGGTTAATAAATAATACAAGATTGAATCAAGCTCGTAATGTCCCGTTTTTTATAACCCAATTAACATATTATTATGTATGTTTTTGGCACACCACTTTTTCTGGTAATACGTTCCATTGATCAAATACTCTATTTGGAAAGATATACTTCTGTACATCTTTATCTCCTTTTCTTTTAATTCAATTCTTATTGTGGCCTCTCATTATAGTTATTCCTTGTTGACACCAGTTTTCTATATCTATCTTCTTTTTTACTTTGGTATGTCTCTGTATAGCCTATGTATGTAAATGTTTATGCGAGTGAATATATATATATATATATATATATATATATATATTTATATCTTTAATCTTTATATAAAAAGTATTCCTTAACATCATTGTGGAGGAGTTTCCATTTTAGTCAAGAAAGCAAAGTAAGGTATGTGAAGTGATCTTCAAATGGAATTATTGTCGACCTCCAGTAAAAGCCTCAGGTGATTGCGTGACACAATGTAAGTAATAATATTGACATTACTATTGGATGATTGAACATTGAAGAAATGGAAGTGTTCCATTATATCTATACCTCGACTGATAATAAATCCATCATCTGTGAATTACTAGTGCACGCGATGGTTAGTTGGCCAAAGGTTTTTGTCTGCCGGTGCGTGTTTTCTCTAGGTTTGACTCATAAACCATCACTCATAAGAAAATTGCTTCTGCTGACACCCACTCTGATAGATGAAACTTACCACAAAAACAGTGTCAGCAATGATTGTCGCCTTTCGCAGTGGAAATACTGTGTGGAATTTACTATGACTTATGAATCAAGCTTTGCTCAAAAAAGAAAAAAGAAAAGAAACCTAAAGAACTTAGTTTTTACTCGTGGGTATAAGTGTAAGGGGTTATATTATTATTATTAATATTATTAAAATAAACCAGAGACACAAAGCTAGGATAGAATGCAAGCATTCTATCAATCTGAGGACCCCAGCCCCATTACCTAAAGAAAACACGACAGCTTAGAGAAATAAAGATTAACCGTTAGGTCAATAAAACATATTAGCTCTACTCTTGAAGCCAGCCAGTCGTACACCATCAAAGACAGCTTCACCAAGGCCATTCCATAGAGACACCCACCTAGGGACAAATGAGTCCTTCCGACAATGCCAGGAAACAAATTACTTCAGATAATATCTATAAGGCGACATAACGTAGTAAAACACCCACTCTGGTACCATAGCAGCTGCAGTATTTGTGAATTATCCTCAATTCCCTCCCTCTGTGGCTGGGTAAAAGTTCGGAAGTCGTGACGTATGTGTGTGGGTAGGTAGCAGTTGCCCTGGGCCATGGTAACTTGCTTGATGAAGCCTATGTCCCTCTGTCTAGTACCTGTACCTCATGCTCATACTTGAGCCTGGAGAAAGATATTATTAATATCCACCATTTGATGCTTATTAAATAATGGATTTATTAAAACCTTAGATATTAGTAATTTCCACTTTTTCGACCCCGTAGGCCCATAGTGGGTATTGTCTGTACTGCTGTGGGTAATACTTTAAGGATTTTGATGCCCCTTCGGCCCCAGCCACTCTCTTTCAGTTCTTCAGCTCTCCCATTTTTCCTTATATTTTTTTCTTGGTTTTGTTTCGTAAAACTTTGTAAATTGGTAATTTTCACCATTTTGATGTCCATTAGTTATTTTAGACTCATAGAGATACCCGACGTTCTCCGTGTGAAGACCCTACATGTGGTTTTGTCAATAAATTTCCTCTAATTATTTTTATGTGAGCTTAGCGGCTAAACACACACACACACACACACACACACACCGACAAACGGAGTGTTTTTTTATTTTGGTCAATTCCCACATGTAATTTCTTGTGTACAATAGTCAGAATATGAATTGTTACAACTTTTGATATAACGTCAATTATAATAATTATAAATGTCTATAGTTGTTTGTAGGGATCATAAATACGTAAGACTGTAAAAAAATAAAATTTCCTTTTGTATTAAGAATTAACGTACCATCAAGATTTGTCGCAATTCATATTTTGCCAACTGTACATATTTATTACAGTCATAGACAGAGGGTATATAACACATATATAGTTACATTATATGCTACAATAAATACCAGAAGTCTTAGACAACAGTGTCATATAACTCATATTTTGGTAAGGTTGACTTGAGTATAAGGTTGACTTATCTATAACATAATGAATACAAGATATCCTAAACAAAGAAATTATAATTATGAATTTAGGTTACATTAGGTTTGGTTATGTTATGTTAGATAAGGTTATGGTAAATATAAGAGGTCGTGGATAAGATTTTATTTATTAAGTGAGGTTACATTAGGTTGGTTTGCTTGGCTTGGTTAAGTTTAAAGAAAATATGAAATATTTAATATAATACAGTATAATTATTAGATAAGGAGGTTGTAATATAGTTATTGGATGATGTTATATTTAGAGGTATATATTATTTAAATACATAACAACTATATAATAGTGCATTAATACATGACTGTTATTTGTTCACGTAAATATCTTAAAACAACTTTACATAAACTTGTTGGCTTCGTGTGTCCATTGTGAAAGTTTGTATAAATGATAAAAGACACAGATTGACTTGTTATAATGGTACACAAAAACAACACAGCAAATCTATTCTAGAACACAACAAATGTATTCCACAATACAACAAATTGATTCCAGGTAAATCTTAGTTAATGTCTTCAACGTAAATGGAATCACAATACATCAAGAGAATATTCTAACAGTTCCTATATAATGGTGTGTGAAAAACATTACAGTCCATTGTGTTAACCTGATTTTGGTGAAGACAAACAAGTTATAGGAATGGAATAGTGTTCATATGTCAATAGTGAAGTCAACACTGCCATGTTCTATATGACAACACGTGAATGTTGTCGGTTGACACAAAATCCAAAGAATTATATATAAGTGGTAAGCAACTCAATATATTATAGCAATTAAAACTCAAATAATTCACTCGCTGTATACACCATTCTTATTCATACATCTTGAACGGTAATGTATACATATACATTTGTCTAAATAAACATTATGGTTAATAGTATATATACCCTTAAACATTGTAAGGTCCTAAGCATTTGTATATGAATTGTTAAGGTGATAAGTTCTATAAAGTGAAAAGAAAGATCAGAGATTCCTCGAAGATATTCCAAGAAACATCACAAGTACCTCAATATATATGTAGACAATTAGTGTTATATTGGTAATATATTACTGATAAACACGTAGCTTAGTTGATTATAGAAACAGATTAATACAACAATATATGAGGAAACAATAAATAATACATTGGTAATTTATACTGATAAACTTGTAACTCAGTTGATTATAGAAAACTTTCAAATGTTTGACAATATATCTTCTGTGTATAAGGTTAAAGGGCCAGTAATCTTGTACGCTAGGACAATTGGAGGATACTAATTCCTTCTGACTATTTCATGAAACAAACTTCCTCAATATGAAAGTTAATTAATTAATTAATTAATTAATTAATTAATTAATTAGTTAATTAATTAATTAATTCGTGTCATTGTTTGGAGGAATCAGAAACTTTATTCTTGCTGACTATATCACTGGCTCCTTAAGAGATCTAGGGAGATGTAGTTGATGCTCAGAACACCTCAATATGACAAACCTGAAACTGGTTATTATAGAGCATATGACCTGTGACGAACCAGGCACACACGGGCTTGGGAGACTTTATTTCCACCACCTGATATGAGGAGGCCGCCCCAGGGAACTCACCAAACAGGTCATAAGCTGTGAAGTCTTCTGGAGGTGTCACGGCTGTCACGTTGGACACACGAACCTGTACGTTGTTGAAACGTTCATTGGCATGACTATTGTCCTGAGCGTGCATTATCACATGCTGGAAACACTTGGGCTTCCCGAAATCTAATGTAAACCATCTGTCACTGTTACTCGACAATGTAATAAAACAGTGATCTATATTATAGTTGTAAATCCCATCTACAAGGTTTTCTTTTACTTTGAGTGCATTCAACGTATATAGATTCCCAGTAGTGATGTTGGCGTTGGTGGCAAGGTCCTTGGGTCTTGTGGTGTGACAGGTGAGGACATCAGCCATGTTAGTCTCCTGGTAGTTGGGCATGACAATAATGTTGGACACGAGGCAGTGGGTGGGGGTGTTGGAGGGGTAAGCACACCATAACTGACACCAGTCTAGAAGTGTGCACCTGTTGGAGCAGTAGAGGGCTGGGCTGGCTCCAGGGGGTAAGTCAAGGCTCTCCTGTTTCGTGGTAGAGGCTGCTTGAACACGTTGGAGGGAGATCAGCACAGATCGCATCAGACACAGCTTTTCTCCTTCCACAGGTGCTGATGGCAGCAAAAGCAGCATTGTCACCCACACACGACACCACTGCACTCCAACTTGTGACATGGTACTTGTTGTATGTTGTCACAGACAGACTGGGTGATGGTGTAGCAGTATAAAGCTCTACACAGTTACTGTACAGGTTGAAGGATGTTGTGTTGTAGTCAGATAAATAATTGGTGTTATTGCTACAGATCAGTATGGTGGTGGTGTTACCACAGAGAGAGAGGGTGATGGTGGTGCAGCTGTAACAACATCCACACAACTACTGGACAGCGATAGAAGTGGTGGTGGTGGTGGTGGTGGTGGTACTATAATATTCTCAGTAACTACAACAAATATCGTCATGCATATTGATCATGTGACTTATTATTGTACTTACTTGTACTTAGTTTTCATCAACACATTGAAGGTGTTTTATACACATATTGGAATGTATCTGCTGTGTTATTCTGATCCACTATATTAGTAGAGTAATCTTTGACAAATTATGCAACTTAAGGGGAGATTCACTAACTATGCCAGAAAACAGACGCCATCAATGGTACTAATAGGGGATCTGTTTCTCGGCATAGTTTGGAGGAATCAGAGACCTTCCAATTCACTAACAATAGATGGTAAATTTGTATGTAAAGTCGCGTGCACCAGTCGGTATCCCCCCTCTTGGCTGGAGCCATGGCCAGAGGAATGCAGAGAATCGAACAACCCCTCCCTCCAACCCTCACCCTCTACACACACCATCTCCACCTTTACCCCCACCAGCACCCCACCCCCAACCCAGCCCCATTAAGAAAGTTGCTGGTTAGGCGTGATATCACTCACGTATTGATGTTAAAATTTATGTTAAACATTCACTTGAATTACCAATACCATCCATACCAGAAGAAGCTAATCTACAATAATGTGTTAATGTGACGTTATGGAGATAACAAATTCATATAAAGGCAGTCAAAAATATACAAACAACCATAAATATACAAACAACCATAAATATAACAATTAACTGGTTTTAAAATCAGAAAATAATTTACATATGTCCAGTGAATGTGTTATTCCAATAATATAAGATATATTACAGTCCATCACCACCACAACCCTAACACTCCATTGTAACGCCAACGAACAAAACCTCGAACACAAAAGAATCAATCAACACGTTTGTGAACAGTATATTGCTTTGCCATAGTATAATGCAGATATGCCAATAATATCAGTATAACGATATACCACACCTTATCTGGTTTACATAATAATTTTGACAAATGATACACCATTCTGACAGGTGTAGTCTCGGGAATGTCCTCGGTCAAATTTTATTTTTGGTAGATATGTGTTTCTTGAATTACCAGCTTAAAACATAGACTCTATGGTATCAAGCATCAAGGATGCAGGCAAGCCTGGCTTGCATGCCCAGTTTAGGAATGAACTAGACCATAAGCCCGTGTTATGCATGGAAGTGAATTACGATATTTTTTCTTCCCAGCAGAGGCATCGTGAAATGTAAACAAACCGAGTGGGTTGTCAGGCGTACGATAAGCTCAAGGAAGTGAAGTATGTGTCATTAAGTAATTAGTAGGGTGTTTTTTGTAACGAAAATTTCCCCCCTCATGTATGACAATTTGTATAGCCCGACAGACAAACAGAGTCTCTTCATTTAGATATATAGATTCAGACCACAAAATGTTGAACACCTAAATTTCATACTAATTCTAAGGACAGTTAAAAAAAAAAAATGACCAATGAGGGGTGGGGGTTGTTCCCAGTACCCCTGTAGCTCAATTCGCCACTCAGACTTTGTTATTAAATCGTGACTGTTACAATGCCACCTTCTGCTGCAGTTGCATCATGGATAACTTTTGTGGTTGTAAAGCTGGCATGGTTTCTCTGGGGGACCAGCAACCACACCGGATAATGGACTCCTCCCACCCTCCTAATAAGTTCACATAAAATTAATTAGAGGAAATTTATTGACAAAACCACATGTAGGATCTTCACCCGGACAACGTCGAGTATTGCTGATAGTAAATGAATAAAACACGTTGGAATGAAGAGAGATAAAAGACGAAAGAAGGCAGATGCTAAGCTGGTGGCCGGCACTAAAGTGGCATTGACAATCTCCTCACTAGTTTGGACCTGTTGGACAATATGTCGAAGGGAATAAGAGTCGTTGGGACAGTGAGACAAAACAGGCTCAGCAAACTTTCCCTGCCTTCCAAGCAGCAGACTTAGAAGATGAAGAGGGGCTAGAAGGATCAGGTTTACGTGAGTCTACAAATGTCTAGATATGTCTACAAGTAAAAAATAGAATTGCAAAGACAAGTAGCTTTTTTTTATATAATAACCATTTACATAGGTTAAGGATTAAGAACAAAATTAAAAATAGTTAAAATTAATGTAAACTTTCATTGCTATTGTTTTCCATAATTTTAATGAATGCTGATGTATTTCGTAATAGTACAATTGTTGCTGGAGGTATACTGCCCCTGGGTACTTCAAAGCACGTACCTCTTTCACCTACTTCTGTATTTTTTTTTTTTTTTAATTATTACTATGTCATCATTCTGATAATATTAGCTTAATTTGTGCAAAATTTGATTTAAAAGTTCACACTGGATCTACGACTGGGCACTAATGGGTTAATGATGGGGTAACCCGGTTTTGGAAACTGCAGCTCTTTTCATTCCCTTTAATGAACCAGTGGTTCTTAACCTTTTTTGACAGCGACCCAAAATCTTGCCCAAAGCAACCATGGCGACCCAAAAGCCCCCATATAAATAATCTTTATATATATGATTAAGCTTCTAAAAACGTGTTACAGAAACAAATTTACATGCTGGGGTATATATTAATACATGTATCACATTTGAATAACAGTGATCCGTAAGAAAATAAACAAATAACATATACTTGCTATAAAATTAAAATGGATAATTAGACAAAGATTTACTCCTGTGGAAAAAAACATCGAAATAAATGTTCTATTTTTGAGTCTTTCTTTAATCATGGTCTGCTTAGAATCCTATAATATTGTATCATGAATTCTACTTACAGTATATAAACAATTATAATCATAATATATTACTAATGGGAAAATAATTATTATTTTTTACAAACCCTTGGCGACCCAATGAAATGGGTTGGCGACCCAAATTTGGGTCGCGACCCAGGGGTTAAGAACCACTGCTCGGAGTCTATTCGATTGTCTCTTCGTGTATGTCTCCTTGTTGGTTCTCTACTATGTTTTTTTTTTTCTAATGCTTCAGACGTGGCTGCTGATCAATGGGTGCGTGTGGGTCCCAACAGAGTTTCCTTTTTAGTAAAGAAAGTAAAGTAAGGTATGTAAAGTGATCTTTTTTTGGAGTAATTGTACACCAGTAAAAGCCTCAGGTGATTGCGTGACAAAATACAAGCAACAATATTGACATTACTATTCCTTCCCTTCTCCCTCTCCTTCCCTTCTCCCTCTCCTTCCCTTCTCCTTCTCATTTCCTTCTCCCTCTTCCCGTCCCCCTCTCCTCGTCATTTCCCTCTCCTCGTCATTTCACTCCCTTCCATCTCATCCCAGAGGCAGACTGGGATGTCAGCTTCACACCTACCCGGTCAATCATCACCTTAATTACGCTCACTAATTACTAATCGTTCCCTTGTAATGACTCCATCTGCCACCTGCACCTCTTCTCATAATTACCACCTTATTATTCTCACTCCCTGGACCCTTCCATGTGGTTGTTAGGCCGGTAATTATGCTCGCTCTCTGGCCAAAAAGGGGCTCCAAGTGTTGTTTTCATGGCTCTTATGCTCATTCAGGGGTGTCGGTGGTGCTCATGAGCCATTTGTACTGGTTATTAAGCTCACTCAGAGGCCCCTCCCTTCTTCCTAGATAGAGTATTAGTATGCTCATTCCGGGGCTACAGGTGTTGTAATGGTATAAGGTCTGCAGGGATTGTCTGAACTCTTCTTGGCTTTACCGTACATGGCTGTACCATTGAGTAGGGGAATTCTTACCCTTACTGAGAGGGCCACAGGGAATACAGTATGCTCGAGTATGAAAAAAGTAAATTTGTTTTCTTCTTTTTTGTCCAATGCCAGCCATCTAATGAGGTGAGCCGAGAGCAACACATTAAATAGGGATACATAAATATACACGTTAAGCAGGGATACATAGAATTACTATATATATATATATATATATATATATATATATATATATATATATATATATATATATATATATATATATATATATATATATATATATATATATATATATATATATATATATATATATACATATATACAATTACAAGCGAAACAGGGATACATTAACCCTTAACGTCCGGACCGCGGTCATAGACGGACCCAAGAAGCGGCCGGGTCGTGTCTTACACCCCTGCCATGTGGTGACCGGGCGGGATGAAGCACCGCTATCCTCTGTTACTAGCCTTGCTCTCCCTCTTGTCCCTTTCCTCTCCCCCATCTTAACCTACTCCCTCCCCTCCTCTCCCATCTTACCTTCTGCCTCCCCTCCCTCTCGCCCATCTTAACCTACTCCCTTTTGCCTTCTACCCCTCCCTCTCATGCCCCATCCCTCTCCCCTTCTTGCCCCATCCCTCCTACCTTCTTACCTCCTCCCTCTTGCTTCTCCTTCTCCCCTTCTTACCAACTCCCTTTCCCCCTCTAGCCCCCTCCCTCTCATGCCCCATCCCTCTCCCCTTCTTGCCCCATCCCTCCTACCTTCTTACCTCCTCCCTCTTGCTTCTCCCTTTCCCCTTCTTACCAACTCCCTATCCCCCTCTAGTTCCCTCCCTCACCCCTCCTCCTTCCTCTCCCTTTCATCTGGAACAACAAGAGAGATATTGTACGTACTACTGTGCATATAATGAGTTTTCGGCTGTAAGTATTTGAAAAGAGATCACCTTCAGTCGCCTGTGAGAGAGAGAATATGAGTGAGTGAGAGAGAATATGGGTGAGTGAGAGAGAGGGAGGGAGTATTGATGGAGACGGCGGAGATGGGAGTGTAGTGTTTTGGGGGTATGTAGCACTACTGGAGTGTTAAATAGTAGACTCTGTACAAGGCATAGTTTATTGATGGTACACTTATAATCACCACACACACACACACACACACACTCACTTATAATCACCACACACACACACTCACTTATAATCACCACACACACACACACACACACTCACTCATACACACCACAAGACACACCTCACACACACATAGAATCCCAGTAATTCTATGGGTACGTGAATCCTGAGACTGATGACAATAATTTATGATCAGCTTAGGGGTCTGTAAAAATAGAGGAAGCTGGAAGAATCCCCCCGTGATGAGGGATTGGTACAAAAAATAATTATCATGATGAGGATGAAATAATAGAACACAGCCGAGGGAGGAACCTACAGCTTTATCATCAACTCAGTCAAGTCCATGTACCGTATAGGCCTTATGGGGATAGTGCAGGTTTGGTAAATTTTGTAGCAACCGATTCCTTCAGACTATTCCGAGCAAAAGAACAACATTATTCTTATGCAGTTCTGGTGAATTTTGGAGCAACTGACTACTTCAAACTATTCCAAGCAACAGAACACCATTATTATTGTTAATCTAGTTTTATTCCCATGGCATACTTTGGAGGAATCGAGGCTCTCCAATGAACCAAAAGGATAATACCTCCCCTTAAGGGACTCTGTGATGTAGTCAGAAAATTGGAGGTAAATGAGTAATTCATATATGGGTACGAACCACCACCTATATTGAAGGAGTTTGTTTCGTGGCATAGTCAGGAGGAACGAAAAACCTCTAATTCTCATATATGTGTGACGGGAGATTAAGATTTGTATTATTAATTAATTAAGTGATGTAACTTACCTTAATTGGACTTATCTTGGACTTTCGTTGTGTTGGCTCAACGAACGTCAGCAGAGGTTAATTATCCCCATTTTATCCCAATTCTATCAACATAAATTTTTAAGTGGGTTCTTTCGATATATATATATATATATATATATATATATATATATATATATATATATATATATATATATATATATATATATATATATATATATATATATATATATATATATATATATATATATATATATATATATATATATATATATATATATATATATATATATATATATATGTGTGTGTATGTGTTTTGGTGGGAAAATTGTCCGTTTCCGTTTCAAGTGACCACCAATAGTAGTTAATTAATGAGAGCATGTGTGATGGTATTTAAGTCTATGTTAACGGAACAATTCGGAGACGCGCCTATGACTCTGTTGTAACATGTTCACTCTCTTTGTCTAGCCAACTGTATATAAGCAAGGGGGGTTGAGCCCTTGATTTAGATACTGGCGAGACTTTGGACGACAAACAGTGTGTGTTTTGTCAGTGATTGAGTGTGGTAAGATTCGGGACGAGACACGCAGACGTATTTGATAAGTATAATTGTATTTACTTCTACATTTTTCTCACAATGAAATAGGGTCACACTCTCTTATATATTGGGGTAACTATTATTATTATTATATATATATTTGTGATTGTTATTATTATATTATTACTTGTATGTTGTGATGTATTAATGTTCCATTATTATATATGCCAGTGTTGTGCTAACTTACCATTATTATTGATTGATTAATTCTGTGCTTAAGTGTATTGTGTTATTGATGTGTGGTTATTGAAGTGATGACACAGTGGTAGTGATTTATTGAGTGATTATTGCAAGTGCATTATTTAATCTGGGAACTCTGTCTCATATATTGTCATAGTTGGGAATCCTTATTTCATTTATTAATTCTTTTAAGGTTAATTGTTTGTCTTTGTGTTTGTTCATATTATTAATATATTATAGAAAGTCAGAGTAGTTTCTCTATCATTTTTATTCATTATACCTGAACCTGGGTATATGTTTGGACGGTCTCTTAGGGTTGTGCTATCATTCTTTCATATAGGCTGGGTTTGTATTTTTACTTACAATTCATAACTCTGATAGTCAGATAACTGCCACCCCAGTGCTACTTTATTCTGTTGATAGCTAACGTCGGGGCAAGTCTAGCCTAGCGAATATTACAGGACCGGGGCCGGATACTCAAAACGGGTCGTAACTTACGACGTCGTATCTCATTTGGGACGTCGTAAGTGAGATACGACGTCCGATATATTAGAAACCGTTTAGAACGTCGTATTTCGTGTCGTAAGACAAGATACTCAAAACAAATTTCGGACGTCCTAATCGGTTCGTAACTACTTGCGACTGTCTTTTCCTCTAGGACATCGGAAAATCTTCAGCCAATCAGGTGGCGTCTTTCACGTGGATCCAGCCAATGAAAAGCAAGGAATGCCACAGTGCCAATATGGACCCCATCAGCTGTGTTGTGTAAACATAAAGTGATGCTGGGACGTGAGAAGCGTGTGATGCAGTGACAACAGTATTATCTCTCTCTTATCGCCTACAGAGAGACTGTCAACAGCAGTAGTAACGTCGCAATAACCAAGGAATGGAGTGAAATGAGAGTGACAGGTAAGTTCTTAGTAACATCATTGACTATTGACGTTCATAATAACCATTAAATATTAGTTTTTCTATGATATTTATGTACTATATTGCCATTGTGCAGTAGATTGTTTCTTCCATTGTTACTAGTAGGCCTATATAACGGGTTGCCACAATTAAATCCCTGCTGTAGTCTGCTGAGGTTTGGTTAGATCAGGTTAATTACCAAAATTTGACTTGGGGAAAAACATATTAGAGAACTGCATTAGCTTAAATATTTGTTGTTGTTGTTCTTGCATTATACATTTAAGTGTGCATCAAAATATTTGTTAACTCATCCTAAATACATTAGGTTAGGTTAGGTATGTAATTAAAGAAATGTTGGGGTACAATATGTATGCTATTCTAAGTGATCATTAAATACTGTATGATGTAGGATAGTTTTAGGAATTCCATCAACTAATGTAATGTATTGAGAAAGATTGGCAGAATTATACTTCACAATACAGAAAGAAATTAAGCATTCAAGAAGCCCAATACAGTATACTGTACTAGAGTTTGACTACTTAAAGCAATGCTGCAACGATACTACTGTTCATCTTAGCTATGACTGTAATTTAATGGCTTTTACAGGTGGTGGAATACCTGACACAAAGGAATGGAAGCCTACAGAGGAGGCACTACTTGCTCTCAACGAGACAGAGGCTATTGAGGGGCACTCTGGCCCTTTCGAAAGCGAGGACGTCATTGCTGGTAAATTTGACTAATTTTTACGGAGTGCACATTGAGACAATGTTCTCTCACAAAAGATAATGGAATAACTGTGTAGGGGATTATCATGCCTTTCTCAGTGACTTTGTATTGTTAGGCCTGTACATTTAAGGTCTAAAATAACTTATAGAGTGCAGGGGAATGCAAGGCCCCAATTCTGTACTGTATTTGTGTCTTTTATACATACAGTATTATGGTTATTATGTGTTGTCTGTTACTACAAAAGCTCAGAGTAAACATGTTGCATTAGTACTGGATATACTGTTGTGTAACACTGCACACATTATTGTTACAGATGAGCCTCTGCCATCGACCTCTGCTGGTAGTGTTGCCAGACCCATACCGTTGACAAGGACACATGATGAGCATGCACCACTACCCAGTAAGTAGATGCATAATTGGTCATGAAGATGTTGCTGAGCATAGCTGATGTTCATTATAAAATCTTCAGTAGGTTGACGAGATGCAATACATACTGTACTGTATTGAAGATGTTGTTCACCAGTGGTTCTCAAATCTTTTTTCAGCAGATGTTAGGCCAATTGTGATTATATTTATATATGTTGGGTGACAGTGAAATGTATGTACAGTTTTACCAAAGAAACTGCAATGCAGACAGGAAAGTTTGAGGAAGAAGTACTAAGCAAAAAGAAACTTAAAGGAAAAAGGCGGCCCCATGTTTATTGCTCCCACTATACATCACAGTTCCTTTTTCATTGTAACCATATTACATAAACACAGCACTTCTTATTGTTACAGATTTTGGTGGCAGGAGTAGATGACCCAACACGCCACTCTACAATGTCTGTAGAACATATTGACTTTGAGAGTTCAGGCCTGTTAGAAAATATTCAAAGTCACGAACCATCAGAAAACATTACCATTCCCCAGACAGTGACTTTTGACCATGCCTACTCTAGATCACCACCTCCAGCATCAAGTATGAGGGCAAGTAGATCTGAGAGTCATGACACCAGTAGCAGTGTTCACAGCAGCCGTGCCAGTTCACAGCCCTGTATCAGTGACCAGATGCTGGCAGTACAGGGAGAAATTCTGCAAGTGTTGAGAGGCAGCCTCCCAAGAATTGCCTCTGCACTTGAGGAACTTACAGAGTTAGCCAAACAATGTGATACTGTGCCAAACTAATTAGGTTATTTAACAGTGTGCTGCTTCTGTACAATAAGCAGTTGAATGCAATACAGAATTATATTTTCACAAAGTCTTTATTACTGGTAAGATGTTATCGAGTGTTATTGTAGCTGTACAGTGATTATGCTAACAGAACTCTCACTAACTTTAATTTTGTTTTCAAATGTGATTATATTTTAGGTGTGTCATGCTGTGATAGTATTTTATTACTGTACTGTATTTAATTTTATAGTGTGCTGCTTTTGAACAATAAACAGTTGAATGTAATCTTAATTATATTTTCACAAAGTCTTTATTACTGTTAAAATGTAGTTTTGAGTGATATTGGGATAAGTAGAAGATGCAGTAATTAACAACAATGTATTTATTTAAATTTACCAAGTTTATTTCATGTAAAGAAATTATCTACAATATCGAGCCTGAAGACGACTATTATTCCAGATGAAGGAGTCGTGGGTACTGCCAGGGTATCTCATACTATAATGCAAAATTATTATCTCACTGGTGCAAACACACTGCACATTCAGGGAGTGATAGCCTTTCCTATTAATATATACTTGTGGATTTATATTTGTAGCCTTGATAGGTATATGAGTACCATCAATGGCTCCAATCTCTCAGGGAAAACCATTCACTGCATGGAATCCTCTGCAGGCTCTGCCAATTTCCACAATACCTGAGGGCATCTTTATTTCTACCTTTGCCTTCTCAGCCAACAAATGTACTACAGCAGAGTTCACCACTCTACTCACACTTGCTTGAGTCACTCCAATAGAATCTCCAATCACACTTTGAAAGGTACCACTAGTTAGCTAATACTCGTAGAGTTATTAACACTTGGGTGTGTGTTGGTATAGCATGAGATCTCCTCTTTTGTCGACGAACATATGGGTCAATTGGCAAGTTCCTGGCACAAGTTTAATTAAGGTTTCTTGATGAGGAAATCTATAATAGCGAAGTAAGTGTTCTTCACTAACATGTAGTGGGTCCAATGGATCCCTGTAAAGGCTCGAATCGAAGAGTGGCACGTCGGCAACTTCTTCGATGTAAGGATTCTATCACCACCAAAGTCCGAGGGAATATTACAAACAAAAGTTGCAAAGACAGATATATATATATTAACACAATCTCCACCACAACACATAAACAACACCACAATACAATCAACACCACCACACAAACTCCACACCCACACCACACAGTATCACTCCACACAACACAGTATAGTTCCCAACACACAACACTTGGCCAGGTAGCAGAGTCCTAACACAAGATAGTGGCAATAGGATCACTAGGTTCAATAGGATGAATAGGAGGAAGCAGACCAGACGATGCCCAAGCGCTGGATTAAGCTCCAGGTGAGAGAAGGAGGAAGAGGAGGCTCAGAGCTCCTAACAACTCAGAGTGCAGCTCCGTTCTGCCACCAGTCAGTTCTTCTATCCATACGAAACCTCGGATAGATGGCGCTGCCGGCGTTGAGAAGTGTAGATGGTGCTGACGTCGACATCCCAAGGAAGGGGGGGGGGGGGGGGGATGAGGAGACTGCTGAACAAGCAGTTATACTCTCGCCTTCCACTAATACACCACATAACTATCGATGAAATATTAAGATATTACTTCACAGGAACATGTGATTAAATATGTATAAATGTTTACAAATGTGTATGGGTGTGTATAAATGTGTACGAGTATGTATAAATGTGTATAAATGTGTATGAGTATTTCGGCCCTTACAATCCCTATACACTCTTTCCCTCCGTAGGCGACACCTATTCTCATATGCAAACCACAGTTCCATCACATTTGTAAATTAGCGCTCGGTGTTCAGTTCATTCAGCTCTCCCACAACAACAAACAACAATGAGGTGATGTGGGTGATGGTGTTTTGGTGGGACAGCAACGGGGACTTGGGGGATCACAGCAGGATTGACAAAAATATATACGTTTTCTATGTGTTTCGGGTCTTAACTTCCCTTGGGACATGCTCGCGCGGATCGTAAATCTACGTGTCTTAAGACCTCACAAGATGGCTGCCCACAGTGCCGAAATTGTTTTGAGTATGATATCTTAATGTTTTGAGTATGTGGACCTAACTCGCCTGGGGAAGTTAGGACGTCGTAAATGAGATACGATGTCGTAAATTGCTTTGAGAATCCGGGCCCGGGGCTTGAGGCAGGCTAGAGTTTGGGACGTGCAAAAAACACGATTGGGCGCCAGCCTCGAGGCGGTCTTAAGTTTGGGGCATTCATAAACGCACCTCTACTCTTTCGAGCCAGAGCGCTATGTATACTTGTTACTTCTTGTTGTATATTCTATGCCCCGCTCCACCAGCAGTTGGTGCTCCGCAGGGCTTCCTTCAGTATTATTAAACACTATAATCACTTGTAATACTCATATCATCCGTGTCGTAACACTCAGCGAACAAATGTGTTTTCAATCTTTTCTTAAAAATCGTGCAATTTTCACTTCTCCGGACATTTAATGGCAATCCATTAAAAAGTCTTGGTGCACATCTTTCAAAAGCTCTGAAACCCATTGTCAGATTACTCCTCGGTTCATTTTAATCTGTATTGTTCATCACTATGTCTGAGTTCCATGGAGGTATTTACATGAAAACCTCTTAAAAGATTCGTCAAGTACTCTGGTTTTCCAAATGTCAATGCTCGAAATGTTAGAAGACATATCTTGTACACAATCCTCGCCTATATTGGTAACCAATGTAAGTCAATGAGTGCTGGAGTTATCCTCTCACGAGCTGGAAGACCTTTAATTAATCTTGCTGCTCTGTTCATTACGTGTTGCAATTTTCTTAACCGATAGTCCGGTAAACCATAATAAAGAGAATTGCAGTAATCCAGTCTGCTTATGACATAGTTATGAAGAAGCATCTTCACGGTATCCTCATCTAAATATTTTCTGATAAAAGCAATGTTCCTCATATGGTAACCAGAAACTTTCACTACTTGATTAATTTGAGCTTCGAATGAAAGATTTTCATCAAGCAGCACTCCTAAATCTTTCACTTTGTTTTTTACATCCAGTGTACTGCCTTGCACTCGCAAACTTGAGATATCCAATCTTCTAAGATTGGTCTTTTTTCCAACTACCAAACACTCAGTCTTACTTGGATTTAGCTTGAGTTGTTTCGAATCCCTCCAATCTTTAATATCGGACATAATAACACTCAAATTCACCTCTGCATCCACCACATTATTGATAGATAAATAAAATTGTGTATCATCAGCAAATAGTTTGAAGCTTGCACCATGTTTCTCTAATATATGTGATAGTTTGATAGTGTAGATGCAGAAGAGAATAGGACCCAATACACTCCCCTGAGGGACTCCTCTTCGTAGGGGTTTATTTCTTGAAAAAGATTTCCCAAACTGTACACAATATGTTCTATCTTTTAAATAACTTTCCAGATAGGCCAATGCATTTCCCTCGACACCTATAGACTTTAAATCGTCTAGGAATATACTATGTACTACTGTGTCAAATGCAGCACTCAAGTCAAGCATAATAAGAACACTACACTTTCCTTCATCCATTAACACCAATAGGTCATTTACTACGGTACACAGTGCAGTCTCAGTTGAATATAGTTGCCTGTATGCAGACTGACTATCAGGTATAGCCTTCACCTCATTCAAGTGATGTCATAACTGATCTAAAATTACATTTTCAATCACTTCCGATAAAAAGGTTAGATTTGATACTGGTCTATACGAACTCAGATTCTGAGGATCAAGGTTACCTTTTACTATAGGCTTAATAATAGCCAATTTCTCACTCTCCGGAAAAACATTGTTATCAAAACTTAGAGTAATAATTTGCAGGAATACTTTAAAAATATCGTCTACATTTTCACTCATTATGGAAGTGAATGCAAGAAGTTATAGGCTAGATTGTCTGAATCCCGAAGCAAGGTATGCCAGATGTGTGACACAGGAGAGGATGAAACGGTAGAACATGTGATGCTCGGATGTGAGAAGTATGAGAGAGACAGAACAGAGATGATGCAGATCATCTTGACTGAAATGGAAGGTGATGGAATGGAATTAACAGGGAAAGAATGGATGATATTACTGCTAGGTTTGTGTGAGCAGAGCACAGATGATATGATTGGTGCTGGGAAAGAATTCTTGGAGAAAATGTGGTATGCAAAATGTAGAAAGTGAATAGATATGCGTGGTATTGTTTATTTTTCGATTTCTATTTACAGGAGCTGCCGATACGAAGGCCAACCCTGGAATAAACACCCGGGGTACCTGTAACAGCAAGAGCAAGAGCATCACATCGACGACGATAATGTAAACCAAGTGACACTCTCTGGCTCTCTCTCAATCCTTTTATTATATTCACTTAGAGTCTTAGAGAGAGAGAGAGGTAACACACAAACACACAGGTAAGAAGAGAAAGTAAATATAAATAGAGAGATTTTTCTCTCTTAATAATATCAAGAGGTTACGTGAATAGGGGACAGGCTTGGGGGGAGTTTAGGGGGGTGCGGGAATAGGGGGACAGGCTAAGCTTGTCCCCTACTCCCACACCCCCTTAATAATAATTGTAGGCTACACAAACATACATACATATTGTGTGCGTTACTTATGTATACAAATTTTCCAGGCTGTGTGTACATGGCAGAAACAACACCAAGATGGTATTTATAATTATTATTATTATTATCATTATTCTTATTAGTATTAGTATTAGTATTATTAGATAAATTTACAAAAGAACTGTGTTCACTACGGTATATTGTATATTTGGTAAATATTGAATGAATTGCCGTTACTGCATATGGTTTTTGTACCTTCATCATTTCCTCCACTAAATAGGGCATTTTGAAATTAGCCTGACCTTACCTGAATTTATATTGTCGCAATAAATGGTTTAGTACAGTATTTTAGTACTGATTCGTCACCTGGATGGCTAAAACTTTTGGGAATATTTTTACAAGTTGCCATAACTCGATTTCAAAAATTTTAACTATTACCAGTGTTTATATTTCACTATTACAAACAACTTTTCTATATACAATTTCTTCTGCAAATGCTGCATAACAATAGTTACCTCTTATAGTTAGGTCCCGGTAGTCTGCCCAAGTTAGGTCCCAGTAGTGTGTCCCAGTCCAGATTAGGTTAGGTTTGGTCCCGGTAGTGTGTCCCAGTCCAGATTAGATTAGGTCAGGTCAGGTGAGGTCTGACTAATTTCTACTGTATATTTTTTCCTGCTTAGGTCCCGGTAGTTTGCCCAGGTTAGGTCCCGGTAGTCTGCCCAGGTTAGGTCCCGGTAGTTTGCCCTGGTTAGGTACCGGTAGTTTGCCCTGGTTAGGTCCCAGTAGTCTGCCCTGGTTAGGTCCCGGTAGTCACACTAAATTCTTCTAGGAAATACATTTTTTTCCAGTGAAATCCAGTTGTGGCAACTTGTAAAAATTTACCGGTTCGGCATAATATATATTTTGCCTTGACTATGTTGCGTGACTGATTACTCAATATTTATACAATATCTTCTTTAGATAAACCAGCAAAGATGTTTTTTAATCGATCTTCGACTCAACATAAATATTCCTTGAAAACTTCCCTAAGCCTTACAGAATGCCGAACTGTATGGTGACGAATCAGTACTAAAATACTGTACTTAACCTTTTATTGCGACAACTAATTTCCTCATATGTATGTGAACATCATGTAAATAGTAGTGTATAAACGTTGGTAATACACCTACGGAAACCATTTTCAAACAAGAATTAATTATACTAATCGTAGTATCAAATGTTTTACAGATATACTAAACACATTGACTACTACTGTTGTCTTCAGTGTTGGCAGGTCTGCTTGGTGAAATTTCCCTAACTCCAACATCAGAATTTCCCTTTTTACCTCAATTATTCCTTGTTTACTCTTGAACACTCATGGTCTTTTTGGTATTTTGTCTGATAGTAAATTCCCTGTTTACTCTTGAACAATTTATAATTATAATCTCTATGTGTGGACTTCAATATTCCCTAAAACTGATATTTCCCTGCACCTGGCAACACTGGTCGTCTTTCAGTCAACTGTCTTGGTTTAGTAGCGTTGTCTGGCAACTCGTCACCTCCTATTATGTACAGTTGCGGGCAGATGACTCGAGGCCACCTCATTCACCAATATGCTGGTGTTGTATCTGGTAACAGTGGCAGCTATGAATTGAACCGAAATTCAGTCATCTGCTCGGACGAAACAAACCCTATTATAATTTGTTAATAAGCGGGTTTTACTCTTCTCTAATATATATCATGTAATTAAGCGAATTATATTGATAATGATAGCATGTTATATGTATTATTGACATATTACAATAACAATATTACAACACATATTCAAATAATGATACATTCATTCATGTGAGAAACAAGATATTCGAATACTGCATCAGTACCAAAACAAATTTGTTTCACATGAAATAAAGCTTCAGTATTTAATTTTTTGTGTTGTAATACTGTGGTCAAATATGTCCAAAATGTTTATAACATGTTACTCACTATCATTATAATACATAATATTTATTAAAGAAGAGTTAAACCCTCATATTGACAAATTATAATAAGGTTTGTTTCGTCCGAGCAGACGACTGAATTTCGGTTCAATTCATAGCTGCCACTGTTACCAGATACAACACCAGCATATTGGTAAATGAGGTGGCCTCGAGTCATCTGTCCGCAACTGTACTTTAAATAATGCATACATGACATATAATAGTATTTATAACTTCAGGGATCTTATAGATTTAAAAAAATATATACCTGTATATGAAAATAATGCAACTTTCGTCAACATTTTGCCCACGAATGTCAACAATAGATTACTAACTGGTAGTATCTGGCATCTTATACATTTTTCCTATACTATTACGGAAAACTCGAATATGAGCAAACATGGCCGCCGTCCAGTCTCTCTATATAGGGTATCTAACCTGACCTAACCTAGACCGCATCAGACTACCGGGACCTAACCTAGACAAACTGCTGGGATATGACCGATGTAAACTATTGTAAAGTGATCGGGGTTTTTGCCTTGGGCCGCGTAGTGCTACCACATCTTGCTAGGTCCAAGGAATTTTCCCCAGTCATTTTATAAGTTTACACTGAGAGAAACACCATAGCTGAAAAGTGTGTTAGAATGGTCCAAAATAATGGGTAATAATACTAAAATATACAATATAGTGAACACAGTTTTTCTGTAAATTTACGTTATTATTATTATTATTATTATTATTATTATTATTGAATAAATTTTCGGTAAATATTGCAATTATTTTTCTGCATCCTCAATTTTCACACTTTCTGTCGACCAAAATTGTCCATTTCTTTTCCCTTTTATTTTAGAGACTGTTATGTGGAATATGTAAATAACATTAATAACATTTGTATACATTTACCTTTGTATATATTTACTTTGAAATGGGAGCAAGGTTTTCCTAGCGGGTCCCCAACTTCCCACCTCTGATTGCAGTGTTGCCAGATTAAGGTATACTTTCATGTTTTAGGCAAATTTTGTCCACAAGGGAAATTGTAAGAAGAATGTTCAATAAGTAGTCCAGTTGGGCGGGAAATTCAATAGTTTAACATTGGAACAAATAATTTTTGATCACCAGATGAAATAACCTGACCTACCTCACCTAACCTAGACTGTTGCTACCTTTGAGACCTAACTTAATGTCCTTTGGTACCTAACTTAATGTCCTTTGAGACCTAACTTAATGTCCTTTTAGACCTAACATAATGTCCTTTGAGACCTAACTTAATGTCCTTTGAGACCTAACTTAAAGTCCTTTGGGACATAACTTAATGTCCTTTTAGACCTAACATAATGTCCTTTGAGACCTAACTTAATGTCCTTTTAGACCTAACATAATGTCCTTTGAGACCTAACTTAATGTCCTTTGAGACCTAACTTAAAGTCCTTTGGGACATAACTTAATGTCCTTTTAGACCTAACATAATGTCCTTTGAGACCTAACTTAATGTCCTTTTAGACCTAACATAATGTCCTTTGAGACCTAACTTAAAGTCCTTTGGGACATAACTTAATGTCCTTTGTGACCTTTAAAAATATAATAGATCCTGTTGATAGGAGCTAAAAGTATTCTGATTGGGTGAGTCAGGTGTATTATACACTATAACTGTATTGGGTGTATTGTACACAACTGCCTGCTGGACCTTTCACAATGTTGCCAAGGGGATCTGGTAACACTATCCACCTGACCTCAGTTCAGCCCTCCTCTATAAAAATTTTGTATCTGAAACTTGAAATATCTAATAAAGAATACATTTTTTTCACACGATAATTCCACTGGGTATTGATAAAGGTAACCAAACGCTACCTAACCTAACCTAACCTAACCATTAGTTCACTGGAGCAGATAATCACAATATTAGCTGAAGGTTTTGGTATGATATTACTCGACGTAAGAAATACGTCATTTACTATATAAATCCACTAAAAAAAAATTTACACTCCCAAAACAGTAAATATTTAAAAAATTGCCGTTATCATATACTGTTTTTCTACCTTCATTGCCCACTTATTTACACCATTCTAAGACCATTCTCTTTGGTATTTATTGAAAGAATTCCTGTTTTGTGTAATTGTTGCCAGATCCGGTTAGGTCCCAGTATTTAGGCCCGGTCAGGTCCTGGTACTTTACCATGGTTAGTTCCGGGTAGTTTGCCCAGGTTTGGTCCCGGTAGTCTGCCCAGGTTAGGTCCTGGTAGTCTGATGCTAAAAGGCTATTTGGAAATTGAGTCAGTCTCAGGCCTTCAAGCTGAAAAGACATATGTACTATATCGTTTTTTTGTAGGTATGGCAACTGATAAGTGACCTGTGATTGCAGAATATTTTTAACTAACGCAACAAGACTGAAATGCTTTCACATATTATGAAGTTAATATTGACTATTTTTAAACTCCAGAGTGCATCTTTCCCGGGCAATGCCGGGTTCCTCCGCCAGAAATATTATAATCCTTTAATATAAGGTGATTAAATTTAACATATATATACCCAGTTTATCCTATTATAATATATACGAGTGAATAAAGAAGAATTACAGTATAATATTATATTTCCTTATATTAATGATTGATAATTATCTATTCTATTGCCGTTTTCTATTATGATATTTTTACCTTTACCCACTGATTTATATCATTCTAAGACACTCTTTTTCTATGGCGTCATCTTCGGAATTTTCATATTAGCCAGACCTTACCTGACCTAACCTAACCTAGACCACAGCCGACTACTGGGACCTAACCTCGGCAAACTACCGGGAACTAGCCAGATGTGGCAACATGGCAACAGTCTAGATAAACACCTAAAATAATTAAACTTAACACATATATTCCTTTTATAATATATACAAGTGAATAGAGAAGGAAAACAAGTCAAATACAGCCTAGACCAGAGCAGACTATAGGGACTTACCTGGTCAAACTGCCAGAAAATAACCATGGTAAAGTACAGGATATGACCTGTACAAAATACTGGGACCTAGCCTGATCTGTCAACACCATTAGAATGGTCCAAAATAGTGGGTAATGATACTAAAATATACAATATAGTGAAAGGAGTATTTCTGTACTAATACATTTTTATTATTACAGTACTCCTGCAGGTACCCAAGATCATTTTATTACTGATTAATTTCCCAGTTGTTTGTTTACATTGGTGATAAGTCAATGTAGAGGCTGTGTATAATATTAACATTATTAATAGAAATATATCATTACTTGAGATATAAGAATAATATTATGACATTATAATAATTTATTCTCAATCTATACTATAAATGGCAAACTGTCTCTGTTTATCCTCTTATACCTTAAAAATGGTTACATCTACATCCAAAACGCATACCGTATAATTATATTCTGAATCACCATCACCAGGCGCAGGTTTTGATATGATGTAACATGACATAACTCAACGTAAAAATTACGTCATCTACTATAAATCCGCTGACAAAACCCGGTTTCACACCAAAAAGTATATATTCTGAATCAGCACCACTGGCAAAGGATTTTATGACATAACTTGAGTAAAAGTTGGTTTAAAATGTCAAATATTATATTTATCGGTTAGAACCATAAAGAAGAGCCGCTAAAATCACACGCCAAATGTACAATTGCGGACACCTGAAATGGGGACCCCTCATAGAGGATAGGGTTTGATGAGATATTGTGTTTGTTGTGTGTGTGTGAGTTTGTGCTCATGTATGTAGCATAGAGTATACAATAAGACTTTGTGTGTGTGTGTGTATGTGTGTGTCTGTAAAATTCATGCCAAAATAACCATTAAAACATGGATAATGATACGTCTGGTAAGCCTCCATGGTTCTACTGTTCATCTTATCTGCCCGCTCGGCGTTAAGCAAACAATAACATCGGTGACTGGGCGATAGCTGCTCCATCTCACATCAAAAGGTTGAACCAGGCTCTGTATGGTATTACAACACTGCAAAAATATGGCCAAGAGACACTGGTAATGGTTACATATCAGTTTTAAGTATCAAACAAATTACCTCTGGAGCTATTTTGAAAAATCTTGGGTGATATTGCCCAAGTTCAATATCATATTGAACTTACTGCTCATGTGAACGGCTAATAAAGTCAAGTTCAATATTTCTTTATTGGATATTGGGCAAGATATCTTGATCATGCCCTCACATGCACATGCCTCAGGTTCAATGTCACCCATCACCATCATTTATACTTTGTATTTCAAGACTCAAATGAACTTCTATACATACAAAGAGGTAGGAGGCGAATTTGGAGGCATAATTAAGGGGAAAATACACTTTGGATACATTGGAGTGCCTTGATTTCTCCAAAGTATTATGCCAGGAAACAGGAGCTGAGGAACAAAATTAGTTACATATTTAAAGAATTGTCATTGTCGTGTACGGTTTACTACCTTCATTACTCACTTATTTACACCATTCAAAGATTATTTACTTCTATGTCATTTTCTCCGCAATTGCCCTGAAATTACCCTGACCTTACGTAGCCTAACCTAGACCACAGCAGACTACCAGGACCTAACCTGGGCAAACTACCGGAAAATAACCATGGTATAGTACAGGAAATGACAGGGGCAAAATACTGGGACCTAGTCGGATCTGGCAACACTGCTACAAAACTGCAATTCTTTCAGTAAATACCAAAAATTAATGGTGGCCTGTTGCTTGGAATAGATGAATTGATATTAGGCACTGCAACAGCGAGGTCATATGGCGCCTTGCTTGGAATAGTTTGGAGTAATCAGTTGCTCCATATTTACCAACACTGTACTTCCCCCTTAACCCCTACTGTCTGGCTGACACTACACTACACTTGCCTTCCGCTTTTCGTTCGCCTCTACCCACAAAATTCCTCGATTTCCTCTATTTTCACAACGTTCTCACTCTTAACCTATATAGTGTAATGACTTCCAGATTGTTCCTTCCTTACCTTCAACTCTTCCTCTTTCGAATGGTACCATCTGGAGGGCTCTACAATGTGTTGTTATGAAGATAATGCAAGTTGAAGTAGACCAATTTCTGTGCGGGAAGAACAACTTGTTTTTGCGCGTAGCGCGACAGTGGCCTTGGTGTACAGTTAACCGCTAACACCTTAATATATACACTACAGTATATTCTTATTACTACGATTATCTATCGTGTGTCACTACCACAGCACTAAAAATAATATGTCCAGTAGTAGGAATATCATCGTGCCACTGTCATGTCCATATTTTCACTACGGTATTTTCTTATTACTATGATTATCTATCGTGTGTCTTCATCTCACCTTACCTTTACTTCACTTTACCTCACTTCACTTGACAGTCACATCATATATAAGCAGCCTGTAGAACCCACGTGTACACTAGTTTGCCAACCGTCTGTGTGTGTGTTTGGTCCCTATTAGTACACTCGAATGAATAAATTTGGTGTGTCAGTGCACGTGGGCACAGATTCGGACACGCGCAAACACTTATTTTATAACTCAGCCTTCGTGACGATCAGAAGGCAACTGAGTGGGTAGCGGATCGATATTGTTATGTTGTTTACTAGCCCGCTAACATGAAAAACCCGCCCAACATAGCGCTACATGGTGGGAAGATAGCTATGACAGTATACACCGTCAGCCGGAGTCCACGTGCCGATGGTGCAAACCATCAGCCGGACTGTAGGGGTTAAGGACCCTGTGATCGTGTATGAGGATTCTGATTACTTATGACTATGCTACAAAACAAACTCCTTCCATATAGGTGTGTGTGTTTTGTAGAAATATTCCAGTACGGATGTATTGTCTATAGTGATGTGGCCAATACTTTAACCCCTAAAGGACCTGGGGTTTGGTGAAAAACATGCAAAATAGCTAGTTTTTGCATGCTTATTACTCTTACACTACAATGAATTAGTGAATTAATTTAGTACCATCAGAAAGAGCAACTCTTCCTCTTTCGATTGATACCAACAGGAAATCTGTAGGTACAATGGTTACAGAATTATGACGAGTTGAATGAGGTATTGTCGCCGTATGTTGAGCGCTAGTGTTCTGGTGTGTGTGCTGACCGTGGCGAGGTAGTAGAAAATGGGAGTAGGCGCTCGTCAGCTAAGCCACTCGCCAGAACACTCGGACATAAGAAGATCAATAATTCCTCAATTTTACCCTAGAAAAAGCAGTGTGTACTCAGTCTGAGCATCCCATCCTACTATAAATCAGTGTAACTAACGTCTGGAGTACAAAAAATTGGTGAAAATTCCATAACCTTAGAAAATGTTAGCAACCTGGCATATGCCGGGCCCGGTCCTTTAGGGGTTAAGGGTGTAAGGATTTTGGCACCCCTTAGGCCCCACCCATAGCTTTCAGCTCTATAATTTAACTCTCCATCATTTCCTTCTATTTCCTTCCCGGTTGCTGTTAAAATATACTTTTCTTTCAGAGAACTCCAGTAAGAGTGTGACAACACTGACACCATAACAGAGTGGTTGGCTGCCCTGACACCAGCAACAGTGTGGTTGTCATCCCTGACAACAGTAATAACCAAGTGGTCATATTGGTGGCAGAATAAAGCTGTATTAGTGATGGAGGTGGAAGGAAGTGACACCATCAATGTTGTCAGAGAAGAGAAGTGTAACAAGTTGGTCTGTCAACATTGTGGTCAAAAGTTTAGTTGGAAATGTCATCTCACTCGCCATTTGTTGACTCATGCTGGAGAGAAAATGTTTGTGTGTGATGAGTGTGGTAAAGAGTTTAGTTGTAAATATAACCTAAAGAGACACAGTATTGTTCACACAGGAGAGAAGAACTTTGAATGTAAAGATTGTAGTAAAAAGTTTGTGACAAAGAGTGAATTAAAGCAACACATACTTATACACACTGGAGTGAAGAATTTTGAATGTGATGAATGTGGTAAAAAATATGTGACAAAAGGTAATTTAAAGCAACACATACTTATACACACAGGAGTGAAGAACTTTGAATGTGATGAATGTGGTAAAAAGTTTGTGAGAAAGAGTGAATTAAAGAAGCATATACTTATGCACACAGGAGTGAAAGACTTTGAATGTGATGAATGCGGTAAAAAATGTGTGACAAAAAGTAATTTAAAGCAACACATACTTATACACACAGGAGAGAGGAACTTTGAATGTGATGAATGTGGTAAAAAGTTTATGAGAAAGAGTGAATTAAAGCAACACATACTTATACACACAGGAGTGAAAGACTTTGAATGTGATGAATGTGGTAAAAAATGTGTGACAAAAAGTAATTTAAAGAAGCACATACTTATACACACAGGAGTGAAGGACTTTGAATGTGATGAATGTGGTAAAAAGGTTGGGACAAAGAATGAATTAAATCAACACATACTTAGACACACAGGAATGAAGGACTTTGAATGTGAAGAATGTGGTAAAAAGTTTGTGACAAAGGGTGAATTAAAGCAATACATACTTATACACACAGGAGAGAGAAACTTTGAATGTGAAGAATGTGGTAAAAAGTTTGGTCTAAAATCTAACCTTAATAGTCATTTAAAAGTTCATACAGGAGTAAAGGATTTTGAATGTAATGAATGTGGTAAAAAGTTTAGTTGTAAATCTAACCTTAATAAACATATAAAAGGTAAGTCTCACCCCGCCTCCACGTGGTAACCTCGGGTGACACCTCCCTAATTTTAATTTATTTTATTGTAAAAGGCTGGAGGTGAAGCTGAAGGGGGAGGGGGTGTGGGAGCATATTAGGTACCCCACATATAGGTTAAAAAAAATTGTATTGTATGTATTTTACCAACATATGTATTTTTAAGTGTTTATGTGTAATTTTCTTTTTCTTTTTTAATACTGTGTTGGTTTTTTAAACTTGACAATGCTGATGGCCCATGTCCCTCCGGGAATGAGTGCTGCGTTAACCTTGCCAGCCACCAGCGGACCCCCAATGGGTGGAAGGACAGCTGCGGCTAGTGGCGTGGAGGAGTCTCTGGTAGTTCCTTTGGGGGGCAGGAAAGGTGAAGAAAGCTTCAAGGTGGTTGTGATCAATGTGAATGGAATGGTGCATGAAATGAAAAGGAGAGATAGTGGAGTGTTGCAGAAAAAGTAGAATAGATGTGTGTGGCATAACAGAGACGCATGTGAAAGGATGGGGGTTAGAAGAGAGTGGGGATGGAGGGAAGAGTGTGTTGTGGGAAGGAATGGAAGGGGCGTAGTATGGACAGGTATGGATGAAAAGAGTAAAGGGAGAGGAAAAGAAGGTTGTGCATTGTTGGTGTCTGGGAGGGTGTGGAAAGGAATAGAAGGGCATAGAAGGAAGGGAACAAGAATAGTATGGATGACTGGTAAGATTTGTATTGTAAAATATGCATGGGTCTGCACGTATGCTCCGGGGGAATGTGCAGACCAAAGTAGGAAAGGAGAAAATGAAAGAGTTTTGGAATGAATTGAGTGACTTCCTGAGGAGGTTTGAGAGTGGGAGGAGGATAGTGATGATAGGAGACATGAATGGGAAGGTAGGAATGAGAAAAGAGGAAATGTAGTAGGCAAGTGGGGTGTGAATGAAATACACGAGAATGGTGAGTGCCTGGTGTATGTGTGTGCTGAGGTGGGGTTGTTTCTCTGCAACACCTGCTTCGAGCACAGACTGATCCACAGGTACACGTTGAAGAGGAGGGGTGAGCAGAAGAGTTTGATTGATTGCATAACTGTTGATGAAAGGTTAAAGAAAGATGTGATGGATGCAAGAGAGGTGAGAGGCATGTTCCAGTGTTCTGACCACTATGCGGTGTTGGCAAGGATTAGAGTCAGGGCAAAGTGAGAGTATGGTAGGAAGGATAGAGGGGGGGATGAAAGGGAGGTAGCAAGTGAAAGATTGAATGATAGTAAGTACAAAGAGGTATATAATAGGAGAGTGGGTGAGGTGCTTGAGGATGCAAGGTTGAGTATAGGGGAGGGACTGGAAGTGAATGAGGTGTATTTAGCCTCTGGC
>JAWZYT010002584.1:0-17500 GCA_034508575.1 Petrolisthes manimaculis
ATGGGATAATAATAATAACAATAATAATAATACATGCCCAAGTTAAGGGAATAATATATTTTGTGTGTGAACTAGAGGGGCCACGATTCCTCCATATTATGCCAGAAAGCAGACCACTTTTTCCGTATATGAATAGGGGACGTGTATTCGTGATTTTTTTTTGTTTTTTTTGACGGGGGTGGGGCAACGTAAACTCCTATTCCATTACTATCCACGTCCCCATTAACGCCATCCTTCTCCAATGACGCTCCCTTCTTTGTCGTGTTCCAGTAATGCAGTCCCTCGATGTTAATACATTCCAGTACCCATTAGAAATATGACGACCTCTTTCTAAATATTCTTGGAATAATCATACTTCAACACACCACTAAAATAATACAACAACGCTATACACACACACACACACACACACACAATATATCATCTACGAGTAAGTCAGAAATGTGTGTAAACCAAATGCATTCTGTATTTATTCTGTAAAATGTGGATTAGTTACGTTACTTTACATGTCCTTGGATGTAGCCTAACACACACACACACACACACACACACACATACAGCCAGTCAGGCATTCCAAGCATTACACTACACTATCTCTGTCTCCAGGCCCGGGTAAACGAGTCTCTCCATCCCCCCCCCTTTTCACCACTGCCCCCCCCACCCCACACCCAGCCCACCCTAGACTGGCTCCATGTTTGGCACGCACATATTGTCTGGCATCCCCCTTATCTCGTCTGGCACTCATACCAGCATCCAAATCCTATCTTAGCATTCTTATCCCATGCTAGCGTGCTTATCCCATCCTACCATATATACCCTGGCACCTTCTACGATCTGGTATCCCCTTTCACCCTGCCCAGACATCCTATCCAGCACCCATGCATCCTCTCCCTCCCTCCCTCCTCCTCTCTGCCTTCCAATTGCCTGGCACGGCACTTACATTAGCCAGCGAACCCGAACGCTAATGGTTGCGGTGGAAGGCCCTCAGGACGCGACTCAACCCATGCACCACTCACATCACAATTGCCTGCTCCTCTGGGACGCGTACTCTGAGCACCACAGTCACCATTTCAATCACAATACCGTCAAGCCATCCGTACTGTACGTATTACAAGGCACAATCCATGACCTATAGACCCGCGCCACAACCACTTCTGTCTCAATAATTCTATCCCAACACAGACCCTCAATACCACTTCTATCACAATCATCTCCTGACACACGTATTGCAAGGCCCATACCATTATATCTATAAACTCTTACTACCATTTCTATCACAATACTCTCCTGACACATGTATTCTTAAACCTACACCATAAACAAAAGACCTGCAAAACCACTACTATCACAATGCCGTTATGACACACGTATAGCAAGAGCCATACCATTCACTGCAGATACCATTCACTACAGATACCACCATTCCCACCTTAGTATTGTCCCGGTATCCATATACGTATACTAGGCTACACGTCACACACCATGAACAACAGACAAACTTTCACCACCACTTCAATCACACACAATACCGTCAAGGCACCACCAGTACACTCCAGGAAGGCAGGCAGGTCCTCTCACCACTCACTCACTCACTCACTCGGCAGGCAGGCAGGCAGGGGTTTGTAGTGCAGTACAGATTCCAGTGAACTTCCAGAGAGAGAGAGAGAGACAGAGAGAGAGAGAAAACATATTAGTAAATATCATATGGGTGTGTGTTTGTTTGCGACTCGATGTACCTGTATTTGAATATATATATGTGTGTGTGTGTGTGTGTGTGTGTGTGTGTGTGTGTGTGTGTGTGTGTGTGTGTGTGTGTGTGTGTGTGTGTGTGTGTGTGTGTACTAGAGACAGGAGCGAACCTCTTCATTGGACACGTCTACCCAATAGCTGGCTGGGATTCTGCCGATATTTCCGATACTGTAGTGACTCCCATCGACTCTGAACCCTGGTAACTTAAGGTGTGATTGAAGAGAGAGAGGAAAGAGAGAGAGAGAGGAAAGAGAGAGAGAGAGAGAGGAAAGAGAGAGAAAAATAATGCCAGATCATTTGAGCATCAGGGAGGAACATGAGAGAAAATAAGAGTATGAGTGAATGAGAGAGGAACACAGTAAAATGAGAGAGAGCATCATCAGCATCACATCTCCCTCATCCCAGGCAAAGGAGATGACACACACACGCAACACTGATGTCTTCCCACGCATGTACTGACAGACAGAAGATAGGGTGAAGATAGACAAGGGAATAAAGGGTTATATACATAAATTGACAGAGGAAATAAGGATAAATGAAAGTGTAAAATAGAAAGATTGATAGATAGATAGATAGATGGAGAATGCTACTGAGAGAGAGAGAGAGAGAAAAGGGTATACCGTTGTCGATAAGAATAATTAGAAATAGATAAAGGTAATTGAAATAAGTTAATAAATATAAAATCCTGTAAATATCTATCTTTCTGTCCAACTCTCTCATGTAAAAATTAACGGGTCGGTATTTACAGTCAATCTTTCACACGCATACACAACACGACTTTCAATTATGACTATTAAATACTCCTTGAAACGTAATGTGCCAAAGATTCTCGAACGTAATTGGACATGACATGATTTTGGACACTCCCCTTGTGCTCTTTTTCATTCCCGGGGGTGAGGACATTTGGAGGACTTCTTCCCTTTAGTCCTCACCTTCTTCATGATAAAAAATAAAATAAAAATAAATATATCTTATGTCCTCCGAATTTGTTGTCCTTTGGATTGCGGGTATTTTATTTGTTTTGCATTGGTCTATTTTTCTCTTCTTTCTCCTCTTAATTCTTCCTTATCTGCTTTTTATTCCTCCTCGGTAAAGAAAGAAAGAAAGACAGAAAAGATAAGAGAAAAAAACAAAAAAATACAGGAAAAAGATAAGATAAAAAAAAACATGAAAGAAAGAAAAGATAAGAAAAAAAAACATGAAAGAAAGAAAAGATTAAAAAAAAAAAAAGTGTCCTCCCTCCTCCCCTCCCAAGATGCCAGCCAATGCCTCAACTGTTTCTTGTCTCCTCAAACTTGTGTCTATAACCCAGGATTGTTGGAGTGTCACAAGATCAATTTACTGGGGACGTCTCTCTTCCATCGTCGTGTCCCTTTCGTCTGTCTCTTCTCTTCCCCTCTATACACGTACACCACATCCAGTCAGTCAAATCAGTCTCTCTCTCTCTTTCTTTCTCTCTCTCTCTCTCTCTCTCTCTCTCTCTCTCTCTCTTTCTTTCTTTCTCTCTCTCACCTCGGGCCTTCATTAAACTTAATCTTAAATCATTTTTTGCAGCCAAGCTCTTCAGAATTTTGATTATTTTCCATTTTTTTTTTCACAGCAATCTTCCTTCCTCTTGTTTCTTAATCATGTCGGTGTGTAGCTAATTACACTTCACAATCATCATCATTAACTTCATTAATATACATCATCATTATCACCACGAACATCAACAATATCATCATTATTACATACATCATTAAAAATCCACCATCAACGCAAATATCACATCATTAATCCTCATCTTCATCATCATCATCATCATCACCGTTCGATTTTGTTCTATGCTGTTCCACTAACCTTTATGTTAATTATTTTCCTCTGGTCTAAATGGACGTGACATTTTTATTATTATCTCTAAGTTGATCCCGTGACTCCAATGTTATTATTCTCATGTTTTGTGTTGTTGTTTCTAAGATGATGACTGTCTCTTGGCCATCTCTTTTCTTCTGTTTTTCGCCTTCCCAGTCTTGCATATTTTTTTCTCCTTTCTCTTCCTTTAACTTCTCCTCCTTCTCACTTCTTTATTCTTTTCTTGCACTTGCTTTTCTTTCCTTTTCCTCTGAGCATTTATTTTTTTATTTCTTGCTTACCCTTCCCTTCCCTCCACTTAAATATCTTTCCTCCTCTCCCTACTTGTTTTCCCCTTCTTTCTTACCTCCTCTCTCTCATCTCTTCATTTTCTGTACTCCTTATATTCCCAACTCTCCCCCACCCATCCCCTCCTCTCTTTCTTCCCTCTCCTCCATACTTGTTTTTCCTCTCCCCACCTCTCATTTCTTATCTGTCTTTCTTCCTTTCTTCATTCCCTTTTAGCACTCATCTCTAGATCTCAATTCTTACCTTCCTTCCTTTCTAGCTCTCCCTACCTGTCATTTTTCATCTGCTCTTCCTTCCTAGCTGGCTCTCTTCCCCCTCCTTACTCGTTTCTCTTTTCCCCACCTCTCATTTCTTCCCTACCTTCCTTCCTTGCTCTCCTCACTCTCTCCCTACTTGTTATTCCTCTCTGCACCTCTCATTTTTCATTTTTTTACCTTCTTTCCTTCCTTCCCCTCCCTACTTGTTTTTCCCCTCCCCACTTCTCATTTCTTATCTTCTTCCTTCTTTCCTTCCCAGCTCTCCTTTCCTCACCTAATGTCATCCCTTCGGTACCATTTCTATGCAAATAAGAAAGTATCTATTATCATGTCCCCAAGTTGTGGTAGAGAGGGAAGAGGGGGGGGGGGGAAGAAAAGAGATAACAAATGGGAAGGACGGAAGTAGATAAAAATAGGTAGGAGGGAAGCAGAGAAGGAATGGGTAGGAGGGAAGTAGAGAAGAGGAATGGGTAGGGTGAAGGGAGGGAAGTAGAGAAGGAATGAGTAGGAGGAAATGAGGGAAGTAGAGAAGGCATGGGAAGGAATAGGTATTAGGAGGGAGGGAATGAGGGCTGGGATGGAGGGTGTTGTTGTGGTGGATGGATGGATGGATGTAAGGATAAAAGGAAGGCAGAGAGGGAGGAAGAGAGGGTGGAAACAGACAGGGAAACAAAGAAAAACAAAGCAGAGAATTGTAGATGGTAACTGGGTGGATGAATGGAGGGTAAAGGGATGGACAAATGGAGGGAATGGGGAGTGATAAAAGTAAGGAAGGAAGAAAAGCAAGGACAGTGTGAGAGAAGGAAAGAGAAGAAAGGAATGAGGAAAGAGAAGAAAGGAATGAGGACACAGTAAGAGAAAAGACGGACAACAAAGGGAGGTACAAATAAAAAGGTATAGTGTATAAAGAAGAGGAAAGAAAAGACATGGAATAATTAAATCATGATAAAGTAACTGCACAGACGAAAAAAAAATATCCTTTGTTGTCAACCTCCTCTCAGACACTACCCATTTGGTCAGGGAAAAATGTTAGACAGGAAAGAACTTATCTCAGACTGCATCACATTCAACATCGTATGGAGTATGGAAATGGAGTGATTTTGTTGATTTTGTTTTTATTTTTAGCTGTCGAGACATGTCGTTTTAACTTTGAGGTAAACAAGAGAAACTGTAATTTATTTTTAGGTTGACTACAGGATATTTTCATTGAGATGGTGGTGGCTATGTAACAGTGAGAGTGATGTTGATACACCTAAATGGAGGGTGCTTGTTTCGTGGCATGGTCAGGTGGAATCAGAAGCCTCAAATTTTCATACACGATCACAGGGTTATATATCTTAAAAACAGATAAATAAAGGTAATAGAGACCATGTTCACTATCCAACAACAAACAAACAAACAAACAAACTTGAATGATTACATACATAACCCTCTGTAAACTCCGTATACAGGAGAACACGAGAATAAAATAATAAAATATGAAAATCTTAAATATTCCGACAAAAAAAATAAAATAAAAAAAATAACGCAGCACACGCCAGAAGAAACAAAAAAGAGGAAGAAATACCGAGACATACACAGGAAAAAGAAGACATACTGAATGATTAATGTAAGAGTCTATAAAAATGCTTGGGAGGCGAGGTAAAGCGAAGGAAGAAGTAGAGAAATTTTTAGGAGGGGAAAGAGAAATGAAGAAGGATGTTGGCAATTTAAGATGAATAGTGGGAAGGAAGGGAGCTGCGAGGAGAGAAATTTATATGGGAAAGCTAAAGGGAAATGGATGGCACGAGTGGTGAGAGAGAAATAGAGATAAAGGTAAGGGAGAAAATTGGAGAACGTAAAGAAAGATGAGTAAAATCGAGAGGCAGAGATATACAGAGGTGAGAGAGAGAGAAAGAAATCTGTTCATACACAAACTGATATAATCGTTAACTTTCATACATTTCAATAGAAGAATAGGGAGGCGGAGTTGAACAGAGAAATTTCTAAAAGCAGCCAAGTTAAACGATGATGAAATAAAGGTGAAGGAAGGAGGAACAGTAGAGTAGAGATCAAAGGATATACGGTACGACTAAAGAGAGGGGAAGGGAGACTAACAAGAGATTAATAGAAATAGTGTTTGTTTGTGTGTGTGTGTGTGTGTGTGTGTTTGTGTGTGAGAGAGAGAGAGAGAGAGAGAGAGAGAGAACCACTGCAATGTTATTACTATAATCCTTACAAGACAACCACGACCACTTCCCCTCCTATCATACCCATACCCTCCCCATCCTACCTACTCTCTCCTCTTTTCTCATACCCTCTCCTTCTAACCCACTTCCGTCCCCTCCTCTCATTTCCTTTCCTTTCATTCTCATACCATCTTCTTCATATTATCTTTCTTATCCACTCCTGACCCTAATAATCTACTCTCAATTCTATGTCCTCTTAACCTCTGTCCTTCCTATTCTGTATTATTCTTATTACCACTATCCTCCACCCCTTATTCTTTATCATATTTTCTGATTCTCGTAGACTCTTTTACTTCTCATATTTATAACATCTTTCTCATTCTTTTATCTTAATATCCCTTTTTCTTATACATACAACTCCTCGCTCAGTTTTCCTATTTATCCATATTCATTCTCTCATTTACTTCACTCACAAATTAATATCAGTGTTGACTTAATATAAGCTCTGTTTTCAGGGAATTTTATTGCCTTTTTTCCAGTTGTAATAATTTAACCAGGAATAGTGCTGAAGTATTGGTCTGTGAATGACATTTCTGTTCAAACATGTCACTCACACACACACACACACTCAAAACAAACTCGACTACAAAATAAACAAACAAACAAACACACAAACACACACACGATCCACTCTTGTTTTTGGGAATCAGTATCCACACATGAAACACACACACTTCAAACGGGGGCCCCTTTTTATCAAGCCTATTGTATAGGACGCTGACGCTCGCCTCTACACGTCACGTCTCATCCTACCCTGTATGTTTAATTAATGAGGGGGTACAGTTTCAGGTGTGTTCTTTTAAGGTGTCAGCAACTGTACTGTACTTTGTCACTGTCTTTATAGGCTTCTCATATGTCTCCCTCTGTGTCTGTCTGTCTGCCTGTCAGTCTCATTTGTCTTGATATTTGCTCTACTCCCTCCTTTATTCTCATCATTCTTCCTGCCTCCATCTATCTTCCTCAAAGTCTCTCTACTTCCTTCCTCCCTCAATCTTCCTTAACCTCTCTTCCCAAAAATCATCTCTCTCTCTCTCTCTCTCTCTCTCTCTCTCTCTCTCTCTCTCTCTCTCTCTCTCTCATAAATCACGCTTTCTCTCCCGCTCAATCTTTTTTCTTCTCTCCCTTCCTCTGCCTCCCCATCACAACAGATCGCCTGGGCAATTAGTCTGAGGTCAGGTGAAGCGAGGAGGAAGAGGAGAAAGAGTCATTACAAGAGAAGACAGGTGATTAGGGACAGACACGGACCTTCACTCACTCCAAGTTAGTGAAGTACGATCATTATGGGACGTAATGCACCTTATTATACCATTATCTGAGAGGGTTTGTCTCTCCGTCTTTGTCTTGGGGTAATTCATATCATTACCTACTTGAGAAATTGTGTATGGAGAGAGAGAGAGAGAGATTTAACACACCGTCTTATGAGAAACCTAGTGACTATTTTGTACTGCCTCCAACTGAATAAATACATAACTAAATAAATAAATAAATAAATAAACATTCGCTCGTAGAGCGAGGACTTGGCGAAAGTATGGCAAAATTTAGACCCCTTGAATTTCGACCTAATGCTCAAATCGCGAGTTTTAGGAATACGGCCATCGCTCAAGTAGCCTACCACCAGAAGCAGAAATGAACATAGCATGTTACAGAAAAAGTTTGATCAAAATCCGATCTCTACAACCGAAATTATTGCGGTTTTATCAATTTTCAGTTTTTTTTTATAATTTTGACCTTGATTCTTTACTTTTGACCTTGAAAAACAATAGGTGACCTAGAAATTTTGATGCCTACCTGTGGTGAAAAATTCAGCAAAATTGTACAAGAATTGCGACCTGTAGACCGCGAAGCTACAGACATAGCCACAAACACACAAGATCACCGAGCAACATACTTGGCGAAATTTCGCCAAGTAATATATATATATATATATATATATATATATATATATATATATATATATATATATATATATATATATATATATATATATATATATATATATATATATATATATATATATATATATATATATATATATCTTTACCTGTGAATTTATTGAGGAAGACGAGGAATATATTCTGAATGACCACTTATTGTCTTCATCTGTGAGCTGAAACGAGCAAGAGGACCCAAATCATGTCAAAATTCGTTCGAGATGCCTAGACTCATTGCGTCATTTGAAAGTGCATTAGTCGTATAGTTTGGGGGAAAGATGCCTATATAATGGACTCATAAAATATAATGAATTCTTATATATATATATATTGGATTTTTAAAAGCCTCGACAAAACTGACGCTTAGGTAAATGGTGGGTAATTTGAAGTCACTCGTCTGTAAACCCTTTTAAGGTGAAGATGAAAGGGGCGGGAGAGTAAAGACGAGGGAAATGAATGGTGAGGAAAAATGGAGAGGAAGAGTGAGGGAGGATGAGAGCCGGAAAACTGAGGGGAAATGAGAGAAGTGAGGGAGGATGAGAGTGGGAGAAGTGAGGGAAAGTGAGAGATGATGATGATGATGATAGGGGAGATGGAAGGAGGTAACGAAAGGGATAATGAGGGGAGATAGATGAGAGCAAATGACAGTCAAGAAATAAGCAAGAAGGGGATATAGGAGGGGAAGAATGTGATTGAGGGGAAATGCCAAGGTGGAGTAATGCTTAAGGGAAGTAATGAGGGGAGATGAATGGGGAAGGAATGAGTGAAGGGAGAAGAGAGTGGAAGGATCTCAAGAATAACAAGAGATGAAAAAGGAAGAAATAGGTAAGAAGGGAAGAAGGGAGAGATAGAAAGGTGAAGATAGTGAGTAGAAACGAGTAGATGAAGAACCAAAGACAAGGAGAAGGAACGAAGGACAGAAAAAAAGAGAAGGGAAAGAACGAAGGGAAGGGATTGATTGATTGATTGATGGATATTAGGCGCCGCAACATCGAGGTCCTATAGCGCCAGAAAAAGGTGATAGAGGTGGGACAGCAAGCAGGAAGGAAATAAAAAGAAGAGAGGGACAGTTGAAGAACTGAAAGATGGGAACCATTTAGTCTGGTCTCTCACTAGCGACCTTCCTAGGATGGGAAACACTCTCTCCCCGAAATCGGGGCAGAGCAGGGGCCGGAGCCCCCTCTAGTCTAGCTCGCCAGATCTCAGAGACACACAAGCCCCCCACCACGTCAAGGCGGATCCCGTTGGGGGGCGAAGGGAAGGGAAAGGGAGGGAACGAAAACGAAAGAAAGGTGAGGGAACGAAGGTAAGGGAAGGGGAGGGAACGAAGGACGGAGAAGGTACACAAGCAAAGGGAACACCGAAGCAAGAGCAGATAAAAGAACATAATGAGATGGAGGACGACAAGAGTACAAGGCAAAAACATACCATAATAAGAATGATATTGGTGAAAGATCTGGCAGGGTATTATAATTATTAGATGATAAGATGTGCACATTAATTATACAGTAGAAGTATAATAGGATCAAAGAGAAGAATGGGAATGGAGGGTCTTTTTATAGAGGAAGGGGAGGGGGTATTGTTGATGAGAGGAATATAATAGATGTGGTGGGGGAAAGTGTATAATGATGACAATGGGGGCAGAAGAGAATGGAAATAAGCAGAAGGGATGAGGTGAGGATGGATGACAAGGCTAGGATATCTCTCCGTCCGCTCACTCATATTTATATAATTATCCTTTACTCCCTCTTCCTCCCTCATCATCAATCCCTCTCTCCCTCTCTCTCTCTCTCTAACATACACACACACACACACACACACACACACACACACACACACACACACACACACACACACACACACACACACACACACACCTCTGCTTCACTCCTCGCTAGCAATTCCTCCCCCACCCAACCAACCTCCTTCACTTCCACACCCTCATTTCCTTTAAACTTTCACGATTCTTCCCGTCAGCAGTTTCTACCTAGAGGATGCAAGCAAATTATAACTTTACCGCTTGGGGAGTATTGACGAGAAGTGAGGCAGACAAACTTGTGGTGCCTTCCTTCAGTAGGTAAATATCTAGATACAGTATATGGTTTGTTTTGCTTACCTGCTATATAATACAGTACACAACACACTGGGGCAATAGACGGGACATTATTTTCTTGGGATAATTGGAGGAGTGCTACTTGCTACCCTATATATATTAATTCAAAGAAAAAAAATCAGGGGACATTCACTGATCAAAACGGGTACTTGTTTGTCATGACGTTACAACCTCATTATATTCTGGTTCCGTTACGTCACAAGGTACAAAGAAGGGGCCCTACTTATGTCTCCTTTTATGCCTGGATGTTGCCTCTTCTCCCTTCCTTCATCCAGTCGGGGTTAAAATGCTCGTTTCCTGATCTGTTGTTTCTCGACTTTTGCTCCAGAATTTACCAGGAAGCGAATACCTCTGTGTACGAGTATAGAGGAATCTGTGTTGTGGTATATCCCCTCTCCTCATGTACACTATCACCTCTCTTTCCTTTACCTTCATTATCATCCTTTCATTTTTATAGCCATTTACTCCAATTGTCTTATAGCAATCCTTCTCTCTTTATTACACGCCTTCCTCCTTCTCATCCTCTCTCCCTTCACACGGCCCCTTCCTCCCCCTCCTTTCTCCTTTCATTTGATTCTCTCCCTCACTACACACGTCTCTTACTCTCTCTTCACACGTCTTCATCCTTTCCCTCCTCTCTCCTTTCATTTGTTTCTCTCCCTCCCTATAAACGTCTCCTATTCTCCTTTCTTCCTCCCTCTCCACACACGCTTCCCTTTTTCCCCCCATCATCACCATGCCCCACCCTGTGTTTATCAAGCATCAGATGTCCATTCACCCTAATTCATCAGACATTATCCCACCCTTCCACTACCACTACCGATACCACACCACACCACACCACACCACACCAGTATTATCTAACTATTACACCACACCAATACCTCTCCCATCCCACCCTCCATTATCTCTCCTCTCCTTTTCCTTTCCTCATTTATCACTCACTCCCTCTTCTTCCGTTGTCACCCCCTACCTCATCTTCCCTTCTCTATTACCCCCTCTCCTCTTCTATTATCTCCCTCCTTTCCTCCATCACAGCCTGCCACCTCCATCACTCCTCCAGCTTTGGGGAGGAAAAAACGTTCCCTCTACCACACCATCTCCTATCTTTGCTAAACATACCATTCATTACACTCAACCCTCCCAGACACCATCCCTGCCCTGGTAAAAAAATATATATGAGCCTAGTATACATTGTTGAAGGAAATGGGACTAACAATGCAGCAAAACACACACACGAGAGAGAGAGAGAGAGAGAGAGAGAGAGAGAGAGAGAGAGAGAGAGAGAGAGAGAGAGAGAGAGAGAGAGAGAGAGAGCTTGCCACCCAGCCCCGTCAAACTCCTTAGCAGTGAAAGGCGCTAATGAGGCGATAATGTCCCACTCGTCAATTTAGACAGACAGACGGACAGATAGAAGGGTGAAGAGAGCCGGGAAGAGAGTAGCAATTAGTGAGATGGACTTTATCCTCCTCCTTCTCCTCCTACCACTACTACTACTCACCATCATCATCAACATTAACAACATTATAATTTCCATCATAAGAGAGACCCATCAGCCCAACGTCAAGTTATCATTACAGTTCGTATATTATAATTTAATACCTTGTTATTAAACCTTTGCTACTAACTTATTACCTATCTACCTTCGTCATGTGTAAATAAGAAAGCGGTGCATTTCGCCACGATAAATACAACACACAATAATAACAACTACTATCAATAGCTGAAAAAAGAACACCATTTACGTCATTAATGTCATGAACAATATAAAACACTGATGAATTTTGTTCTGTTTGTTCTCTCTGCATGTGATACAAACTTATACCAGTATTTATCTGGTCGGATTTTGCTATACATATTCAGCAACATGTATATAGCACGGTTTATCAACTTGCTGCTAGGATTGAAAAAAAATTGCAATGAATGAAATATATTTCTATGCATAGCTTTCACAGAGAATGAAAGGCTTACGCTTCATTTGAATTTCCAATTGTGGTGAAATCTAGGACATCCATTGTGAAGGACAAACACACACACACACACACACACACACACACACACACACACACACACACACACACACACACACACACACACACACACACAAACATACACACTGTTATGATACCGTTCAGTCAACAGTATATACAGTACATGCGTTAATGGGAGTAAGGTACTTCCGTTGTTGACACGACTTGGAGGGCAAATGATTCATTCCATCTATTTGAAGAAATAACGGTAGGCGTGTAGGGGATCTGTTTAGGGGAATATATTACACACACACACACACACACACACACACACACACACACACACACACACACACACACACACACACACACACACACACACACAAACAAACAAACACGCACACAAACACACACACACACACAAAGACAAGGAGGGGAAAACATCCTGAGTGCCTTGATCGACCCACCGGTGGCATTGTCAACACCATAACCTGACCTTCTGCCTCAAACCCATTACAGACAATTAACACTGATGTACACCAATATATACCAGTGTATTATTATAACACCAAAACGAGAGGAAGTGTAGTTGTACTTGTGGAATCCGCAGTGACAATAAAAGTAAGTCCCAACACCCATCATCCAACTCACAAATATATATAAAGAAAATACCGACGAATGGTCCTGACACTTTCTGCACTATGTAAATTTCTCGGGTCATGAGGAAGGAATACGACTCAAAAAATGAATGCGGGCACGTGAAACCAACTCAGCTTATGCATGAGGAGGTCTGGTGGTGACGTCTGGTTGTGTGTGTGTGTGTATCTGTATAGTCAGGGAGTGTCTGGTTTTAAAATATTCATGGGGTGTGTGTTCTGAATCTCCCACGTCTATAACAGAAACGATTTGGCATACACACACCATACATACATACATACATACATACATCTATCGCTCTATACTCTATCACTATATTCGTTACCAGGAAACAATGTCTATAATTACCTAAAGAATAATGCAACACCTGATACCCGTCGTTAATGAGCAATTAATGCAAAAAAACTCGCCTATAACGATGGGAAAATAATAATGACCGACTTTTCCATACCAGAGTTGAGCCCACGAGGAAATGAGAATATAATATAGATAAGGAAGTGCAGACTGATGGGAATATTGGGGTTAGAATATTTATCAACACAATTCATGTAGCTGTGCAATAGTGTGCATGTTACTCTCTCGTACGTAGACACTGAGGGAGCTGCATGGAAGAGGTAAGGGTGGAGGGTTGAAGAGGTAAGGGTGGAGGGGGATGGTGAGGAGAGACGAGGAAAAGGAAGGAAGGAAGGAAGGATAAAAATGAATGACCGTGATACACACTCATGCAGTATACAGAATATCGACGTGTATACAGAATATGATGTGTGTGTGTATTTATTATCTCTCTCTCTCTCTCTCTCTCTCTCTGCACCTGCTTCTTTCTTTTTACCAACGTTATTTCCACATTTCCACTCTCCTTCACTTATTCTTTTCCTCCATCCATTGTGTTTTATTTCCCTGTTCTTGTTACATCTCCTATATTCCTTCTCTCTCTCACCTGGTCCCTACTCCTCCTCTTCCTTTTTTTTTCTTTCTCCCAACCTTCCCTCCCTTCAGTCTCTGTCGTTCTCCTCGTCTTAATATATTGCTTTTTCCGTCCCCTCCATCTTTTCTCTTCCTTGTTTCTGTTCTTCCTCCCTTCCTCTCTTTCTGCTACATTTACCCTTGCCTTTATCTTTCTTTTTCACAATTTCTACCTTGCCTTTTTTCCGTCTCATGCCCCTACACTTCACTTCTCTCCCCTACACACACACACACATCTCCAGCCTGGTCATCATCACTAAACATCACTCAACAACGCCGGCTGGAGAGGGTACAGAAAAAAACTTGTAAAATTACACTGGGGGTCACCTACACTACCTATGACCAGGCTCTAATCTCCCCCAATCTACCCTCACTAACACACAGATACCATCGTGACCTTCAGACCTTTGGTGAAAAGTTGCTGCTACACTCCAGATTCCGTCCACTCCTGGCCCCCACCCTGCCCCCTCCATCTAGGGCAGCCCGTCACTACAATAAACTAAAACCCATTAAAACAAGAACAGACAAATATAAAAATAGTCCCATTCTCACCATTATAAATATAATAAATAAGTAATCATCCAGTCTGTACATGTATCATCTTTGTATATTATTATATTACACATCTCACCCTATTCATCCATTCATCCATTATGTCCATTTATTACATATGTATATTTCCAGCCTCAGGGCTGCATTCTGTTCAAGAAACCGTTTATTATTATTATTATTATTATTATTAAACACACACACAGAGTAATATCTCATATGTAATGCTCTTCACATTACATTTTTCCTCCCTACTGTCCACTCTTTCCTTCCTCCCTACCTTACTACCTACCTACTTTCCTTCCTCCCTCATTCCTACCATTCTTCCCTTTCTTCTCCACTTCTTCTCATCCACCACACAATCCCTTCATCCATATTTTTATCTCCAAGTTCTCTCCTTCCTCCTTGCCTCCAAATCTTTTCTCTGCCTCTACTTCTACTCTACTCTCTCCACACCTTCACGCTTCACTCCTAAAAATACCTCCCTCTTGCTCCTCCCTCCCTCCACTTTTCCTCCTCTCCCTACTCTCCAAGGTTGCCATCTTTTCCGTTTTACATACCTCCTCCTAACAACTTCCTCTATTCTTGCTTCTGTCTCCATCTTCTCTCCTCCCCACCCCCACCCCGTCTCTTCCCTCTCCTCTTTTCTCGCATCCCCTTCTTTCTTCTTTCCTTGTCTCCACCTGAGCTTGTCCTCTCCTTTTGTCTTCTCTTCCTTCTTCTCTACCTCTCACCTCTTTTCTTGTCTCCTCTCCTATCCTCTGTTTTTTCCTCTTCCCTTTCTTTCATTCTCCTTCTGTCGTCTCGCCTTGCCTCTTCCTCTCCTTCCATGTTGTCTCTCCATTCCTCTTACCTTTCGTCCTGCTGTCTCTCCTATCCTCTTCCCTTCCTTTATTTCTTCTTCTGATGTGTCTCTCCTTTCCTCTCCCCTTACTATCTTTCTCCTGCTGTCTCTCCTTTTCCCCTCCTTCCTTTCTGTGACCCTCCCTTTACCTCCCCCTTCCTTCCCTGCCTCGCCCCCACCCTAATGGAAGCCTCAGACTAAAAGCCCAAGGAAATAAACAGACCTCTTTATCTGACACTCGGCTACTTATCTCAAACTAACATCCCCATTCCTTGTGGTCTCATGGTAAGGCTTGCTGCTTCCTCCAAACCACGCAACAAAACACACATACACACCCTAAACCTATACATACTCAAGCAATATGTTTCCTGGCATAGTCTGAAGCAACCAGCAGTAACCCTTAAATTCCGACCCCATCTGATAATATTTCTTTAAACATAATAGAATGGAATGGTGGGTGAAATAAACTCTACGGACACACGACATATACTTTGAAATATCAACAGTCCAACATCAACATCAACATCATCATCATTATAAAGGCTAAACGTGATTGGTCGTAACTGTTCCCACAAAGCCCAGGAGTCACGCATCATGAAGTCAACCAGATGCCAAATAAAAAACCTCAGTGAATATTTACAGTATGTGTGTATTTTAATACTTTCTGCCAGAGTAATTGATAGACTGATTTATTTTACATTGGGCGCAGCAACAGTGAGGTCATATGGCACCCGAGGAGGAAGGTGATTGAAAGGAAGGACTGTAAGCACAAAAGGAATTATTAAAAAAAAAGGAGGAGAGGGATTGATAGAATAGGTAGTAATAGGACAGGATGGGAGAGAAAATAGGATAGGATAGGACTGGATAAGATAAGATAAGATAGGATAAGAGAGAATAATAGGATAGGATATGACAGCATAGGATAGGATCTCGTCCCACGCCAGTCGTAATAATCTTACTATACTCATTCTATCTCGTACTGACCCACAAGGCTGTGGCTCCTTCCGAGTACACTGTTGCCATATCTAATTAACGGTACCCTATGACAACTCCAAAGAGAATGGGAACAAAATAGTTCTCTTTATATTTGTATGTATGTGACCTCAGTCACCTCACTCTCCACACCCCGGAAATTCCTGGGTCGGAAGTAGTGGCAACGTCTTTTGATTGAAATGCCACATCACACATGAAATATCTTCTCTATTTTACGTACATAACAATTGTTCGTATCATATACCATTAAATGAAAAATTCATTGTGTGTAGAAAATTTCATGTCAATATACTCTCGTTAGTGGACAGTTTCCTTTATGTGGTGAATGCTTTGATTCTAGATTTGGCAACACCGCGGTCACCTCCTCACGGGTCAGTACAAAATAGAAAGACTATAATCATAATCTCACTTTTCACCAAACATTAATTTATGAGCCACGAGAAAACATAACTTGGTAAAACCCACATAGACTAATTTGCTTCACTTGCTGGACGAATCTAATATGCATACATCAACACAAAACTACACTTAAACATTAATTCAAAATATTTATTCGCGAAGCACAACCAGTCAACAGCATAAATTCACAGCATATCCACCTGAGTCAGTATGAACCTATAGTGATGTTGTAACACTTATATATTATTTTATACAGAGATGACAGACACATTCCTCACATGGTACCCGTCTAAAACGCGTCATTTTGTGTATTATCGTACATCTATCCGTCTAAAACACGTCATTTTGTGTATTATCGTACATCTATCCGTCTAAAACACGTCATTTTGTGTATTATCGTACATCTACCAGTCTAAAACACGTCATTTTGAGTATTATCGTACATCTATCCGTCTAAAACGCGTCATTTTGTGTATTATCGTACATCTACCAGTCTAAAACACATCATTTTGTGTATTATCGTACATCTATCCGTCTAAAACGCGTCATTTTGTGTATTATCGTACATCTACCAGTTTAAAACGCGTCATTTTGTGTATTATCGTACATCTACCCGTCTAAAACACGTCATTTTGTGTATTATCGTACATCTATCCGTCTAAAACACGTCATTTTGTGTATTATCGTACATCTACAATTTCTGCCCGT
>JAWZYT010002584.1:22500-78337 GCA_034508575.1 Petrolisthes manimaculis
TCTACAAAATTTATTCCTGTACTTAGTTGGGTAAATAACGAACAACTAATCATATACTGTACATATGCCCCGTCGCCTGGTCCTAACTTTAAAACTAACTCAGTTTTAATAATAATAAATATATAATAACACTGATATAGTCTCGTACCCCTCACCCTACCAACTCACTACATCATACAGTCCAGGAAACTAACTCACAAGACTCGTGGAAACTGTAGGCAGAAAAAGAGGAATGTCATAATATATCAGAGAAAATATATACCGGTATACACAGACCTGTGAAGACTAATATGTTACGTGTGACTGAGCATCATTTTACCTTGGTCTCAACAACACACCGGGGATATATTTGAGAGAGAGAGAGAGAGAGAGAGAGAGAGAGAGAGAGAGGAGAGAGAGAGAGAGAGAGAGAGAGACCAGTTCCTACCAGTGTGTGTTTTATTGGGTCTTATCCTTGATTAAAGTTGTGTTTTTCGTCTTTTACTTTAATTCTGACTCACTTGGACTTTTACCAATACTTTCCTACACCTGGCGATGTCATAAATAGCTGGGTACTTTGATGCTGTTGTTGATGTTATTGTTGTTGTTATCGACGTTATTGTTTATTATTGATGTTGTTGTTGGTGGTGTTATTAATAATGTTGTTATTGTTGTGTTATTATTAATGTTGTTATTGATGTTATTATTAATGTTGTCATTGATATTATTAATGTTGTTGTTTTTAATGTTAGTTGTTAATGATGTTACTGATTTTATTGTTGTTAGGCTTGTGTTGTGTTGATGTTATTTTTGATGTTATCGTCGTTTTTTATTACTCCAGATTTTGCTAAGAGTCATTATGGAAAAGTTAAGGCACATAAACGTGTTGTCTCTCATGTGTATCGGTATGAATGTAAACAAAAACAATAGCCAATACATACTGTACACAACTACCGAATTATACCTTACAATCCCTCTGACTGACAAACAAACTATTGGGATTTTGAAGTAACGTGACATACATACATGCATACATACATACAACATACATACAACATACATACATACATACATTACATTTCTCTTATCCAACATTCTATTTTTTGCAAGTTTCAGTTCTACCCAATTTTGCACTTCAGTAATAAAAGAGGAGAGAGAGAGAGAGAGAGAGAGAGAGAGAGAGAGAGAGAGAGAGAGAGAGGAGAGAGAGAGAGAGAATTACTCCAGCTTGGTGTGGATGAAGACAAAGGGAAGAGTCAAAAGTGTAAGAGAGAGACGAGAAAAGTTTGAGGCATCTCTCCTATATGAAGAGGAAATATTTTGGACACACACACACCCTTTTTTTTATCTTATTTTTCTCTCTCTCTTACACACACACATACACACAACCTTTTCTCTCACTCTCTCTCTCTCTCATACACACACATTTCATTTTTTTTTCACTCACACACACGCACATTTCTCTCTCTCTCTCACACACACAACACACACAAACAATAGAGAGTGCAGAAGCGTGTTCCCAGAAGCCAAGCAGCCTCCAGGGATTGACGTTAGGGAATTATTACCGTATAGAAGAATATATCATTTTTACTGACGTGTGTGTGGGAGGAGGGTCACCGAGGCCTACAAACTGTGGCAAGATACAGGGCAACAGGGTATGGCTGCCTTGTTTCATGGTATGGTTTGAAGGAATCTGTAGCGTCCATTATGCAGACTAGAGTAGAAAATTTTCTCATCAGCCAGGAGTAAGCCCTCTGGATTAATAAATGCACACACACACACACACACGCAGGGTTATACTTGGCCCTGCCTACACCAGCTACAATCATGCCCTCACCACCCTGAGTCTGCTCAGCCTGACAGTCATGTATGAGCAAGCCCTTATCAAGTTTGGAGAAGGCTTGTTAAGTAACCCACGTCACCGTCATCTACTCCCACCTAACGCTCCCCCACTAGCCAGGGCTACCAGATACCAAAACAAACTGGTGCCGCTCAAAGCCCCTCGCACTGACCGCTATCGCCATAGCACTATTCACACTTTAGTGCGAAAGATAAACAATTAAATTAACATGTACTGTATGTCTCCAAGTTGTAGCCCATAGATCTTAGAATTAAGAATTAATATTAATGTAATTTTTTCCCCTTTGTATATTTTCAGTCTCTGACTGCCATGTAAATAAACCGTTAATTATTATTATTATTATTTATTATTATTACACACAATATTATATACAAACACACACACACACACACACATAATATTATATACAAACATAGACATACGCACACAAACACATGCTAACACGCCGCAATATGTATACACACGTAGAAGTGAAGGAAAAAAACCCCACACACATACAAACATACACACGTAACAGTGAAGGAAAAACACACCGACACAGCGTCCTCACAAATGGATCTCGTCAACACTATCGGGTCACCTGTTATTGGAGAAGGTTCAACACATCAACAACACTCTCACTGTCTTACATAAACACACACACACACACACAGTCTCTCTCTCTCTCTCTCTCTCTCTCTCTCTCTCTCTCTCTCTCTCTCTCTCTCTCTCTCTCTCTCTCTCTCTCTCTCTCTCTCTCTCTCTCTCTCTCTCTCTCTCTCATTTTTACATCAACATTTCCCTCTTACCTCACCGCTACGTAACCAGTTTTGCTTTGCCTGATTCTTTTCACTCATCAGTATTCTAATGGATTCGGGTTTAATTCACTCTTTACTTCCGACTACACACACACACACACACACACTAGGACGTGCCAACATACCGCTGATACTTATAAACAAACCACCCGTGCACGTACGCACATATACACAGACTCTTAATAACACACACACACACACACACATGGTAGACTCATTATAATATTCGCCAACTTGCACCCAACTTGCAAACACTTTACCCCACCTCCATGCACCTCCCTCACACACACACACACACACATACACACATGCAGCACCAAACTTTCATCACTGCAATATATTCTCGTCTCAACGCTCTAATGCATAAGTAAACATCCATTCTAAATCCGACACACACACACACACACACACACACACACACACACACACACACACACACCTGAGATCCCATGTGAGGCGGAAGGGAGCAATTAAAACAATTTATAAATTTATAGACTGAACCGCCTCACATTATGTCATGAAATATTTAGTCTCTGATATTGACACCCAAGCCTTTGAAATCCTCCAGAGTAGATTTGTTTTGTACTGGAAGTCTACACGTATTATACACAAACTGATTATAATATCTATCGTCATATTTAATTCGCTTGTCATGTGTTTGCTAATTGGAGGCAAAGGGACTTTTCCAACCTGTTGTGCTAAGACCGATTGATTCTGCCCTGGTCAAAAATAATTATAGCTACTAATATATAAACACACACACACACACACACACACACACACACACACACACACACACACTGTATTACTGTTGCATATTGCACAAACCTCTATTGAACTTTGTGAAGCAACGTAAGGCTGTCATCTTCAAGCACGATGAAAATTGTAGTAAATTGTCGCTAATGGAACAACTTGAAGAAGAATAAGTAGCGAAAAGTGGGCCGACGCATCGCATTTATCGGTCCGAATCAATCTTATATAATATTTCATGGCTGGTCCAGGAGTTTTCCAATTATAATATTATATTATTATTGAGGATATCGAGCAGTGTGGATCAAATGCCATATTACAAATTTATTGACGTATTGAATGTCCCCCATTCCTTCACACTGAGCTACAATACAGCACGTGTCATTAATGAGAGTCTTTGGTGACATATCATGCACGAATCTGGAGCATCCAAGTCGTCCACAACATCAAAAATTGTCTCCTTAAAAACTGGAATTAACTGTACTCACCAGGACGTGTTCAAGGTGATACAACAGCATAGGTAGTCTGATGGTGGTGGTGGTGGTGATGGTGGTGGTAACGTTGGTGGAGACAGTGATAGTGGTGGTGGTGGTGGTAGTTGTGGAAGTGGTGGTGGTGGTGGTGTTGTGGTGGAGGTGGAGGTAGAGGTGGTGGAGGAGTTGGCAGTACTGGTTCTCGTCATTGTGAGTGTCGGTGAAAAAAAAAAAAAACACAAATCCAGGTAAGTTTTTTGGACCTTCAACTGCCCACGTCTCAAGCTCTACCATTATAACAACATATTACATTCCAAGGCAGCCACTTTCCAGGCACTTGACATAACCAACTCGTCTTACCTGTCATCTTCACATCCAACCCACTCACGTCTGCAGCCTAAATATATACGTACACGCATTTTCCAGCACCTTACACGTCTTTCACTGGGTCCGCATCTCTTCCCCCTGCCTGCTCTCCCTCTCTTTTGTTTTCCTTCACTGACACACAAACACACACGTAGGTATCGATCCGTTGTGTCTGTCAAGTCGATCACCTCCCGATAGTTCTTCTGCTTCTTCGTCCCCGCCTACTTCTCCTTCTCTCCCTCCTCCTACTTCTTTGGTTCTTCTTCCTAGCCTCCTCCTCCTCAGACTTCTGCTTCTTCGTCCCTGCCTACCTCTCCTCCTCCCCCTCCTTTCCTCCCCTCTTCCTCCTCCTCTCCCCCTGTCCCCCTCCCCCTCCTCCTCCTCCTCAGCCCTCTACTCCTCCTCTTCTCTTCATCGTCCTCTTAGATCCCCGATGTGAAAGAGCTCTGAGAGGCTTGGGTGAACCTTGGGGACTTCGGCACTATCACCACAAACATTCCACAACTTCGAAAGGAGGAGACTGAAGCGTTGGGGGAGTTGGGTGTGTGTGGGGGGGAGTTGGGTGTGTGTGGGGGGGGGGGGGGGATGGGTGTCTGTGGGAGGATCTGTGGGATTTGGGTGTGTTTTTTTGGGGGGTGTTGAGGGTGTATGTATGGGGGAGGGGAGTTGAAGACCTTGTGGGAGGAAGGGTAGTCAGTCAGCCAGCCTAGTACAGTAGTAAAAAGAAATAAATATATATTCCTGGAAGCTAAGACATGGTAACTATTATTTCTTCCTCCTCCCTTGTTTTTTTTTGAGTTATTGGTAGTCGGAGGGAACCAATATTTATCATGTGAGTGGCCAATATTCTCAAGTTACGGACCGGGGATGACATGACTTGCGGTAAAATCTTCTGCTTCCTTTTTCTTTCTTCTTCTCCTCCTCGGACAAGCCAAAACTTTCATGGACATAGTTTTCATCATTTTTCCTTTCCCCCACTTTCCATTTTTCTTTTCTGCATTCTTCACCACACATGCAACTCGTGGTCTCCCCCATCGCTTCTTTTCTGCTCCTGGCCTCTCTTTTAAGAGGTCGGATCGCTGGTTGTGTGAGGATGGAGGACTGGAGTTTACATAGTTCTCTAAACACTGCAACAAAACACATACATCCCCTTTACTTTAATACCGAGGTGGGCTGTGTATTTCTTGGTATAGTTTACAGGAATCAGTAGCCCTCTGATTCACTCAAAGCAAAAGGCCCTTCGATAAGTTTTAACGTCATGCCATCTATTCCTTATTCTCAACTCTACTTTCCATGTTCCCAGAAGCAGCTCTGACGTTACTACCTGGCCTTGCTTTTTTGGGTTAAGGAGTAGCCATAATCTGATTTGGTCGTGTTATCGCATTTTGCTCCATTTTTTCCATCGTGACATTTAACACTTATTTATATATTTTCTGAACACTTTTATGGCAAGTTTCCCCTACTCTGGCACTCTTCACACTATATAGCACACTTTCTTAGACTTCGCACTATTAACACTTTATGATACGTAAGCCTCAATTTGGCACTGTTATTATAAGGTACCACGCTTTCCCTAACCTGGCACCAAACGTTACCACTTTTCGTCCGTTCTGGCACTATCATCACTTATTAATCAGTGTCTATGAAAGATAACATTATTCTACACACACCATCAATCAATTAACCTTCGCTTGTGTCTCTCTGTTTCCATTCTCGTCCACACTCAAACCCATGATAGTCGGCTGGATACTTTGGCCCAGAATCTGTAAACTGGTGATTCATTCTTTTCTCTACAGTGACTTTCTTCTCTCCACTACTCCTCCTTCCTCCTCTCCACTACTCTTTCCTTCTCTCCACTACTCATCCTTCCTCTCAAGACACTACTCCTCCTTCCTCTCAAAACACTACCCTTTCCTTCTCTCCACTACTCCTCCTTCCTCTCTAGACACTGCTCCACCCTCCTCTCCACTACTCCTTCCTCCTTTCCACTGCTCCTCCTTATTCCTCTCCATTACTCCAACCTCCAACTTTGTCCAATATCTGCACAAGTCGCTTCATTCGCCGTTCTTCAAATTTCCTGCTGCAGTGAAGGAATCTCTCCACAAACAGCAACTGCAAGAAGAAAGTAATCAAAACTAACATATATCATAAACTGCATACTTGTATTGATATATACATCATGCCGATATACAGATAGATATGTGTATAATTACGAGCATGTTATCCCTACAACTGATTATTATTCTTTTTTATTGATTATAAGTTTTGTAGTAGGCTACATTAAAATTTCAATACATTTAGATACAATCCAAAGGTCATCTCCTGTTTTATTCCTGGGATTATTACCCATTACCCATTTTTAAGGACCCTGTGATGTAGTCTAAAAGTTGGAGAAAAATGAGTCCTTCAAATATAGCCACGAAACACTACCTATAGGGAAGGAGCTTGTTTCGTGGCATGGTCAGGAGGAATCAGAAGTCTCCAATTGTATACACGATCACAGGGTCCTTAAGTGTGTAGAACAAGAATCCACCCAAAGTACAGATTAAAGTTATGAACATATTTTGCGTCGAGTATAAGCTATAAGTATACACACAAGAATCAACCAAAAGTATAGAGAGAAAAGTTGTGAATACCTACAGCTGTAGTAATAATCTGTGCCAGGATCAGAAAGTATATAATCCGATTTGGACAAACACAAAATATCTCTACTAATGGTAAAAGCTAGTAATTCTCAACGACTTAGAAAAATATATATGCTAACCCCCTTCATCCCAGCCCGTATCCATTTAAACAATAATTCCAATAACACAATTCATTCGTCATTCATTAAACGAGTCTATTATTTTTTCATCTGTCCTTCCATAATTTTTTTTTTTTCAACCATCTCTTTCGTTCATATTTTTTTCATCTGTCTTCTCCATTATTATTTATTCACATATGTCCTTCAATCATCAATTTTTCAACACTCCTTCTTTCATATTTTTTTCATCTATCTTCATTTTATATATAGATTTTTCATTTATGTCCTTCAATCATATTTTTTTTTTCAACTATATTCTTCCATAATTTTTTTTCATTAGTCTTTTCTTTTAAGTGACTGATTTATTCCATGAGATTATTTCCTCCAAAAATGATGTTGGAAAAATTCCATAACTAATTGTTTCAAAAAAAATTCTGCTCGTAAACAGTATTTTTCTATTAACAACATTACGATAAAAGTTGTAATCTGATTATGATTCAACTTTTCGTAATGGTTTGTTAAGGGGTGGTTCTGCTGTCGGTGAATAGGAAGGCTTCTGGTTCCTCCTAGGTATGTCAGAAAACAGACGCCTTCAGTGGTACTAAAAGGGGATTTGTTTCGTGGTATAGTTTGGCCAGAGGAATCACAGACCTTCCAATTCACCAACAAAATACTCTACCCTCAAGACCCAATGAATAAAAATAATTAACGGTTTGTGGCAGCTAAGAGATTTCTGCTACATAACATGGATACAAATAATGATAAAATAAAAAAAACATTGTGCCTCAAGAGAGAAGGGATAACATACACGAAGAATATGGAAGGAAGGAAAGGAGGGACTAGAGTAGAAATGAAAGGGACTGGCTGGGATATGAAGGGGCGCCAAATCGCTTAATGTACTGACCACAACAACGCAGACAATAAAGGTACATCTTTACGGGGGAGGAACAGATGAGAGAGAGAGAGAGAGAGAGAGAGAGAGAGAGAGAGAGAGAGAGAGAGAGAGAGAGAGAGAGAGAGAGTTACACAGACTTCATCCGGCTCTGTTCTGACATTATCAGGTTGTATTTAATAACAGGGTTCCATTTTCGTCATCAATGAAAGTTCATTTGTCCTCCTAACGTGGTACGAAGTCTTTGTCCTTGTCAAGTTTTAATGAAGATGCTGTTCCGTTCAAAAACACCTGTGTTATTTTCATCCTCTCATTACACACATTTCTCCTTACCATACCTTCCACAACTCATTGTTTTCATTCATTTTTATCGTATTCCACCGCATCTCTTTAATACCGGTAGTCATAATTTAGCCTGCTTTATAACATTAATAGTAATCATCTGTTTCATATCCTTCTCTACTTACTTGGATAAACAAATGGCAAAGCTCGTCAGCAGAGATTACAAGAATGAAATGAATAAATAATAACCCTAAAATCAAGGATATCTAAATAAGGTCACCTGAACTAGTAGGACGAGACCTCTTTATTGACTACAGAAAAACATGTAAGGATGATTAGTAGCAAAACAAACGTCTTCCTCTATTATGGAAAATCACGTACAGATAATAAAGCAGCAACTAACACACACAAACACACACACATCTTCCCCCTCCATCTATTCCTTTACAACCATTAGTCTTTATACACCCTGTCTTCCACTACCCTCTCAAAGCATCCCTGGTTAGCTCTTTGTTTACGTTCTTCCCTGGTGGCAAATTATGCATCAAGGTCCTCGCCAGCCGCCAGATGCATAGATTAACCAAGAGAGGAAAAAGAAGGATGGAAAGATTTACGTAGCTTACCATTTCTCCAACCATCCACTGAGTCTTCCCATCGCAGCCTGTATTCAACGTCGCATGCGCATAGATAGAGGGACAGTGGGAGGCAACGCGCAGTCACGTATCCCCATAGCCTTCAACACGGTACAGGCATTCATATATTCTTAAAAATATTTATGTGTATATTTCTGGTACAATGTTAATAGGCGATGCTAATTAATGGAGATCCTTTATCAACAAACATAAGCGGGATGCCAGCATATAATTATTACCAAGAGTAGCCGAGTTTATTTAGTTCGTTTTCTTTTTGTTATAGATTGACTTTTGAAGCTTCAGGCGGTGAGTATAGTAATGTATTTTAATTATACATTAATATTTTCTGTAGTGGAACAATGGTAATAATATTGTGCATTTACGTATCAAACTAATTTGATCTTAAAAAATATGGCAGGAGGGAGAAAGGGTGAGGAAGGAGAGGGGGGTTATAAAAATAGAAGGTAATCAGACTGATAGAAGGGAGAATGGGAGAGTCTGACTGGGAGAAAGGAGTGTGTGGAGGAGAGAGGTGGAGAGGATGCGTGAGAGGGGAATGAAGTGGAAGGAATCAACTGACTCTCCTCTACTCCAAGGCCTTGCTCTACTCTACCGAAGACAGTTGTGGTGGTGGTGGTGACGTCAGTGTTGGCAGCATCAACAACCAATGTCAACTACATTAGCAAAAAAATACAAATATTACATGAACACAACAAAAACATAATTCCGGATTCATTATGACTGTCTCAGTATTGACCAAGTTAGTAATGTCGGTCGGAAAGGAAAAGGAAAAAGAGGTAGTAAAGAATGGAGTCACCCAGGTAACACACACACACACACACACACACACACACACGTCTCTCTTTTCCCCTTCACCAATATTCCTTACATTTATTTCACTCTGTCCCCGCCGCCACCACCACCACCACTAGCCTACTCTCTCAAAATATCCCTGGGTGGCTGTTTGTTTACATTGTTCTCGGGTGTTGAATGAATGTAGTCTCGGGTTCTCAGTAGCCGCCCGCCACGTGTATAAAATCAGGGAAAAACGAGGAGTGAATTGTACAACATTCTTTCTTCCTTCCCTACCATCGGTCATGTGTGTGTGTGTGTGTGTGTGTGTGTGTGTGTGTGTGTGTGTGTGTGTGTGTGTGTGTGTGTGTGTGTGTGTGCCAGGAAGCAGAATATAGCGTATGTATAGTGATATGATTTCAGGGAAGTTACACTCACAATTTTTTTATTCGCTTCCCTGAAATGATAATATTATACGAAGCTATATATAGATACAAGAGCCGGCCTGTACAAGGGGACAAAAGAAGATTGTTCTTGGCTAGAAAGACCTTGTACCATAAAGGAGGAGACGGACGGCAGGAACGACAAACACAAAGGAAAATGTAGGAAAGGAGAAGCAGTTGAAGAGACGAAAGGGAGCGGGTGGGGTCCGAAGGGGCGCCCAAACTACTAAAGTATATTTCACACCCTAGAAGGCGGTCTCCTGGGGTAAGGCCACTGTAATTATATTTAGGGTATAGGGACTGTAATGAAGGCCTAACTTGGTGGATTAATTTTCACTTCAATCCACCTATGATTATAATTATATTACCTGTTCTCTCTCTTTCTCTTTCTCTCTCTCTCTCTCTCTCACTCTCTCTCTCTCACTATCTCTCTCAACACCAGCCAGCACAACCTAATCTCGTCCAAACACCCTCTGAAATTCGCTGTATGTACTGTACATGTGGACTTGAGATTGTGGTGCTCGACAGTCCACACCACCACTACCACAACTCCACTGTCCACACCACCACCACCTCCACCTCCACCATTACACTGTCCATAACCACCACCACCACCTCCACCACACATATGACTCAATACCCTTCATAATTAATAAGACTTCAGTAATAGGTTCTGCACTAATGATATGGCTGGCTCCCTGTGTGTGTGTGTGTGTGTGTGTGTGTGTGTGTGTGTGTGTGTGTGTGTGTGTGTACTACATAGTGATATATGTGTGTAGATCTGTGTGAGTATATGTTCATCCATGTGCTCGTGTGTGTGTGTGTGTGTGTATGGGATGTATGTTAATTCGTGTAGCTTCGTGTGTGTATATATGTATGCATGTTGGTGAGAGTATAAGTGGATTTCCTGGGAAATTCATGAAGGAATAATTAGGAGCTTTCCAGTGTGAATAAAATATGTGTTGGCGAGCCCCTAATTACGTGACCTGATACAAGTACAGTCACTCACAAAAGTATAGACTCCGAGGCACAGCAACTCAATAGCGAATAAAAAAAAAAAAAGTAAAATAAACAAATGAACTATTACCAGGCTATAATAAAATAATGGGATACGCGGACAAATTTATAAAAGGAAAAGTGGCACAAGGAAAGAAACGAAGTGAAGATAGTAATGTAAACAATGATTATAGTCAATATGATATGAGGGGTTAATTAACATGACATGAGTGGTGGGATATCTAATAAAAATAGTAATTGGAGTATATATATAATTATATATTTATTTAAAAAAGGCATCTTTCATCGGTGGAAATCTCGTTTAATTTCACGTCTATTGAGAGGAGCACGTCGTTCCTACCCGAGAACAACTTGAAAAGAAAAGTGGAGAAATATTTATACACATTAATGGAGAAATATTTATACACATTCATTCCTCGTTATTCGTAGAAGAGAAACAACTCATTGCCCTCGATTTTCAAGATCCTTATCAGCTTACATTGATATTCCTCTATAATTTTAAAAGGCCAATGATAATGAAATGAAAAAAAAAACACTATATCCAAATTATAAAAATAAACCATAATAATAATAATATAAAATTGGTCCTCCAAACTATGCCGGGAAACACGCAGCCCCGCTAGTATACAAGCAGGTGTTATGTTTTGTAGCATAGAGTGGAGGAATCAGCAGCATACAGCACTCCAAATCTCCCCACCACAAAGGATTATTACACCCCCTTGACAGAAAATATCCTCCTCCTCCCAACGTGTGATTAGCCTCTTCAACGCCAGGCTACCAACCAAACTTCTCTCTGCTACTTTCTTGATTAGCACGAAGCTGCAGGAACCCTTTCATTTTGTGGTTCCTCAACACTGATTACACCATGGGATTTCCGTGTCTCAATGTGTTTCCGTCTTTAAAACCTGAGATTTCTTCAAGTTGCCTGATGTGGTTTTGTTTACGCCTTCCTGACATAGGGAGGGATTAATGGGGCTATCATCTTTTGTTTTATACATTACATTAGAGTGCCACGATTCCTCCAAAGTATGCCGGGAAAGATGACTAGGTTAACAAAAATATTGGTAACCTGCTGCTTGGAATAAAGATTGGAGGAATCAGTTGCTACATAATTTCAGAAACTGTTTTATCAGTTCATGGATTTAGGTACAGTGCAGCCGACGGAAAGTTTATCTGTGCACACCTCGCGTGAAGCACACCAATCAAGTGTACAGTTATGCCCAATTGTCCTGCAACACTTTCGAATGAATAACTGATTGATATTAAGCTCCGCAATAGCGAGGTCATATAGCCGCCGAGGAAGATGACTGAGAGGTGGGACAGTAAGCACGAAAGGTAACAGATGAAAAAAAAAGGATAGTTGGAAAAGTAAAAGACTCTTTTAGTCGCCTTTTACGACAAACAGTGATATTGGGGAAGTAGGCCTATTCATAACCCTCTACTCTTACTTTCAAATAACCCTATAGACCTCAACAAATAATGTGAATCAATAGTTGTTGTGTTTATACCATCATGCGGTCACGGCAGATTTTTGCAATACGTTATAATATTATGGATACTTATGGATTTTTACTTTCTTTACTAAATATTTTTCTCTCTACGTCTTTCATAATAATTTTACCCCTCCTACCTTCTCCTTATTTTCATTCATTTCTTCCTTATCTCCTTTTCCCTCCTCTGTTCGCTCCTTTCTTCCTCCATTCTTTCCACCTTACTTCTGCATTCCTTCACATCATAACTTTTTACTCCCTCTCTGTCTATGATCCTCATTTTCTCCTTTCCTTCATCCACACATTCCTCCACAACCACTCCCTCTCTTTTTCACTCCATTCCCTCCCTCCCTTCATTCCTTCCTTTTTCAGTCATTCCCTTTCCTTCTCCCTGCCTACTTTTCTCATACATCCACTAAAATTCATTCTTAGCCCACTTCATTACTTTCTTCCCTTTCTTACTTTCCTATGTATCCCTCTCTTCCTCCTCTCTCCCATTATCCTCCTTCCTTCCTTCCTTCCATTCCTTTCCTACTCATTTTCCTATCATCCTTCCTGCTCTTCACTCTCCTTTCCTTTATCTCTGTCCTTTCTCTCCCTATACCTCATTTTCTTCAATCCATCTCTCCCACCTTCCTTTCACTATCTTTCCCGTCCTCCTTTTTCTCCCTCCTCCACCTCCTTCCATCTCTGCTCTCCTACTATCCTCCCCTCACTCCCACCATCCCTATTCTCCGTCCTTCCCTCCCTCCCTACTCTAATGTCATCCCTTCTTCCTCTTCCCTCCCTATCTGCTCTAATACCATCCCTACTCCCCCTCCCCTCTATTTACTCTCCCATTATCTCTACTACCCACCCCTAACATCCTCCTTACCTCCCTCCTCCCCTTCACTCCCTCCCACTCTCCCTCCTCCCCTTCTATCCTCCCTCCCTCCCTCCTCCCCTTCCTTCCCTCCGTCCCTCCTCCCAATCCCTCCACCCTCCCCCCTTCTCTATATTTCCTTCCTTCACGTCACGTCTTCTTTAAGGAAATATTTCGCGTCTGCCTTTTGGTCCAGATATTGGAGATGGGGTCGGTTTTACTGGATTACTGTGGTTAATAAAGAACAAGGTCAGGGTCAGGTCAAGGGCAAAGAAGTCAGGGTTAGGTCAAAGATACAGAGGCTAGGGTCAAGTCAGGGGCAAAGAAGTCAGGTTAAGGGCAAAGGTCAGGGTCAGGTCAAGGACACAGTGGTCAAAGTCATTGGATCAGAAGCCTTAATTGGTCATGTCTAAAATTCAAGGGGTAAGGGTACAAATATCAAGGGCTAAGGGTACAGAGGTCAAGGTCACGTCTAAAAGGTCAAGAAATAATGATACAAAGGACAGAGTCATGTCTATAATGTCAGGGTCACTTAGTCAGAGGTAAGGGACACAGGGAAACAGAAGGTCAGGACTAATGGATCAAGTTCAATTAAGGTCATATACTGTACCAGGTGTGTGTGTGTGTGTGTGTGTGTGTGTGTGTGTGTGTGTGTGTGTGTGTGTGTGTGTGTGTGTGTGTGTGTGTGTGTGTGTGTGTGTGTGTGTGTGTGTGTGTGTGTACTCTTCTTTTTTGTGAGTGAACTGTATAAATTGGTTAGTGGTGGTGGAGGAGGAATAATATACGTGAAGTGTTTACACGCATTTGACCTTTCTTCTGACCTTAACCTTCTCATCCACATTACTGGTGGCGTATTGAAGGAGAGAAATACCTCTGATATTGCCACACTCGGAAAAGATGAATGAGTCTCTTTCTCTCTCTCTATCACACACACACACACACACACACACACTTCCTTCACTCTGTCTCTGTCTGTCTGTCTGTCTGTCTGTTTCGTTGATGTGGTGACACGGGGGATAAAAACCTGACTAACTTAAAATCCCAAGGCAGGAACCAACACTGCAATATTGAAGTGTGTGACTGTGTAAACATGGGATGGTGGGTCGTAATGGAAGGCACCGCTACCTTTATACTTCAGGCTAAATGTGAGGATTGCCGAATGGAGGAGTGGGTAGGTGGATGGAAAGGGAGTAGTGGTGGTGGTGGTGGAGGGAAGAAAATGGTGATGGTAAGAGTGGTGGTAGAGGAAAATGGTGATGGGAAAAGTGGTGGTGGAGGAAGAAAATGGTGATGGTAAAAGTGGTGGTGGAGGAAGAAAAAAAAAAAAGAGAGAGAGAGAGAGAGAGAGAGAGAGAGGAGAGAGAGAGAGAGAGAGAGAGAGAGAGAGAGAGAGAGAGAGAAAGAGAGAGAGTGAGAGAGAGAGAGAGAGAGAGAGAGAGAGAGATGAGAGAGAGAGAGAGAAGAGAGAGAGAGAGAGAGAGAGAGAGAGAGAGAGAGAGAGAGAGAGAGAGGAGAGAGAGAGAGAGAGGAGAGAGAGAGAGAGAGAGAGAGAGAGAGAGAGAGAGAGAGAGAGAGAGAGAGACGAGAGAGAGAGATGAGAAGAGAGAGAGAGAGAGAGAGAGAGAGAGAGAGAGAGGAGAGACTGAGAGGAGTAGTCGAGTGAGAAGAGAGCCGAGAGACGAGGGAGAGAGCGAGAGAGAGAGAGAGAGAGAGAGATGCCATGGTTTTTTTAGGTGTGCGGGAGTAGGGGGACATGTTCTACTCCCGCAGATTTTACAAAACACATCTAACTCGGCCAACACTGTTCCCCTGTTAAATCCGCTGGCGATCACACGCAATCCTTCAGTTTTAATCCTTCGGATTTAATTTGGAAGTTGGTTAACGGAGTGATGGCCGAGTTATGATGTATTTTGTTAAATCTTCCCCGCGATAATTACTGATACATCGTACGTCTGTACTTTAAGATGTTATTATGAAACGTGCACTATTGAAATTGTAACAGGCACTTTTGGAAATAGAAAAAAAAAAAAAAAAAAAAACAAGATCAAGATAAAAACAAATATATATATTGGTGTATGAGGTGCAAACTAAAGATTAAGATATAAGGTGCCGTTGTAAAGGCAATATTTCCCATCAACCTTTGAAATTGTAACAAGCATTTTTGGGAATAGAAAATTGTAAAGTAAAAAGGGAAATAGATTAAGATAAAAAATATATATATATAAGTTTATAAGGTGTCGTTGTAAAGTCAATATTTCCCATCAACAACATAACCAATTTCATAGTTTCAAATTCATACACAGTCAGTTCTCCTAAGATGGTGGTAGGATTCTGATTTATTTTTTCCCTTCCTACTGGAATTCGACAAGGGTGTGTCCCTGTCCCCACACATTTCAATGCCTCTATGGGCTGAATGATTGGCTTGGCTGATCTCGCTGCCATAATGCTGCCTTCTATATTTACTTTTATTTCCACTTCCACTGCTCCATAGAACTTACAAACCACCTTCACAATGTTGGCCTAACAATATAAGTAGCTAACGAGTCATGTAAATTTATGTTTTTTTAAATCTAAACTGCTATATTATGGAATGACCTACCATCCTTTATAATCCCCCTACCTTATGACCTACCCACGTTCATAAGGCTTAAATTGTATATCCTCATTACAGTATTTGGATATGGACTATTTGATCTGTTCTTAATTTGTCCATGCTCAGCTAGTGGATAATTTGCCCTTGCTGTTGCTTAACCCATTACAAACATAACACTGCTTTGTTCCAATCCCATTCACTGAGCTCCAATCCAAGTTCATCCCATTATCAATTAACTCATCCATCCCTTCACCCACTAACTACAGTACGTACAGTACAGTTGAGCAAGTAGAAAATGCAAGAAAAATATGAGTGTTTATGGCAAAATCTTTCAGTTCTATGTAATAAATCTTAGTTTTCTTATCAATGAAAAGTGGAACGTGACTGAATGAAATTTTTGAGTGGTAACCAGAAAAGGACATAATATTATACACTCATAGTTTACTTGCACTTTCTACTTTCTGAAGGTACTTTACGTGAAAAGTGATGAAATATTAATCTGGAAGAGCTTGTCGCCTTTGGAATTTCTTGGACTGTACGACGTTGCCACTGACACGATCATGGACTCATGGTATTATTAAAAGGGGTGAGGTAATAGGGTGACAGGTTTGGGTAGGTTTTAAGGGGGTGCATGGGTTTTTTAGGGTGCGGGAGTAGGGGGACATGTTCTACTCCCGCAGATTTTACAAAACACATCTAACTCGGCCAACACTGTTCCCCTGTTAAATCCGCTGGCGATCACACGCAATCCTTCAGTTAGTTACCCCGGTTCCCGGGGTAACTAACTGAAGGATTGCGTGTGAACGCCAGCGGATTTAATTTGGAAGTTGGTTAACGGAGTGATGGCCGAGTTATGATGTATTTTGTTAAATCTTCCCCGCGATAATTACTGATACATCGTACGTCTGTACTTTAAGATGTTATTATGAAACGTGCACTATTGAAATTGTAACAGGCACTTTTGGAAAAAAAAAAAAAAAAAAAAAAAAAAAAGATCAAGATAAAAACAAATATATATATTGGTGTATGAGGTGCAAACTAAAGATTAAGATATAAGGTGCCGTTGTAAAGGCAATATTTCCCATCAACCTTTGAAATTGTAACAAGCATTTTTGGGAATAGAAAATTGTAAAGTAAAAAGGGAAATAGATTAAGATAAAAAATATATATATATAAGTTTATAAGGTGCTGTTGTAAAGTCAATATTTCCCATCAACAACATAACCAATTTCATAGTTTCAAATTCATACACAGTCAGTTCTCCTAAGATGGTGGTAGGATTCTGATTTATTTTTTCCCTTCCTACTGGAATTCGACAAGGGTGTGTCCCTGTCCCCACACATTTCAATGCCTCTATGGGCTGAATGATTGGCTTGGCTGATCTCGCTGCCATAATGCTGCCTTCTATATTTACTTTTATTTCCACTTCCACTGCTCCATAGAACTTACAAACCACCTTCACAATGTTGGCCTAACAATATAAGTAGCTAACGAGTCATGTAAATTTATGTTTTTTTAAATCTAAACTGCTATATTATGGAATGACCTACCATCCTTTATAATCCCCCTACCTTATGACCTACCCACGTTCATAAGGCTTAAATTGTATATCCTCATTACAGTATTTGGATATGGACTATTTGATCTGTTCTTAATTTGTCCATGCTCAGCTAGTGGATAATTTGCCCTTGCTGTTGCTTAACCCATTACAAACATAACACTGCTTTGTTCCAATCCCATTCACTGAGCTCCAATCCAAGTTCATCCCATTATCAATTAACTCATCCATCCCTTCACCCACTAACTACAGTACGTACAGTACAGTTGAGCAAGTAGAAAATGCAAGAAAAATATGAGTGTTTATGGCAAAATCTTTCAGTTCTATGTAATAAATCTTAGTTTTCTTATCAATGAAAAGTGGAACGTGACTGAATGAAATTTTTGAGTGGTAACCAGAAAAGGACATAATATTATACACTCATAGTTTACTTGCACTTTCTACTTTCTGAAGGTACTTTACGTGAAAAGTGATGAAATATTAATCTGGAAGAGCTTGTCGCCTTTGGAATTTCTTGGACTGTACGACGTTGCCACTGACACGATCATGGACTCATGGTATTATTAAAAGGGGTGAGGTAATAGGGTGACAGGTTTGGGTAGGTTTTAAGGGGGTGCATGGGTTTTTTAGGGTGCGGGAGTAGGGGGACATGTTCTACTCCCGCAGATTTTACAAAACACATCTAACTCGGCCAACACTGTTCCCCTGTTAAATCCGCTGGCGTTCACACGCAATCCTTCAGTTAGTTAGTTAGTTAGTTAGTGAACGCCAGCGGATTTAATTTGGAAGTTGGTTAACGGAGTGATGGCCGAGTTATGATGTATTTTGTTAAATCTTCCCCGCGATAATTACTGATACATCGTACGTCTGTACTTTAAGATGTTATTATGAAACGTGCACTATTGAAATTGTAACAGGCACTTTTGGAAATAGAAAAAAAAAAAAAAAAAAAAACAAGATCAAGATAAAAACAAATATATATATTGGTGTTTGAGGTGCAAACTAAAGATTAAGATATAAGGTGCCGTTGTAAAGGCAATATTTCCCATCAACCTTTGAAATTGTAACAAGCATTTTTGGGAATAGAAAATTGTAAAGTAAAAAGGGAAATAGATTAAGATAAAAAATATATATATATAAGTTTATAAGGTGTCGTTGTAAAGTCAATATTTCCCATCAACAACATAACCAATTTCATAGTTTCAAATTCATACACAGTCAGTTCTCCTAAGATGGTGGTAGGATTCTGATTTATTTTTTCCCTTCCTACTGGAATTCGACAAGGGTGTGTCCCTGTCCCCACACATTTCAATGCCTCTATGGGCTGAATGATTGGCTTGGCTGATCTCGCTGCCATAATGCTGCCTTCTATATTTACTTTTATTTCCACTTCCACTGCTCCATAGAACTTACAAACCACCTTCACAATGTTGGCCTAACAATATAAGTAGCTAACGAGTCATGTAAATTTATGTTTTTTTAAATCTAAACTGCTATATTATGGAATGACCTACCATCCTTTATAATCCCCCTACCTTATGACCTACCCACGTTCATAAGGCTTAAATTGTATATCCTCATTACAGTATTTGGATATGGACTATTTGATCTGTTCTTAATTTGTCCATGCTCAGCTAGTGGATAATTTGCCCTTGCTGTTGCTTAACCCATTACAAACATAACACTGCTTTGTTCCAATCCCATTCACTGAGCTCCAATCCAAGTTCATCCCATTATCAATTAACTCATCCATCCCTTCACCCACTAACTACAGTACGTACAGTACAGTTGAGCAAGTAGAAAATGCAAGAAAAATATGAGTGTTTATGGCAAAATCTTTCAGTTCTATGTAATAAATCTTAGTTTTCTTATCAATGAAAAGTGGAACGTGACTGAATTAAATTTTTGAGTGGTAACCAGAAAAGGACATAATATTATACACTCATAGTTTACTTGCACTTTCTACTTTCTGAAGGTACTTTACTTGAAAAGTGATGAAATATTAATCTGGAAGAGCTTGTCGCCTTTGGAATTTCTTGGACTGTACGACGTTGCCACTGACACGATCATGGACTCATGGTATTATTAAAAGGGGTGAGGTAATAGGGTGACAGGTTTGTGTAGGTTTTAAGGGGGTGCATGGGTTTTTTAGGGTGCGGGAGTAGGGGGACATGTTCTACTCCCGCAGATTTTACAAAACACATCTAACTCGGCCAACACTGTTCCCCTGTTAAATCCGCTGGCGATCACACGCAATCCTTCAGTTAGTTACCCCGGTTCCCGGGGTAACTAACTGAAGGATTGCGTGTGAACGCCAGCGGATTTAATTTGGAAGTTGGTTAACGGAGTGATGGCCGAGTTATGATGTATTTTGTTAAATCTTCCCCGCGATAATTACTGATACATCGTACGTCTGTACTTTAAGATGTTATTATGAAACGTGCACTATTGAAATTGTAACAGGCACTTTTGGAAAAAAAAAAAAAAAAAAAAAAAAAAAAGATCAAGATAAAAACAAATATATATATTGGTGTATGAGGTGCAAACTAAAGATTAAGATATAAGGTGCCGTTGTAAAGGCAATATTTCCCATCAACCTTTGAAATTGTAACAAGCATTTTTGGGAATAGAAAATTGTAAAGTAAAAAGGGAAATAGATTAAGATAAAAAATATATATATATAAGTTTATAAGGTGCTGTTGTAAAGTCAATATTTCCCATCAACAACATAACCAATTTCATAGTTTCAAATTCATACACAGTCAGTTCTCCTAAGATGGTGGTAGGATTCTGATTTATTTTTTCCCTTCCTACTGGAATTCGACAAGGGTGTGTCCCTGTCCCCACACATTTCAATGCCTCTATGGGCTGAATGATTGGCTTGGCTGATCTCGCTGCCATAATGCTGCCTTCTATATTTACTTTTATTTCCACTTCCACTGCTCCATAGAACTTACAAACCACCTTCACAATGTTGGCCTAACAATATAAGTAGCTAACGAGTCATGTAAATTTATGTTTTTTTAAATCTAAACTGCTATATTATGGAATGACCTACCATCCTTTATAATCCCCCTACCTTATGACCTACCCACGTTCATAAGGCTTAAATTGTATATCCTCATTACAGTATTTGGATATGGACTATTTGATCTGTTCTTAATTTGTCCATGCTCAGCTAGTGGATAATTTGCCCTTGCTGTTGCTTAACCCATTACAAACATAACACTGCTTTGTTCCAATCCCATTCACTGAGCTCCAATCCAAGTTCATCCCATTATCAATTAACTCATCCATCCCTTCACCCACTAACTACAGTACGTACAGTACAGTTGAGCAAGTAGAAAATGCAAGAAAAATATGAGTGTTTATGGCAAAATCTTTCAGTTCTATGTAATAAATCTTAGTTTTCTTATCAATGAAAAGTGGAACGTGACTGAATGAAATTTTTGAGTGGTAACCAGAAAAGGACATAATATTATACACTCATAGTTTACTTGCACTTTCTACTTTCTGAAGGTACTTTACGTGAAAAGTGATGAAATATTAATCTGGAAGAGCTTGTCGCCTTTGGAATTTCTTGGACTGTACGACGTTGCCACTGACACGATCATGGACTCATGGTATTATTAAAAGGGGTGAGGTAATAGGGTGACAGGTTTGGGTAGGTTTTAAGGGGGTGCATGGGTTTTTTAGGGTGCGGGAGTAGGGGGACATGTTCTACTCCCGCAGATTTTACAAAACACATCTAACTCGGCCAACACTGTTCCCCTGTTAAATCCGCTGGCGATCACACGCAATCCTTCAGTTAGTTACCCCGGTTCCCGGGGTAACTAACTGAAGGATTGCGTGTGAACGCCAGCGGATTTAATTTGGAAGTTGGTTAACGGAGTGATGGCCGAGTTATGATGTATTTTGTTAAATCTTCCCCGCGATAATTACTGATACATCGTACGTCTGTACTTTAAGATGTTATTATGAAACGTGCACTATTGAAATTGTAACAGGCACTTTTGGAAATAAAAAAAAAAAAAAAAGATCAAGATAAAAACAAATATATATATTGGTGTATGAGGTGCAAACTAAAGATTAAGATATAAGGTGCCGTTGTAAAGGCAATATTTCCCATCAACCTTTGAAATTGTAACAAGCATTTTTGGGAATAGAAAATTGTAAAGTAAAAAGGGAAATAGATTAAGATAAAAAATATATATATATAAGTTTATAAGGTGCTGTTGTAAAGTCAATATTTCCCATCAACAACATAACCAATTTCATAGTTTCAAATTCATACACAGTCAGTTCTCCTAAGATGGTGGTAGGATTCTGATTTATTTTTTCCCTTCCTACTGGAATTCGACAAGGGTGTGTCCCTGTCCCCACACATTTCAATGCCTCTATGGGCTGAATGATTGGCTTGGCTGATCTCGCTGCCATAATGCTGCCTTCTATATTTACTTTTATTTCCACTTCCACTGCTCCATAGAACTTACAAACCACCTTCACAATGTTGGCCTAACAATATAAGTAGCTAACGAGTCATGTAAATTTATGTTTTTTTAAATCTAAACTGCTATATTATGGAATGACCTACCATCCTTTATAATCCCCCTACCTTATGACCTACCCACGTTCATAAGGCTTAAATTGTATATCCTCATTACAGTATTTGGATATGGACTATTTGATCTGTTCTTAATTTGTCCATGCTCAGCTAGTGTATTTGATGCCCTTGCTTAACCCATTACAAACATAACACTGCTTTGTTCCAATCCCATTCACTGAGCTCCAATCCAAGTTCATCCCATTATCAATTAACTCATCCATCCCTTCACCCACTAACTACAGTACGTACAGTACAGTTGAGCAAGTAGAAAATGCAAGAAAAATATGAGTGTTTATGGCAAAATCTTTCAGTTCTATGTAATAAATCTTAGTTTTCTTATCAATGAAAAGTGGAACGTGACTGAATGAAATTTTTGAGTGGTAACCAGAAAAGGACATAATATTATACACTCATAGTTTACTTGCACTTTCTACTTTCTGAAGGTACTTTACGTGAAAAGTGATGAAATATTAATCTGGAAGAGCTTGTCGCCTTTGGAATTTCTTGGACTGTACGACGTTGCCACTGACACGATCATGGACTCATGGTATTATTAAAAGGGGTGAGGTAATAGGGTGACAGGTTTGGGTAGGTTTTAAGGGGGTGCATGGGTTTTTTAGGGTGCGGGAGTAGGGGGACATGTTCTACTCCCGCAGATTTTACAAAACACATCTAACTCGGCCAACACTGTTCCCCTGTTAAATCCGCTGGCGATCACACGCAATCCTTCAGTTAGTTACCCCGGTTCCCGGTTCCCGGTTCCCGGGGTAACTAACTGAAGGATTGCGTGTGAACGCCAGCGGATTTAATTTGGAAGTTGGTTAACGGAGTGATGGCCGAGTTATGATGTATTTTGTTAAATCTTCCCCGCGATAATTACTGATACATCGTACGTCTGTACTTTAAGATGTTATTATGAAACGTGCACTATTGAAATTGTAACAGGCACTTTTGGAAATAGAAAAAAAACAAAAAAAAAAACAAGATCAAGATAAAAACAAATATATATATTGGTGTATGAGGTGCAAACTAAAGATTAAGATATAAGGTGCCGTTGTAAAGGCAATATTTCCCATCAACCTTTGAAATTGTAACAAGCATTTTTGGGAATAGAAAATTGTAAAGTAAAAAGGGAAATAGATTAAGATAAAAAATATATATATATAAGTTTATAAGGTGTCGTTGTAAAGTCAATATTTCCCATCAACAACATAACCAATTTCATAGTTTCAAATTCATACACAGTCAGTTCTCCTAAGATGGTGGTAGGATTCTGATTTATTTTTTCCCTTCCTACTGGAATTCGACAAGGGTGTGTCCCTGTCCCCACACATTTCAATGCCTCTATGGGCTGAATGATTGGCTTGGCTGATCTCGCTGCCATAATGCTGCCTTCTATATTTACTTTTATTTCCACTTCCACTGCTCCATAGAACTTACAAACCACCTTCACAATGTTGGCCTAACAATATAAGTAGCTAACGAGTCATGTAAATTTATGTTTTTTTAAATCTAAACTGCTATATTATGGAATGACCTACCATCCTTTATAATCCCCCTACCTTATGACCTACCCACGTTCATAAGGCTTAAATTGTATATCCTCATTACAGTATTTGGATATGGACTATTTGATCTGTTCTTAATTTGTCCATGCTCAGCTAGTGGATAATTTGCCCTTGCTGTTGCTTAACCCATTACAAACATAACACTGCTTTGTTCCAATCCCATTCACTGAGCTCCAATCCAAGTTCATCCCATTATCAATTAACTCATCCATCCCTTCACCCACTAACTACAGTACGTACAGTACAGTTGAGCAAGTAGAAAATGCAAGAAAAATATGAGTGTTTATGGCAAAATCTTTCAGTTCTATGTAATAAATCTTAGTTTTCTTATCAATGAAAAGTGGAACGTGACTGAATGAAATTTTTGAGTGGTAACCAGAAAAGGACATAATATTATACACTCATAGTTTACTTGCACTTTCTACTTTCTGAAGGTACTTTACGTGAAAAGTGATGAAATATTAATCTGGAAGAGCTTGTCGCCTTTGGAATTTCTTGGACTGTACGACGTTGCCACTGACACGATCATGGACTCATGGTATTATTAAAAGGGGTGAGGTAATAGGGTGACAGGTTTGAGTAGGTTTTAAGGGGGTGCATGGGTTTTTTAGGGTGCGGGAGTAGGGGGACATGTTCTACTCCCGCAGATTTTACAAAACACATCTAACTCGGCCAACACTGTTCCCCTGTTAAATCCGCCAGCGGATTTAATTTGGAAGTTGGTTAACGGAGTGATGGCCGAGTTATGATGTATTTTGTTAAATCTTCCCCGCGATAATTACTGATACATCGTACGTCTGTACTTTAAGATGTTATTATGAAACGTGCACTATTGAAATTGTAACAGGCACTTTTGGAAAAAAAAAAAAAAAAAAAAAAAAAAAACAAGATCAAGATAAAAACAAATATATATATTGGTGTATGAGGTGCAAACTAAAGATTAAGATATAAGGTGCCGTTGTAAAGGCAATATTTCCCATCAACCTTTGAAATTGTAACAAGCATTTTTGGGAATAGAAAATTGTAAAGTAAAAAGGGAAATAGATTAAGATAAAATATATATATATATAAGTTTATAAGGTGCCGTTGTAAAGTCAATATTTCCCATCAACAACATAACCAATTTCATAGTTTCAAATTCATACACAGTCAGTTCTCCTAAGATGGTGGTAGGATTCTGATTTATTTTTTCCCTTCCTACTGGAATTCGACAAGGGTGTGTCCCTGTCCCCACACATTTCAATGCCTCTATGGGCTGAATGATTGGCTTGGCTGATCTCGCTGCCATAATGCTGCCTTCTATATTTACTTTTATTTCCACTTCCACTGCTCCATAGAACTTACAAACCACCTTCACAATGTTGGCCTAACAATATAAGTAGCTAACGAGTCATGTAAATTTATGTTTTTTTAAATCTAAACTGCTATATTATGGAATGACCTACCATCCTTTATAATCCCCCTACCTTATGACCTACCCACGTTCATAAGGCTTAAATTGTATATCCTCATTACAGTATTTGGATATGGACTATTTGATCTGTTCTTAATTTGTCCATGCTCAGCTAGTGGATAATTTGCCCTTGCTGTTGCTTAACCCATTACAAACATAACACTGCTTTGTTCCAATCCCATTCACTGAGCTCCAATCCAAGTTCATCCCATTATCAATTAACTCATCCATCCCTTCACCCACTAACTACAGTACGTACAGTACAGTTGAGCAAGTAGAAAATGCAAGAAAAATATGAGTGTTTATGGCAAAATCTTTCAGTTCTATGTAATAAATCTTAGTTTTCTTATCAATGAAAAGTGGAACGTGACTGAATGAAATTTTTGAGTGGTAACCAGAAAAGGACATAATATTATACACTCATAGTTTACTTGCACTTTCTACTTTCTGAAGGTACTTTACTTGAAAAGTGATGAAATATTAATCTGGAAGAGCTTGTCGCCTTTGGAATTTCTTGGACTGTACGACGTTGCCACTGACACGATCATGGACTCATGGTATTATTAAAAGGGGTGAGGTAATAGGGTGACAGGTTTGGGTAGGTTTTAAGGGGGTGCATGGGTTTTTTAGGGTGCGGGAGTAGGGGGACATGTTCTACTCCCGCAGATTTTACAAAACACATCTAACTCGGCCAACACTGTTCCCCTGTTAAATCCGCTGGCGATCACACGCAATCCTTCAGTTAGTTACCCCGGTTCCCGGGGTAACTAACTGAAGGATTGCGTGTGAACGCCAGCGGATTTAATTTGGAAGTTGGTTAACGGAGTGATGGCCGAGTTATGATGTATTTTGTTAAATCTTCCCCGCGATAATTACTGATACATCGTACGTCTGTACTTTAAGATGTTATTATGAAACGTGCACTATTGAAATTGTAACAGGCACTTTTGGAAATAGAAAAAAAACAAAAAAAAAAACAAGATCAAGATAAAAACAAATATATATATTGGTGTATGAGGTGCAAACTAAAGATTAAGATATAAGGTGCCGTTGTAAAGGCAATATTTCCCATCAACCTTTGAAATTGTAATAAGCATTTTTGGGAATAGAAAATTGTAAAGTAAAAAGGGAAATAGATTAAGATAAAAAATATATATATATAAGTTTATAAGGTGTCGTTGTAAAGTCAATATTTCCCATCAACAACATAACCAATTTCATAGTTTCAAATTCATACACAGTCAGTTCTCCTAAGATGGTGGTAGGATTCTGATTTATTTTTTCCCTTCCTACTGGAATTCGACAAGGGTGTGTCCCTGTCCCCACACATTTCAATGCCTCTATGGGCTGAATGATTGGCTTGGCTGATCTCGCTGCCATAATGCTGCCTTCTATATTTACTTTTATTTCCACTTCCACTGCTCCATAGAACTTACAAACCACCTTCACAATGTTGGCCTAACAATATAAGTAGCTAACGAGTCATGTAAATTTATGTTTTTTTAAATCTAAACTGCTATATTATGGAATGACCTACCATCCTTTATAATCCCCCTACCTTATGACCTACCCACGTTCATAAGGCTTAAATTGTATATCCTCATTACAGTATTTGGATATGGACTATTTGATCTGTTCTTAATTTGTCCATGCTCAGCTAGTGGATAATTTGCCCTTGCTGTTGCTTAACCCATTACAAACATAACACTGCTTTGTTCCAATCCCATTCACTGAGCTCCAATCCAAGTTCATCCCATTATCAATTAACTCATCCATCCCTTCACCCACTAACTACAGTACGTACAGTACAGTTGAGCAAGTAGAAAATGCAAGAAAAATATGAGTGTTTATGGCAAAATCTTTCAGTTCTATGTAATAAATCTTAGTTTTCTTATCAATGAAAAGTGGAACGTGACTGAATGAAATTTTTGAGTGGTAACCAGAAAAGGACATAATATTATACACTCATAGTTTACTTGCACTTTCTACTTTCTGAAGGTACTTTACGTGAAAAGTGATGAAATATTAATCTGGAAGAGCTTGTCGCCTTTGGAATTTCTTGGACTGTACGACGTTGCCACTGACACGATCATGGACTCATGGTATTATTAAAAGGGGTGAGGTAATAGGGTGACAGGTTTGGGTAGGTTTTAAGGGGGTGCATGGGTTTTTTAGGGTGCGGGAGTAGGGGGACATGTTCTACTCCCGCAGATTTTACAAAACACATCTAACTCGGCCAACACTGTTCCCCTGTTAAATCCGCTGGCGATCACACGCAATCCTTCAGTTAGTTACCCCGGTTCAGTTAGTTACCCCGGGAACCGGGGTAACTAACTGAAGGATTGCGTGTGAACGCCAGCGGATTTAATTTGGAAGTTGGTTAACGGAGTGATGGCCGAGTTATGATGTATTTTGTTAAATCTTCCCCGCGATAATTACTGATACATCGTACGTCTGTACTTTAAGATGTTATTATGAAACGTGCACTATTGAAATTGTAACAGGCACTTTTGGAAATAAAAAAAAAAAAAAAAAAAAAAAACAAGATCAAGATAAAAACAAATATATATATTGGTGTATGAGGTGCAAACTAAAGATTAAGATATAAGGTGCCGTTGTAAAGGCAATATTTCCCATCAACCTTTGAAATTGTAACAAGCATTTTTGGGAATAGAAAATTGTAAAGTAAAAAGGGAAATAGATTAAGATAAAATATATATATATATAAGTTTATAAGGTGCCGTTGTAAAGTCAATATTTCCCATCAACAACATAACCAATTTCATAGTTTCAAATTCATACACAGTCAGTTCTCCTAAGATGGTGGTAGGATTCTGATTTATTTTTTCCCTTCCTACTGGAATTCGACAAGGGTGTGTCCCTGTCCCCACACATTTCAATGCCTCTATGGGCTGAATGATTGGTTTGGCTGATCTCGCTGCCATAATGCTGCCTTCTATATTTACTTTTATTTCCACTTCCACTGCTCCATAGAACTTACAAACCACCTTCACAATGTTGGCCTAACAATATAAGTAGCTAACGAGTCATGTAAATTTATGTTTTTTTAAATCTAAACTGCTATATTATGGAATGACCTACCATCCTTTATAATCCCCCTACCTTATGACCTACCCACGTTCATAAGGCTTAAATTGTATATCCTCATTACAGTATTTGGATATGGACTATTTGATCTGTTCTTAATTTGTCCATGCTCAGCTAGTGGATAATTTGCCCTTGCTGTTGCTTAACCCATTACAAACATAACACTGCTTTGTTCCAATCCCATTCACTGAGCTCCAATCCAAGTTCATCCCATTATCAATTAACTCATCCATCCCTTCACCCACTAACTACAGTACGTACAGTACAGTTGAGCAAGTAGAAAATGCAAGAAAAATATGAGTGTTTATGGCAAAATCTTTCAGTTCTATGTAATAAATCTTAGTTTTCTTATCAATGAAAAGTGGAACGTGACTGAATGAAATTTTTGAGTGGTAACCAGAAAAGGACATAATATTATACACTCATAGTTTACTTGCACTTTCTACTTTCTGAAGGTACTTTACGTGAAAAGTGATGAAATATTAATCTGGAAGAGCTTGTCGCCTTTGGAATTTCTTGGACTGTACGACGTTGCCACTGACACGATCATGGACTCATGGTATTATTAAAAGGGGTGAGGTAATAGGGTGACAGGTTTGAGTAGGTTTTAAGGGGGTGCATGGGTTTTTTAGGGTGCGGGAGTAGGGGGACATGTTCTACTCCCGCAGATTTTACAAAACACATCTAACTCGGCCAACACTGTTCCCCTGTTAAATCCGCTGGCGATCACACGCAATCCTTCAGTTAGTTACCCCGGTTCCCGGGGTAACTAACTGAAGGATTGCGTGTGAACGCCAGCGGATTTAATTTGGAAGTTGGTTAACGGAGTGATGGCCGAGTTATGATGTATTTTGTTAAATCTTCCCCGCGATAATTACTGATACATCGTACGTCTGTACTTTAAGATGTTATTATGAAACGTGCACTATTGAAATTGTAACAGGCACTTTTGGAAATAGAAAAAAAAAAAAAAAAAAAACAAGATCAAGATAAAAACAAATATATATATTGGTGTATGAGGTGCAAACTAAAGATTAAGATATAAGGTGCCGTTGTAAAGGCAATATTTCCCATCAACCTTTGAAATTGTAATAAGCATTTTTGGGAATAGAAAATTGTAAAGTAAAAAGGGAAACAGATTAAGATAAAAAATATATATATATAAGTTTATAAGGTGCCGTTGTAAAGTCAATATTTCCCATCAACAACATAACCAATTTCATAGTTTCAAATTCATACACAGTCAGTTCTCCTAAGATGGTGGTAGGATTCTGATTTATTTTTTCCCTTCCTACTGGAATTCGACAAGGGTGTGTCCCTGTCCCCACACATTTCAATGCCTCTATGGGCTGAATGATTGGCTTGGCTGATCTCGCTGCCATAATGCTGCCTTCTATATTTACTTTTATTTCCACTTCCACTGCTCCATAGAACTTACAAACCACCTTCACAATGTTGGCCTAACAATATAAGTAGCTAACGAGTCATGTAAATTTATGTTTTTTTAAATCTAAACTGCTATATTATGGAATGACCTACCATCCTTTATAATCCCCCTACCTTATGACCTACCCACGTTCATAAGGCTTAAATTGTATATCCTCATTACAGTATTTGGATATGGACTATTTGATCTGTTCTTAATTTGTCCATGCTCAGCTAGTGGATAATTTGCCCTTGCTGTTGCTTAACCCATTACAAACATAACACTGCTTTGTTCCAATCCCATTCACTGAGCTCCAATCCAAGTTCATCCCATTATCAATTAACTCATCCATCCCTTCACCCACTAACTACAGTACGTACAGTACAGTTGAGCAAGTAGAAAGTGCAAGAAAAATATGAGTGTTTATAACAAAATCTTTCAGTTCTATGTAATAAATCTTAGTTTTCTTATCAATGAAAAGTGGAACGTGACTGAATGAAATTTTTGAGTGGTAACCAGAAAAGGACATAATATTATACACTCATAGTTTACTTGCACTTTCTACTTTCTGAAGGTACTTTACGTGAAAAGTGATGAAATATTAATCTGGAAGAGCTTATCGCCTTTGGAATTTCTTGGACTGTACGACGTTGCCACTGACACGATCATGGACTCATGGTATTATTAAAAGGGGTGAGGTAATAGGGTGACAGGTTTGGGTAGGTTTTAAGGGGGTGCATGGGTTTTTTAGGGTGCGGGAGTAGGGGGACATGTTCTACTCCCGCAGATTTTACAAAATACATCTAACTCGGCCAACACTGTTCCCCTGTTAAATCCGCTGGCGATCACACGCAATCCTTCAGTTAGTTACCCCGGTTCCCGGGGTAACTAACTGAAGGATTGCGTGTGAACGCCAGCGGATTTAATTTGGAAGTTGGTTAACGGAGTGATGGCCGAGTTATGATGTATTTTGTTAAATCTTCCCCGCGATAATTACTGATACATCGTACGTCTGTACTTTAAGATGTTATTATGAAACGTGCACTATTGAAATTGTAACAGGCACTTTTGGAAATAGAAAAAAAAAAAAAAAAAAAAACAAGATCAAGATAAAAACAAATATATATATTGGTGTATGAGGTGCAAACTAAAGATTAAGATATAAGGTGCCGTTGTAAAGGCAATATTTCCCATCAACCTTTGAAATTGTAACAAGCATTTTTGGGAATAGAAAATTGTAAAGTAAAAAGGGAAACAGATTAAGATAAAAAATATATATATATAAGTTTATAAGGTGCCGTTGTAAAGTCAATATTTCCCATCAACAACATAACCAATTTCATAGTTTCAAATTCATACACAGTCAGTTCTCCTAAGATGGTGGTAGGATTCTGATTTATTTTTTCCCTTCCTACTGGAATTCGACAAGGGTGTGTCCCTGTCCCCACACATTTCAATGCCTCTATGGGCTGAATGATTGGCTTGGCTGATCTCGCTGCCATAATGCTGCCTTCTATATTTACTTTTATTTCCACTTCCACTGCTCCATAGAACTTACAAACCACCTTCACAATGTTGGCCTAACAATATAAGTAGCTAACGAGTCATGTAAATTTATGTTTTTTTAAATCTAAACTGCTATATTATGGAATGACCTACCATCCTTTATAATCCCCCTACCTTATGACCTACCCACGTTCATAAGGCTTAAATTGTATATCCTCATTACAGTATTTGGATATGGACTATTTGATCTGTTCTTAATTTGTCCATGCTCAGCTAGTGGATAATTTGCCCTTGCTGTTGCTTAACCCATTACAAACATAACACTGCTTTGTTCCAATCCCATTCACTGAGCTCCAATCCAAGTTCATCCCATTATCAATTAACTCATCCATCCCTTCACCCACTAACTACAGTACGTACAGTACAGTTGAGCAAGTAGAAAGTGCAAGAAAAATATGAGTGTTTATAACAAAATCTTTCAGTTCTATGTAATAAATCTTAGTTTTCTTATCAATGAAAAGTGGAACGTGACTGAATGAAATTTTTGAGTGGTAACCAGAAAAGGACATAATATTATACACTCATAGTTTACTTGCACTTTCTACTTTCTGAAGGTACTTTACGTGAAAAGTGATGAAATATTAATCTGGAAGAGCTTGTCGCCTTTGGAATTTCTTGGACTGTACGACGTTGCCACTGACACGATCATGGACTCATGGTATTATTAAAAGGGGTGAGGTAATAGGGTGACAGGTTTGGGTAGGTTTTAAGGGGGTGCATGGGTTTTTTAGGGTGCGGGAGTAGGGGGACATGTTCTACTCCCGCAGATTTTACAAAATACATCTAACTCGGCCAACACTGTTCCCCTGTTAAATCCGCTGGCGATCACACGCAATCCTTCAGTTAGTTACCCCGGTTCCCGGGGTAACTAACTGAAGGATTGCGTGTGAACGCCAGCGGATTTAATTTGGAAGTTGGTTAACGGAGTGATGGCCGAGTTATGATGTATTTTGTTAAATCTTCCCCGCGATAATTACTGATACATCGTACGTCTGTACTTTAAGATGTTATTATGAAACGTGCACTATTGAAATTGTAACAGGCACTTTTGGAAATAGAAAAAAACAAAAAAAAAAAAACAAGATCAAGATAAAAACAAATATATATATTGGTGTATGAGGTGCAAACTAAAGATTAAGATATAAGGTGCCGTTGTAAAGGCAATATTTCCCATCAACCTTTGAAATTGTAACAAGCATTTTTGGGAATAGAAAATTGTAAAGTAAAAAGGGAAACAGATTAAGATAAAAAATATATATATATAAGTTTATAAGGTGCCGTTGTAAAGTCAATATTTCCCATCAACAACATAACCAATTTCATAGTTTCAAATTCATACACAGTCAGTTCTCCTAAGATGGTGGTAGGATTCTGATTTATTTTTTCCCTTCCTACTGGAATTCGACAAGGGTGTGTCCCTGTCCCCACACATTTCAATGCCTCTATGGGCTGAATGATTGGCTTGGCTGATCTCGCTGCCATAATGCTGCCTTCTATATTTACTTTTATTTCCACTTCCACTGCTCCATAGAACTTACAAACCACCTTCACAATGTTGGCCTAACAATATAAGTAGCTAACGAGTCATGTAAATTTATGTTTTTTTAAATCTAAACTGCTATATTATGGAATGACCTACCATCCTTTATAATCCCCCTACCTTATGACCTACCCACGTTCATAAGGCTTAAATTGTATATCCTCATTACAGTATTTGGATATGGACTATTTGATCTGTTCTTAATTTGTCCATGCTCAGCTAGTGGATAATTTGCCCTTGCTGTTGCTTAACCCATTACAAACATAACACTGCTTTGTTCCAATCCCATTCACTGAGCTCCAATCCAAGTTCATCCCATTATCAATTAACTCATCCATCCCTTCACCCACTAACTACAGTACGTACAGTACAGTTGAGCAAGTAGAAAGTGCAAGAAAAATATGAGTGTTTATAACAAAATCTTTCAGTTCTATGTAATAAATCTTAGTTTTCTTATCAATGAAAAGTGGAACGTGACTGAATGAAATTTTTGAGTGGTAACCAGAAAAGGACATAATATTATACACTCATAGTTTACTTGCACTTTCTACTTTCTGAAGGTACTTTACGTGAAAAGTGATGAAATATTAATCTGGAAGAGCTTGTCGCCTTTGGAATTTCTTGGACTGTACGACGTTGCCACTGACACGATCATGGACTCATGGTATTATTAAAAGGGGTGAGGTAATAGGGTGACAGGTTTGGGTAGGTTTTAAGGGGGTGCATGGGTTTTTTAGGGTGCGGGAGTAGGGGGACATGTTCTACTCCCGCAGATTTTACAAAATACATCTAACTCGGCCAACACTGTTCCCCTGTTAAATCCGCTGGCGATCACACGCAATCCTTCAGTTAGTTACCCCGGTTCCCGGGGTAACTAACTGAAGGATTGCGTGTGAACGCCAGCGGATTTAATTTGGAAGTTGGTTAACGGAGTGATGGCCGAGTTATGATGTATTTTGTTAAATCTTCCCCGCGATAATTACTGATACATCGTACGTCTGTACTTTAAGATGTTATTATGAAACGTGCACTATTGAAATTGTAACAGGCACTTTTGGAAATAGAAAAAAAAAAAAAAAAAAAAACAAGATCAAGATAAAAACAAATATATATATTGGTGTATGAGGTGCAAACTAAAGATTAAGATATAAGGTGCCGTTGTAAAGGCAATATTTCCCATCAACCTTTGAAATTGTAACAAGCATTTTTGGGAATAGAAAATTGTAAAGTAAAAAGGGAAACAGATTAAGATAAAAAATATATATATATAAGTTTATAAGGTGCCGTTGTAAAGTCAATATTTCCCATCAACAACATAACCAATTTCATAGTTTCAAATTCATACACAGTCAGTTCTCCTAAGATGGTGGTAGGATTCTGATTTATTTTTTCCCTTCCTACTGGAATTCGACAAGGGTGTGTCCCTGTCCCCACACATTTCAATGCCTCTATGGGCTGAATGATTGGCTTGGCTGATCTCGCTGCCATAATGCTGCCTTCTATATTTACTTTTATTTCCACTTCCACTGCTCCATAGAACTTACAAACCACCTTCACAATGTTGGCCTAACAATATAAGTAGCTAACGAGTCATGTAAATTTATGTTTTTTTAAATCTAAACTGCTATATTATGGAATGACCTACCATCCTTTATAATCCCCCTACCTTATGACCTACCCACGTTCATAAGGCTTAAATTGTATATCCTCATTACAGTATTTGGATATGGACTATTTGATCTGTTCTTAATTTGTCCATGCTCAGCTAGTGGATAATTTGCCCTTGCTGTTGCTTAACCCATTACAAACATAACACTGCTTTGTTCCAATCCCATTCACTGAGCTCCAATCCAAGTTCATCCCATTATCAATTAACTCATCCATCCCTTCACCCACTAACTACAGTACGTACAGTACAGTTGAGCAAGTAGAAAGTGCAAGAAAAATATGAGTGTTTATAACAAAATCTTTCAGTTCTATGTAATAAATCTTAGTTTTCTTATCAATGAAAAGTGGAACGTGACTGAATGAAATTTTTGAGTGGTAACCAGAAAAGGACATAATATTATACACTCATAGTTTACTTGCACTTTCTACTTTCTGAAGGTACTTTACGTGAAAAGTGATGAAATATTAATCTGGAAGAGCTTATCGCCTTTGGAATTTCTTGGACTGTACGACGTTGCCACTGACACGATCATGGACTCATGGTATTATTAAAAGGGGTGAGGTAATAGGGTGACAGGTTTGGGTAGGTTTTAAGGGGGTGCATGGGTTTTTTAGGGTGCGGGAGTAGGGGGACATGTTCTACTCCCGCAGATTTTACAAAATACATCTAACTCGGCCAACACTGTTCCCCTGTTAAATCCGCTGGCGATCACACGCAATCCTTCAGTTAGTTACCCCGGTTCCCGGGGTAACTAACTGAAGGATTGCGTGTGAACGCCAGCGGATTTAATTTGGAAGTTGGTTAACGGAGTGATGGCCGAGTTATGATGTATTTTGTTAAATCTTCCCCGCGATAATTACTGATACATCGTACGTCTGTACTTTAAGATGTTATTATGAAACGTGCACTATTGAAATTGTAACAGGCACTTTTGGAAATAGAAAAAAAAAAAAAAAAAAAAACAAGATCAAGATAAAAACAAATATATATATTGGTGTATGAGGTGCAAACTAAAGATTAAGATATAAGGTGCCGTTGTAAAGGCAATATTTCCCATCAACCTTTGAAATTGTAACAAGCATTTTTGGGAATAGAAAATTGTAAAGTAAAAAGGGAAACAGATTAAGATAAAAAATATATATATATAAGTTTATAAGGTGCCGTTGTAAAGTCAATATTTCCCATCAACAACATAACCAATTTCATAGTTTCAAATTCATACACAGTCAGTTCTCCTAAGATGGTGGTAGGATTCTGATTTATTTTTTCCCTTCCTACTGGAATTCGACAAGGGTGTGTCCCTGTCCCCACACATTTCAATGCCTCTATGGGCTGAATGATTGGCTTGGCTGATCTCGCTGCCATAATGCTGCCTTCTATATTTACTTTTATTTCCACTTCCACTGCTCCATAGAACTTACAAACCACCTTCACAATGTTGGCCTAACAATATAAGTAGCTAACGAGTCATGTAAATTTATGTTTTTTTAAATCTAAACTGCTATATTATGGAATGACCTACCATCCTTTATAATCCCCCTACCTTATGACCTACCCACGTTCATAAGGCTTAAATTGTATATCCTCATTACAGTATTTGGATATGGACTATTTGATCTGTTCTTAATTTGTCCATGCTCAGCTAGTGGATAATTTGCCCTTGCTGTTGCTTAACCCATTACAAACATAACACTGCTTTGTTCCAATCCCATTCACTGAGCTCCAATCCAAGTTCATCCCATTATCAATTAACTCATCCATCCCTTCACCCACTAACTACAGTACGTACAGTACAGTTGAGCAAGTAGAAAGTGCAAGAAAAATATGAGTGTTTATAACAAAATCTTTCAGTTCTATGTAATAAATCTTAGTTTTCTTATCAATGAAAAGTGGAACGTGACTGAATGAAATTTTTGAGTGGTAACCAGAAAAGGACATAATATTATACACTCATAGTTTACTTGCACTTTCTACTTTCTGAAGGTACTTTACGTGAAAAGTGATGAAATATTAATCTGGAAGAGCTTGTCGCCTTTGGAATTTCTTGGACTGTACGACGTTGCCACTGACACGATCATGGACTCATGGTATTATTAAAAGGGGTGAGGTAATAGGGTGACAGGTTTGGGTAGGTTTTAAGGGGGTGCATGGGTTTTTTAGGGTGCGGGAGTAGGGGGACATGTTCTACTCCCGCAGATTTTACAAAATACATCTAACTCGGCCAACACTGTTCCCCTGTTAAATCCGCTGGCGATCACACGCAATCCTTCAGTTAGTTACCCCGGTTCCCGGGGTAACTAACTGAAGGATTGCGTGTGAACGCCAGCGGATTTAATTTGGAAGTTGGTTAACGGAGTGATGGCCGAGTTATGATGTATTTTGTTAAATCTTCCCCGCGATAATTACTGATACATCGTACGTCTGTACTTTAAGATGTTATTATGAAACGTGCACTATTGAAATTGTAACAGGCACTTTTGGAAATAGAAAAAAAAAAAAAAAAAAAAACAAGATCAAGATAAAAAAAACAAGATCAAGATAAAAACAAATATATATATTGGTGTATGAGGTGCAAACTAAAGATTAAGATATAAGGTGCCGTTGTAAAGGCAATATTTCCCATCAACCTTTGAAATTGTAACAAGCATTTTTGGGAATAGAAAATTGTAAAGTAAAAAGGGAAACAGATTAAGATAAAAAATATATATATATAAGTTTATAAGGTGCCGTTGTAAAGTCAATATTTCCCATCAACAACATAACCAATTTCATAGTTTCAAATTCATACACAGTCAGTTCTCCTAAGATGGTGGTAGGATTCTGATTTATTTTTTCCCTTCCTACTGGAATTCGACAAGGGTGTGTCCCTGTCCCCACACATTTCAATGCCTCTATGGGCTGAATGATTGGCTTGGCTGATCTCGCTGCCATAATGCTGCCTTCTATATTTACTTTTATTTCCACTTCCACTGCTCCATAGAACTTACAAACCACCTTCACAATGTTGGCCTAACAATATAAGTAGCTAACGAGTCATGTAAATTTATGTTTTTTTAAATCTAAACTGCTATATTATGGAATGACCTACCATCCTTTATAATCCCCCTACCTTATGACCTACCCACGTTCATAAGGCTTAAATTGTATATCCTCATTACAGTATTTGGATATGGACTATTTGATCTGTTCTTAATTTGTCCATGCTCAGCTAGTGGATAATTTGCCCTTGCTGTTGCTTAACCCATTACAAACATAACACTGCTTTGTTCCAATCCCATTCACTGAGCTCCAATCCAAGTTCATCCCATTATCAATTAACTCATCCATCCCTTCACCCACTAACTACAGTACGTACAGTACAGTTGAGCAAGTAGAAAGTGCAAGAAAAATATGAGTGTTTATGGCAAAATCTTTCAGTTCTATGTAATAAATCTTAGTTTTCTTATCAATGAAAAGTGGAACGTGACTGAATGAAATTTTTGAGTGGTAACCAGAAAAGGACATAATATTATACACTCATAGTTTACTTGCACTTTCTACTTTCTGAAGGTACTTTACGTGAAAAGTGATGAAATATTAATCTGGAAGAGCTTGTCGCCTTTGGAATTTCTTGGACTGTACGACGTTGCCACTGACACGATCATGGACTCATGGTATTATTAAAAGGGGTGAGGTAATAGGGTGACAGGTTTGGGTAGGTTTTAAGGGGGTGCATGGGTTTTTTAGGGTGCGGGAGTAGGGGGACATGTTCTACTCCCGCAGATTTTACAAAATACATCTAACTCGGCCAACACTGTTCCCCTGTTAAATCCGCTGGCGATCACACGCAATCCTTCAGTTAGTTACCCCGGTTCCCGGGGTAACTAACTGAAGGATTGCGTGTGAACGCCAGCGGATTTAATTTGGAAGTTGGTTAACGGAGTGATGGCCGAGTTATGATGTATTTTGTTAAATCTTCCCCGCGATAATTACTGATACATCGTACGTCTGTACTTTAAGATGTTATTATGAAACGTGCACTATTGAAATTGTAACAGGCACTTTTGGAAATAGAAAAAAAAAAAAAAAAAAAAACAAGATCAAGATAAAAACAAATATATATATTGGTGTATGAGGTGCAAACTAAAGATTAAGATATAAGGTGCCGTTGTAAAGGCAATATTTCCCATCAACCTTTGAAATTGTAACAAGCATTTTTGGGAATAGAAAATTGTAAAGTAAAAAGGGAAACAGATTAAGATAAAAAATATATATATATAAGTTTATAAGGTGCCGTTGTAAAGTCAATATTTCCCATCAACAACATAACCAATTTCATAGTTTCAAATTCATACACAGTCAGTTCTCCTAAGATGGTGGTAGGATTCTGATTTATTTTTTCCCTTCCTACTGGAATTCGACAAGGGTGTGTCCCTGTCCCCACACATTTCAATGCCTCTATGGGCTGAATGATTGGCTTGGCTGATCTCGCTGCCATAATGCTGCCTTCTATATTTACTTTTATTTCCACTTCCACTGCTCCATAGAACTTACAAACCACCTTCACAATGTTGGCCTAACAATATAAGTAGCTAACGAGTCATGTAAATTTATGTTTTTTTAAATCTAAACTGCTATATTATGGAATGACCTACCATCCTTTATAATCCCCCTACCTTATGACCTACCCACGTTCATAAGGCTTAAATTGTATATCCTCATTACAGTATTTGGATATGGACTATTTGATCTGTTCTTAATTTGTCCATGCTCAGCTAGTGGATAATTTGCCCTTGCTGTTGCTTAACCCATTACAAACATAACACTGCTTTGTTCCAATCCCATTCACTGAGCTCCAATCCAAGTTCATCCCATTATCAATTAACTCATCCATCCCTTCACCCACTAACTACAGTACGTACAGTACAGTTGAGCAAGTAGAAAGTGCAAGAAAAATATGAGTGTTTATAACAAAATCTTTCAGTTCTATGTAATAAATCTTAGTTTTCTTATCAATGAAAAGTGGAACGTGACTGAATGAAATTTTTGAGTGGTAACCAGAAAAGGACATAATATTATACACTCATAGTTTACTTGCACTTTCTACTTTCTGAAGGTACTTTACGTGAAAAGTGATGAAATATTAATCTGGAAGAGCTTGTCGCCTTTGGAATTTCTTGGACTGTACGACGTTGCCACTGACACGATCATGGACTCATGGTATTATTAAAAGGGGTGAGGTAATAGGGTGACAGGTTTGGGTAGGTTTTAAGGGGGTGCATGGGTTTTTTAGGGTGCGGGAGTAGGGGGACATGTTCTACTCCCGCAGATTTTACAAAGTACATCTAACTCGGCCAACACTGTTCCCCTGTTAAATCCGCTGGCGATCACACGCAATCCTTCAGTTAGTTACCCCGGTTCCCGGGGTAACTAACTGAAGGATTGCGTGTGAACGCCAGCGGATTTAATTTGGAAGTTGGTTAACGGAGTGATGGCCGAGTTATGATGTATTTTGTTAAATCTTCCCCGCGATAATTACTGATACATCGTACGTCTGTACTTTAAGATGTTATTATGAAACGTGCACTATTGAAATTGTAACAGGCACTTTTGGAAATAGAAAAAAAAAAAAAAAAAAAAACAAGATCAAGATAAAAACAAATATATATATTGGTGTATGAGGTGCAAACTAAAGATTAAGATATAAGGTGCCGTTGTAAAGGCAATATTTCCCATCAACCTTTGAAATTGTAACAAGCATTTTTGGGAATAGAAAATTGTAAAGTAAAAAGGGAAATAGATTAAGATAAAAAATATATATATATAAGTTTATAAGGTGCCGTTGTAAAGTCAATATTTCCCATCAACAACATAACCAATTTCATAGTTTCAAATTCATACACAGTCAGTTCTCCTAAGATGGTGGTAGGATTCTGATTTATTTTTTCCCTTCCTACTGGAATTCGACAAGGGTGTGTCCCTGTCCCCACACATTTCAATGCCTCTATGGGCTGAATGATTGGCTTGGCTGATCTCGCTGCCATAATGCTGCCTTCTATATTTACTTTTATTTCCACTTCCACTGCTCCATAGAACTTACAAACCACCTTCACAATGTTGGCCTAACAATATAAGTAGCTAACGAGTCATGTAAATTTATGTTTTTTTAAATCTAAACTGCTATATTATGGAATGACCTACCATCCTTTATAATCCCCCTACCTTATGACCTACCCACGTTCATAAGGCTTAAATTGTATATCCTCATTACAGTATTTGGATATGGACTATTTGATCTGTTCTTAATTTGTCCATGCTCAGCTAGTGGATAATTTGCCCTTGCTGTTGCTTAACCCATTACAAACATAACACTGCTTTGTTCCAATCCCATTCACTGAGCTCCAATCCAAGTTCATCCCATTATCAATTAACTCATCCATCCCTTCACCCACTAACTACAGTACGTACAGTACAGTTGAGCAAGTAGAAAGTGCAAGAAAAATATGAGTGTTTATAACAAAATCTTTCAGTTCTATGTAATAAATCTTAGTTTTCTTATCAATGAAAAGTGGAACGTGACTGAATGAAATTTTTGAGTGGTAACCAGAAAAGGACATAATATTATACACTCATAGTTTACTTGCACTTTCTACTTTCTGAAGGTACTTTACGTGAAAAGTGATGAAATATTAATCTGGAAGAGCTTGTCGCCTTTGGAATTTCTTGGACTGTACGACGTTGCCACTGACACGATCATGGACTCATGGTATTATTAAAAGGGGTGAGGTAATAGGGTGACAGGTTTGGGTAGGTTTTAAGGGGGTGCATGGGTTTTTTAGGGTGCGGGAGTAGGGGGACATGTTCTACTCCCGCAGATTTTACAAAATACATCTAACTCGGCCAACACTGTTCCCCTGTTAAATCCGCTGGCGATCACACGCAATCCTTCAGTTAGTTACCCCGGTTCCCGGGGTAACTAACTGAAGGATTGCGTGTGAACGCCAGCGGATTTAATTTGGAAGTTGGTTAACGGAGTGATGGCCGAGTTATGATGTATTTTGTTAAATCTTCCCCGCGATAATTACTGATACATCGTACGTCTGTACTTTAAGATGTTATTATGAAACGTGCACTATTGAAATTGTAACAGGCACTTTTGGAAATAGAAAAAAAAAACAAAAAAAAAACAAGATCAAGATAAAAACAAATATATATATTGGTGTATGAGGTGCAAACTAAAGATTAAGATATAAGGTGCCGTTGTAAAGGCAATATTTCCCATCAACCTTTGAAATTGTAACAAGCATTTTTGGGAATAGAAAATTGTAAAGTAAAAAGGGAAATAGATTAAGATAAAAAATATATATATATAAGTTTATAAGGTGCCGTTGTAAAGTCAATATTTCCCATCAACAACATAACCAATTTCATAGTTTCAAATTCATACACAGTCAGTTCTCCTAAGATGGTGGTAGGATTCTGATTTATTTTTTCCCTTCCTACTGGAATTCGACAAGGGGTGTGTCCCTGTCCCCACACATTTCAATGCCTCTATGGGCTGAATGATTGGCTTGGCTGATCTCGCTGCCATAATGCTGCCTTCTATATTTACTTTTATTTCCACTTCCACTGCTCCATAGAACTTACAAACCACCTTCACAATGTTGGCCTAACAATATAAGTAGCTAACGAGTCATGTAAATTTATGTTTTTTTAAATCTAAACTGCTATATTATGGAATGACCTACCATCCTTTATAATCCCCCTACCTTATGACCTACCCACGTTCATAAGGCTTAAATTGTATATCCTCATTACAGTATTTGGATATGGACTATTTGATCTGTTCTTAATTTGTCCATGCTCAGCTAGTGGATAATTTGCCCTTGCTGTTGCTTAACCCATTACAAACATAACACTGCTTTGTTCCAATCCCATTCACTGAGCTCCAATCCAAGTTCATCCATTATCAATTAACTCATCCATCCCTTCACCCACTAACTACAGTACGTACAGTACAGTTGAGCAAGTAGAAAGTGCAAGAAAAATATGAGTGTTTATGGCAAAATCTTTCAGTTCTATGTAATAAATCTTAGTTTTCTTATCAATGAAAAGTGGAACGTGACTGAATGAAATTTTTGAGTGGTAACCAGAAAAGGACATAATATTATACACTCATAGTTTACTTGCACTTTCTACTTTCTGAAGGTACTTTACGTGAAAAGTGATGAAATATTAATCTGGAAGAGCTTGTCGCCTTTGGAATTTCTTGGACTGTACGACGTTGCCACTGACACGATCATGGACTCATGGTATTATTAAAAGGGGTGAGGTAATAGGGTGACAGGTTTGGGTAGGTTTTAAGGGGGTGCATGGGTTTTTTAGGGGTGCGGGAGTAGGGGGACATGTTCTACTCCCGCAGATTTTACAAAATACATCTAACTCGGCCAACACTGTTCCCCTGTTAAATCCGCTGGCGATCACACGCAACTTTCTATCTTTCCTATAAAATTTCCTTGTGGAGTTTTCTCTACAACTCCACAAGGTTCTGACTCCTAACTTTATTTCCAGTACGGCTTAGGCCGGAGGGATTGGAGGGTGGGGAGAGAGCCTTCTACTTTGCTATCCTTACCTACGACTATCACTGGGGAGATATTCATTCTCTACCAGTAACCTTCTAATCAGATCACCCCGTGTGGACCGTAAGGTCTGTTGTGGTCTGTAACTCTATGTAACTCTCTCTCTCTCTCTCTCTCTCTCTCTCTCTCTCTCTCTCTCTCTCTCTCTCTCTCTCTCTCTCTCTCTCTCTCTCTCTCTCTCTTTCTCCTCTCTCTCTCTCTCTCTCTCTCTCTCCTCTCTCTCTCTCTCTCTCTCTCTCTCTCGTCTCTCTCTCTCTCTCTCTCTCTCTCTCTCTCTCTCTCTCTCTCTCTCTCTCACTCTCTCTCTCTCTCTCTCTCTCTCTCTCTCTCTCTCTCTCTCTCTCTCTCTCTCTCTCTCTCTCTCTCTCTCTCTCTCTCTCTCTCTCTCTCTCTCTCTCTCTCTCTCTCTCTCTCTCTCTCTCTCTCTCTCTCTCTCATAATATAAAAATATAGTTTGTGAATCGTAGGCCTGTGATTAATTCATTATGTGAAAAGTTTATGGAACCCACCAATGATAGAACCATACCACCAAACTTTTGTTGTCCCTATGTACTCCGTGTGTGTGTGTGTGTGTGTGGCGTATGCTCAGATACGAACAACAACAACAATCCTTGCCGCTCCTATATTTGTGCTAAGTTGGAATAAAGTAGAGAGGATATAAAAAAAAATTTATACGCTATTGCCAGTTCCACAGGTTGTGTATTAATGTTGCCAGCACATAGTGAGGTCTGGCAGAATTGAGTGAGTTGTTATTGGCAAATAAGTGAAAGCAATATCCACCAGCTCTGTCTTCATGCCCAGTTACTGCCTCCAGGACACTGCCCTCTATACTATACGATGAAGCCATACCATACTATTCTATTTGTTTACTTATTTAAAAGTATATAAGTGTGAAATGTGTGGCGTCTGTAAATTGTAATACTAGTTAAGATAATGAATAGTAGAACAGATCTACTTCCACCTGATGTTAAATGTAAAACCTGCAGTATATGTGAGAGATGTGTTAATGTGTTAATGATAAACCTGTAGTATATGTGTGGGATGTGTTAATGTGTTAATGATAAACCTGTAGTATATGTGTGGGATGTGTTAATGTGTTAATGATAAACCTGTAGTATATGTGTGGGATGTGTTAATGTGTTAATGATAAACCTGCAGTATATGTGTGGGATGTGTTAATGTGTTAATGATAAACCTGCAGTATATGTGTGGGATGTGTTAATGTGTTAATGATAAACCTGCAGTATATGTGAGAGATGTGTTAATGTGTTAATGATAAACCTGCAGTATATGTGTGGGATGTGTTAATGTGTTAATGATAAACCTGTAGTATATGTGTGGGGATGTGTTAATGTGTTAATGATAAACCTGCAGTATATGTGTGGGATGTGTTAATGTGTTAATGATAAACCTGCAGTATATGTGAGAGATGTGTTAATGTGTTAATGATAAACCTGCAGTATATGTGTGGGATGTGTTAATGTGTTAATGATAAACCTGTAGTATATGTGTGGGATGTGTTAATGTGTTAATGATAAACCTGCAGTATATGTGAGAGATGTGTTAATGTGTTAATGATAAACCTGGAGACGAAAAAACCTCTCTGGATTAACAAGTTGGTGAGCTAAATGTTTCCTGCTGTGTAAAGTGAGGGAGTCAATTATGTAAATGGAAACTATTGTTTATGTTGTCAGCCCTTGTTGTCATTATAAAATTATAGAGGACAGGGGAATGGAGGGGTGACTATATACTTGTACAAAGAGTAAACTATTCTTCAACCAAAACGGGATGGAGAGGTGGCTATATACTTGTACAAAGATCTTATTCAATTTTAATAGACATAGTAAAATACGGTAAAATAGTTCCGTAACCTTTGAATATTACACAAGCGCTCTCCTGTCACCAAAGTAAAATCTACCGTACTGTACATATCCTATAAAGTTATGATTTGGTTTAGATAACATTTATTTTCTTTAACGCCAAATAGTTTTGTGTGTCGTAAGTAGAAATATCGTCGATGAAGACTTCATTAAGGGAGTTAGTTATCTGTTAGTTAGTTAGATGGCCACTAATTCCTCCAAACTGTGCTATGAAACGGATCACCAACTCGTATTCTGACGTCCCTGATTGTTTCCTGGAGTGCTTTGGAGGAATGAGTTGCCTTTCTAACTAACACATGTAGTATAAATGCAGCCAATATGAAGCAACACCTGACCATTATAGTGAGTGTGTGAATGTTGATGCATCGCCAACAATCATGTCATTAATTCGATACACATCTCATATTATCCTACACCAAAACATATATCATTTTTGTTATCGTGTTAATAGGGTGTGTGTGATATTCAGAGGGGGGGGGAGGAGGAGGGGTCTTGTGTGTGTACCTTGTGTTTACGTGTATCTATTCCTCGATTACGTATATAATAATAATAATAATAATAATAATATTAATAATAGCCTTGACTTGCTATTACTTACTCCCTCCTTTCCTCTTCTCTACCTCCACTCTCTTCCACCCCAACAACATACAAGAGAGAGAGATACATACATACATACAGACAGACAGACAGACAGAAAGACGGAGACGTAACCTGACCTAACCTGACTATAATTGACCTGACTAACAATAATAGTAATGAAAATAACAATAAAATGAATTCCCCACCAATAACCACAATATAGCCAGTATCACTTTTATAATTATCTATCTATCTATATATCTATTATAATATCAAACTATCTATCTGACTATCACACTATTTACCTATCTGTATCAAACTATCTATCTATCTGAATCAAATTATCAAACTATTCATTTATCTATCTATCAAACTATTCATCTATTTATCTATCTATCAAACTATTCATCAATATATCAAACTATTCATCTATCTATGTATCTATCAAACTATTCATCTATATATCTATCTATCTATCAAACTATTCATCTATATGTCTATCTATCAAATTATTCATCTATCTATCTATATATCTATCAAACTATTCATCTATCTGTCTATCTATCAAATTATTCATCGATCTATCTATCTATCTATCTATACAAAATATGCACAAGTAACATTTTTTCCCTTGGCGTTAATGGAACAGATAATGACACAGACGGTCTTCCTGGCCATCCAATTTAGGGTCCAGGCCATTTTTGGGTCCCGATGCAATTGGAGTACATTGACAAACGTATATGTATATTTTTTAGGTTCCCGAATAATAGTGTCATTAGTAACAACACAGGTAGGTCCAGGGCAGGAATTGCTAGCTTGCTTGGTGTATAGAAGGGAGGAAAATTAATGTGCGTGTGTATATTAAGAAAGTAATGTAGTTTTTATTAAGAGAGTAATGTAGTGTTTATTAAGAGGAGATTTTCTTATTGGTGAATTAGAAGGTCTGTGATTCCTCCAAATTAAACCCTGAGGAAATAGACGATCCTAATGTCACTTTAAATTAATAAACGATCTGTTTCGTGGCAGAGTTAAGAGGAATTAGTTTCCCACCAATTTACCCTCAAAATAATCTCCCATAATATAAGATAATAATAGTTAGATCAAATAAATAAATACATAGATAGTTAGCAAGATACATACAGTGGATGGTGAGTTAACAAGATAGATAAATAGAAGTGGATATATAATTAGAGAGATAGAAAGACAGCTAGATAAATGGGCACACGTATAGATAGGTAAATATATACGTAGATAAACACAATGATAAGACAAACACAACATACAAACACATAAACAACAATAAGAGTATAATTGGCAAAGAACGAAATTTTAGGAAACAGTATAAGACATTGCAAAATTTCTCCTTCCCTTCCCTTCCCTTCCCTTCCCTTCCTTCCCTTCCCTTTCCTTCTCCTTCCCTTTCCTTCCCTTCCCTTCCTTCCTTCCCCTTCCCTTCCTTGTATTGTCCTGACCTTATCTTTCCTTTCCATTCCATTCCCTTTCCTCCACTTCCCTCTTTTCCACAATCCTTTCCTTCCCACCACTGCTCTGCCATTTCCTTTCCTTTTCTTTCCTTCCCTCTTCTCCCCTTCCTTCCCTCTTCTCCCCTTGCTTCCCTTCTCGTCCCTCCTCTCCCTTCCCTTATCGTCCCTCCTCTCCCTTCCCATCTCTCCCTTTCCCTTCCCTCTCCTCCCCTTTCTTCCCTTCCTTCTCCTTCCCTGTCTTTCCCTCCATTGTCCTGCCACCTTCCCCACTCGGTGTAAAAGGTGTTACGGCCGAGCACTGACAGTCATCTAAGTCGTGGCTGGCGTCTCGAGAGTAAAAATGGGAGGACAGATGCAGTTGAGGTGAGTTGAGTTGGTCGGATGCCAGGTCACCCTTCACCACCTACCTACCTCCCTCCTCCTTCACCCCCTCCACCCACCACCTACCTACCTCCCTCCTCCTTCACCCCCTCCACCCACCACCTACCTCCCTCCTCCTTCACCCCCTCCACCTCCACCTCCACCTCCACCACCAACAGGTTGTGTGTGTTGCTCCTCTTCTTCCTTTCCTCTTCCTTCTCCTCCCACTCATTTCTTCCTCATCCTCCTCCTTCAGCATTTTCAGTTTATCCTCGTCCTTAACTAATTGTGTTTGGTTGTAATACATTATTTTGGTTCAGTTTCAGGTCTACTTATATGACATTTCTTACATAGAGTTGGTTGTTGTTGTTTTTTCTGCCTCGAGTTGTTCCCTATTGTTATATTTTTTCTTTATCTTGCATCTTTATATAGATTATTTTATTGTGTTCTTTCCTTCACCATACCATCAGTTTACACACTTCCACTTTATTATTATCTATATCTTTAACATGAATTTTTTGCCATTTTACATAATAATATTTATGAGCGTTTTCTTCCACCTTTTCTCTATTTACTTTTTTTTTCTTAATCTATTTATTTGCTTTTCCCTTCATTAGACACTTGCTTAAACATCTGTCTACACTTGTTCTTCTGTTTGTCTGCGTTTCCTTCTACTGTATCTTTGCTTAGACATCTGTCTACTCATGTTCTTTTTGTGTGTCATATTTCATCAACATTTCACTTACCATCATCACCACCATCACCTCTGCGACACGTTCACCTCATCCTCCTGAAGTAGTAGTAGTAGTAGTAGTAGTCGTAGTAGCAGTAGTGGTGGTGTCTGTATGTGGGTCTGTCCTGGTTGTCGACAAACTATTATTACCTTCACTTGACAACATCTGGCGGGGGCGTGTGGAGAAGAAGAAGGTAGAAGAGAGTTGTAGAAGAAAGATAAGACGGAAGGGAAGGGAAGGGGGGTCGTCGAGGAAAGGGAAAGACTGGAGAAGGGGGGTTGTAGAGGAAGGGAGTCTGTAGAACTGGGCAGTGAAAGAGGAGGGTATTAAATAGATGGTGTCAGTGTAGAAGGTGGACACTGAAGAAGAAGAGGGGGAGGAGGCAGTGAAGAATGGAGATAGTTGAGTCGAGAGCGCAAGGAGAGAAGGGGACAGTAGAAACGATGTAAGGGATCGCCAGGGGAGGGATGGAGAGGAAGGGAAAGGCCTATAGTAGCTGGTGTGGTGGAAATGTGGAATCTGTATGCCCGCCAGTTCGCCTAGAATATATTGCCTCCTTAACCCTGATACCCGGGGATGAGGAAGCCGCCCCCCTGTTCGTCGTGGCTTTACAATAATACCCTGCACACATTCATTCGTGTTCTATAAATAAGACTGTGTTAGCGGCTTGAGTTTTTTGTATACATTTTCGTATTCTGTGAGTCTGTGTTATTATATATATTATTGGCCTGAGTTTTGTGCATAAGATCGTGTAACTGGCTTCATTTTACAGTTCTATGGGGTCGTGTTAATTACTATGTGGAGGGCTACTGAATCCTATAAAACACCATACTACAAAACAGTTTACAGGTACAGTACTTCTGAGCTGTATAGTGTGGTAGTTTGTTCCCTGACACATTTTGGTGGAATAAAATAATAGTTTCTAATCAGTAACAACAACAACATCTCAACACTTCATGAGACACTCGATGATGATGATTTAAGTGAAGATTCTGTTGTTGGTGAATTGCAAAGTCTACGGATTCCTGCAAACTATACCAGAAAACAGACCTTCTCGATGGTACTACTACTAGGGGATCTGTTCTGTGGCAAAGTTTGGAGGAATCAGCAGAGACCTTCCAGTTCACCAATAAAAGAAATACTCCTTAAAATGTCAAGAGTAATTATTATTCTACTCGAGTTGTATCAAGTGACATGGAGAGTCCTTGTTGTTTATTTGTTATGCTCTCTCTCTCTCTCTCTCTCTCTCTCTCTCTCTCTCTCTCTCTCTCTCTCTCTCTCTCTCTCTCTCTCTCTCTTATTTGTTATGCTCTCTCTTATGTAAATGAATTCTTATGTAAATAAATTTGGTGAATGTCTCTGCTGATTTCACCAAACTAACTAACTAACTAACTATGCCACGAAACACCCATCCCCTATCTGTAGTTCAGTACCATTGACGTGTGTGTGTGTGTGTGTCTGTTTTCTGTTATAGTTTGGAGAAATCAGGTGCCTTCCAATTTGCCAGCAAGAGAATATTTCCCTTTAAGCCTTCCTTCCTCCTGCTTCAGTCTGTTTTTATAACCCGTCTTTACCACCATGTTTGGCCCTCATTATTTTTTAAGGTTTACCCCCAAAGATTTTTGTGTTTCCTTTATGGTCTTAAACTCCATGATGGTTGGCCTCAGTTTTTACCTCAGGTTTTGTTCTCTTTTATGATTTTTTTTAACAAGACTCATTTTTTTTTTACCTCTGAATTTTTATGTCCCACCACAACCACAACCACTACCACTACCACCACCACCAAGACTACCACCATCACCACGACCACTACCATCACTTTTACAACTACCACCACCACCATTTCCACCACCAGGACCCCCACCACTATTTCCAACACTACCACCATCACCACTACCATCACTTTTACAACTATCTTCACCACCACAACCACCATTTGCACCATCACCACCAAGTCCTTCCCTGTCACCACGACCACAAGCACCACAACACACTGTGAGAATAATGTAATCGTTCCTAACTTAGTCCCCCTCCTGCTGCTATCTCTCTCTCTCTCTCTCTCTCTCTCTCTCTCTCTCTCTCTCTCTCTCTCTCTCTCTCTCTCTCTCTCTCTCTCTCTCTCTTTCTCTCAACATCTCTATTCAACATCTTCAACTGTTTTCCATTTTACGTCACTGTGAACTACATCTTCGCATTCTTAAGGGTTAATTTAGTATGAAGGACTGAGCGTGGAGTTAGTTGTCCTGAGGAGGCGCCGTAGAAAATGGGGAACAATGTTGGTCGACAATGTAAACAAAAAAGACAAACACAACTGGACGGGTGAACAATGCATAAGCGGCTGAGAAAAAGTGGGGTGGGGGTGAGCCGGTGTAGCCCAGTGGTTATTGTTGGTGGAGGAAGAGGAGAGGCTGGAAGAATGGGAAAGACAGGGAGAATAATAAGTGAGAAAATATATTAAGTGGTTGGTTTGGAGGCGTGAGAAGACAACAAAGAGAGAGAGTATGAGGGATGTAATTATTATTTGGGTAGTTTTTGAGAAATGAGAGAAAAACAGAGAGAAAAGGAATAAAAATGAATTAAGAAATGTTGAGATGTGTGAAGACAGACAGAGAGGGTGAGGGAAAATATAAATGAAGAGGTTTGGAGGCGTAGGATAAGACGACAGAGAGGTTAAGAAAAAAAAATAATAACAAAAGTTTGGAAAAATGAGAAGACAGAGAAAAAAAGAACACAATATTTAGGAAGTGTTGGAAATGTGTGGACTAGATAGATAGATAGATAGATAGATAGATAGATAGATAGATAGATAGATAGATAGATAGAAAGGAAAGTGTTACATTATTGGTCAGAGAAAAATACAGAATATAAAATGATGATGATGATGATGATGATGATGATGATGATGATGATGATGATGATTCAGGGATGACAAATGGAGAAAGAGAAAGAGTGATAAATGAACGATAAAGGAAGAGGGAAGCATTAATGTGAGAGACAACGAGAGGAAGATAAGATGGAATATGATGGAAGAGATAATGCAAAAAAAATAAAAATAAATAAAGATGTATATATATAAAAGCGACGACGAGGAGAAACAAGGAACAAGGGAGGAAGGAGGAACAGGAAACGAACGTCGAACAAAGAACAATATGAATGAATGATAAGAAGCAACGGCAGTAAAAATGGAAGCAGAACGGAAAGAAAATATCAATCATAATTTCTGAAGCAGAGAACATTTATATTATTTATGTAAAAGAACAAAAGATGGATGATGATGCTTACACAGACGTGATTTTAAAGATAGTCAGAGGGATTGATTGGTTGGTTGTTTGGTTGGTTGTTAACTCCACCTAATACATACACACACACACACAGAGAGAGAGAGAGAGAGAGAGAGAGAGAGAGAGAGAGAGAGAAAGAGAGAGAGAGAGAGAGATAGTTTGACAGTTGGGGTGATATATCCATTCCAAGATACGTCCCTCCCTTCCTCCCTCTCTCCCTTTCTCCTCTCTCCCTTTCCTCTTCCCTTCCTCCCTCTCTCCTTTCCTCCCCAGTTAGTCAGTCATCCCTTATGTAAAGATAAGAATGAGGGTAAATGACCTCACCTCACCTGCCATGGATAAAAAGAGGTCATTCATCTGCTGTGGACGAATTGGTAAGCAACTGATTCATCCAAACCTTGTCAGGAAACAGACTACATTCTCAGTCTACGAGTTTGTTATTTGTTTTGTAGTATATCTTGGAGAGATTAGACCACTTCAATATTTCCATCCTTTTCCTTCACTCACCTTACTCTTCTTCCTTTCATTTCATTTTCCCCTTTCTCTCCACTTCCTCCTCCCCTCCTCCCTAGCCTCCATCCCCTATTCTTCTCCTCCCCCCTTTCCCTCCACTTTCCTTATTCCCTTCCACTCCTCCACTACCCCTTCCACTACTCCACTCCCCTTCCACTCCTCCACTACCCTTCCACTCCTCCACTACCCTTCCACTACTCCACTACCCCTTCCACTCCTACCTTTGTGTTACGTGATCCTTGTTAATTAAAGTGTGATGCAGGTGTGGTCCCTAACGCCCCCTCCCCCCCCCCCCCCCCTTCACCAGACCAACATGCTCACCTCACACACCACCTAGACCAGATAGACCCCATCACAACACAACAGACCAAACCAGAGCAAGTCAAAGCAGCACAGACCCAATCAGAGCACAACAGACCAAACCAGACCAAAACAAAGCAGCACAGACCCCATCACAACAGAACAGACCAAACCAGACCAAAACAAAGTAGTATAGACCCCATCACAACAGAACAGACCAAACCAGACCAAACCAAGGCAGTATACTACTACATCAGACCTGCCAAAATTCACACCCATTTTTTCATGATCGCGGACCTGATTCTCAAAAGTCAGCGAATTAAGTGATTTCGTGAGTCAAGAGAATTTAATTATTTTCGAAAATCTCAAATTAGGTGATTTTCGAGAATTTGTAAATTAAATGGTTTTCGAAAAATAGCGAACTAAGTTATTTTTGATAATCTACCAATAACGTGATTATTGAAAATTATCAAATTAAGAGATTTTCAAAAATAATCAATTTAAGTGATTTTCGAGAATCCGCAAATTTAGTGATGTTCGAAAATCAGTGAATTAGTGAATTACGGGGATTTTCGAGAATTAGCAAATTAAGTGATTATCGAAAAAAATCAAATTAATTAAGTTATTTTCAAAAATCATTAAAACCGACCAACCGACCGACCGATAGGTAAACAGACGGCTAGATAGATGGTGAAACAATTAGACAGACAAAAAATACAGAATGCGAAAGGAAGTGAGAAAGTGAGAGAGAAACGGAGATGAAAGAAGGAAAGAGTTTGTATATAGTAGTTAGAGAAGTGTGGAGTGAAGGACGATTGATGGAGGAGGAAGAGAGAGAGAGCTGGAAGGAAAGGCAACAGGAAAGAGGCCAGTTTTTTATTTTAGATAGTAGGATAGATGGATGGATAGATGGATGGATAAGGAGATAAAATAGATGGGTAAATAACTTGATAGACTGATAGAGAAAAAAGAGAGTGATAGAAGTATACATCAATATATAGATTAGGTAGGTAGGTACTTCAGTGGGTAGATGGATAGATAGATAGATGGGCAGACTTTTAGATAGATAGATGGGCAGTAGTATTCAAGATTTATAGCTTTAAGTGAACTTAAAGAATTAGTAAAGAAACTATCCTATCGTGGGTCGTCAATAGGGTAAAATCCAAAGCTTTATCGATAGCAAAATGTTCAGCAAGGAAATGATGTGTGATTCGGCAGTCTCAATTTCCACTGGCATTCAGTCGACCACACACCTATAACCATACTTTCATCCGTCTTGGAGCCGTTGGTATAGAGATGGAAATATGGAAGAGGTTTAACAATTATATCTCGAAACTTCTGGTATACCTCCGCCCTCGGGCACCCGGGATTTAACCCCTGGGTAGAAGTTTAATGATATAATGTTAAGTTACGTTAGAGTGAAAAATGGGAAGGGATGGAAAAGAACGTCATGACAAGATGTTGCAAAGAGGGACTAATTCAAAGACACTAAGTTTTTTGTGTTGAAGTAAATAACCAAGAGAGGTTGGTCAGAAGAGATATAATGTTATTTATTGTTAATGTTTTTACTTAGTATTTGACAATACACCTAGTTATTTGGTTTGTTGCGAGAGGAGATTAATATTTCTTGCTTTAACTAAGTATTTATTCTTGATAGTCATTCTCCCACTTTCTCTCTCTTAACAACAGATAAACACACAAACATACAGATGAGCAGAGTCTGGAAATTGTACACACACACACACACACACACACACACACACACACACACACACACACAGAGCAGGGTGAATACAGTAGTTCCGTGGTGCCTAATGGTATAGTTCCGGGGGGTTGGGTTTGGGTTGACGCTAACAATAAACTTTCTCATTAATTCTCCTGGGTTTCTCGCTTGTCTGTGTGTGTGTGTGTGTGTGTGTGTGTGTGTGTGTGTGTGTGTGTGTGTGTGTGTGTGTGTGTGTGTGTGTGTGTGTGTGTGTGGTGGTGAGGGCAATGCTTTGTGGTGTTAGTGGGAGTATGGTATAGGGTTGTGGAGTGATTGTAGGACTGGTGTAGGAGTACGGGATATAGAATTGGTATTGTGGTGTACAGAATTGGGTGTGGGGGTGTGGGTGGGGGTTGGTGATGTTGTTGTTGTCGTGGTGGTATGGTGGTGGGTAGCAGTGGTGGTGTGGATTTAGGGTCGTGGTTGTGGTTTGGTGGTGTGAATGGGGTGTGGTCTTGGGACTGGTTTGGGAGTGTGAATGGGGTGTGGTTGTGGTTGGTGGTGTGAATGGGGTGTGGTCTTGGACTGGTTTGGGAGTATGATGGGTGTGGTTGTGGGATTGGCGTGGGGGGGGGGGAGGTACGGGAGGTGTGCCAAGTGACTAGACGAGGGGCGGCCAAGAGGAGTAGTGCCAGGGTAAAGAGAGGAATGGATGCCAAGGGAAATGGTTTACACTGTAGGGGGAAAAGGTGAATGTGACATGGAGGTGGTGAAGAAAAAGAGAAGAAAAGGAGAACGCCTTAATAACACAATACGAAATCAATAGGCGAAAGGCTCCATTTACCAAATCCCAATTCTACCCCACTTATTAACATTCCCTCCCTTCTCCCTCCCTCCCTTCCTCCCTTCTCCCTTCCTCCCTCCCTCCTCTCCTTCTCCTTGCTTGGTTTTCCTTCATCCTTCACGTAACCTTCCAATATCCTGCCCTCGTCTGAATTCCTTCCTTCCTTCATTCTTCATCCATCAAAAACTTGTATATATAGAGTTTATTTGATACGGGCTGGTGATTTTTTTCCCTCTCGTTCCCTCCCTCCTTCACACACACACACACACACACACACACACCACACACACACACACACACACACACACAAACACACACAAACACACACACACACACTACACACACACACACACACACACACAGTAGAAAGCTTAACAAGAAGTGTATAAGAAGGACCCCTGCGTGATGCGTATAAGTGAAACATTCATCACCACCAACACCAACACCACCACCACCACCAACATCAACACCACCACTTCCCTCTGACAGTCTAATGTATCGTATTATTTAAGGACCCTGTGAACGTGTAAGAAAAATGGTGGTTTCTGATTCCTCCTGACTATTATATCACAAAACAGGCTCCTTCCATATACTGTGTGTGTGTGTGTGTGTGTGTGTGTGTGTGTGTGTGTGTGTGTGTGTGTGTGTGTGTGTGTGTGTGTGTGTGTGTGTGTGTGTTGTGTGTGTGTGTGTGTGTGTGTGTGTGTGTTGTGTGTGTGTGTGTTTCATCCCCCTGGAGAGCCGAGTTGATTCCCCTTATTTTTTTTTATAAGTCACTTCGTATATTGCTTAAAAATAATAATAAACTGTGATGAATTTTCTTTACTTAATTATGGGTGGGTAAAAATGAGACACACTTTGCTAATTAGGTGAGTCACTCATTAAGATCACGGAACTCATTATGCCATTAACGAAAGAATAAACACTTTTCTTTGAACACTGAGAGAGAGATAGAGAGAGAGAGAGAGAGAGAGAGAGAGAAGAGAGAGAGAGAGAGAGAGGAGAGAGAGAGAGGTGAGAGAAATGAGAAAAAAGAGATAGTGAGAGAGGAACACACACACACACACACACAC
>JAWZYT010002585.1:0-67500 GCA_034508575.1 Petrolisthes manimaculis
AAGTACCACCCAAAAATGTAAAAGAAGTGAGGCGTTTCATCGGTATGTGTGGATTCTACCGTAGCTTTGTGCCAAACTTTTCCAAAATTGCCACACCATTAACAAACCTTACAAGAGCTAGCACTGTGTTCAAATGGGATGAAAAATGTCAAGAAGCCTTTGAGAAATTAAAGGAGAAATTAATTACACCTCCAATCCTAGTCAAATACCAACCCGAGTTACCACTAGTGCTAGTCACAGACGCTAGTGAGGAGTATGTAGGAGGGGTTTTGCATCAAGTACAAGTAGATGAGACAGTCCGACCATTGGGTTACTTCTCGAAAAAACTTAATGCATGTGAGAAGAGGTATAGTGTCACCGACAAAGAGGCAATGGCAGTGGTCTTGGCTTGTCGCCATTATCATCATTATTTGTGGGGAACAACATTCACAATTCAAACAGACCATCAGCCACTAACCAGTATTTTTAGACGTAGAACTAAGTCACCGAGGGTTACAAGATGGATGCTAGAAATGAGGGAATACAATTATCAAATTAAATATATGAAAGGAAAGGATAATGTCGTGGCTGACCAACTATCTAGGCCAGTGCGGGTAATCTCACGACCACCAGTATTTACATGGTTGGGGTTAACTCAGGAAACATTTAAGCAAGCTCAAAGACAGGATGACACATGGAGAGAATTAATTGAATATTTTGAGGGAGGTCAAGTGCCCAGGCGAAAAATAGCCCGTGCCACTTTAGACCAGTTCGAGCTGAATGAGGGTATATTATATTTTGTAAAAACTTATGTAGATGACAGCTATTTTTACACTGTAGTAGTCCCTAAGACATTAATTAAAACAGCCTTAGAATTAGCTCATGATCAATCAGGACACTTTGGACAATTCAAAACTATTAAGAAAGCTGAAGAATTGTATTATTGGCCAACATTAAGATCTGATGTGATGACATATATAAAGAAATGCCTTAATTGCCAGCAATTCAAATACACTAAGGGTCTTTCCCAACAATATAAAGAATTACCACCCATAATAGAACCCTTAGAAAGAATTGCCATAGACCTCACTGATATGACTTCTGGAGCAGATGGAAACAGATATATTCTAACCATCATAGACCATTTTTCAAGGTACACCAAGTTTTACCCACTAAAAAGTAAGCATGCCAAGGGAATTGTTGCTAGGCTAACCCAGTTTGTTACAGACTTTGGCGGACCTAGATCGGTGCTGTGTGACAACGCCAAGGAGTTTACTGGCCACGAGATGCGGACCTGGGCAGACCAGCATGGGGTGGAGCTGCTTTTCTCCACGCCGTATCATCCACAGGCTAACGGGATGATTGAGAGGATGCACCGGACCCTGAAGACGGTGTTGGCCCAGTTGTGCGAGGGCTATCCACAACGTTGGCCTAACCTGCTGGCCGAGTGTCAAAAAGTGATGAATGCAGCCGTCCACAGCAGTACCAGGGTGACGCCGTATGTCGCATTCTTCGGAAGGCATCCACCACGCAACATCACAGCACCACTACCGACCATCACGTCTGACCACAACGACGCTGGGAGACTAAAGAGGCTAATACAAGAAGCCAGTACTGTATCTCTCAGGAGGTATCGGACATTTGCCAATAGGCATAGAAAAAATGAAAAAGTAGAACTAGGAACATTAGTGTGGGTAAAACAAGAAACAATAATACCGGGTACCTGTGCCAAATTGAACCAAAAATGGAAAGGACCATACAAGGTGGCAGAAATAATAAGAGATGGTTTGATATATATTTTAGAGGACCCATTTACAGGGAAAAACATCCAGAGGGCTGCAGAAAAGATTAAGCCCTATGTGAGCCACAGTGATATTATAGTACAATTAGGGGAATTAATTGAAAATAATGAACCAGATGATGATGATGAGGATATTGTACTTCCTCCACGTCATCGACGTCCTCCAAGAAGATTTCTGGAGGAAATGTAAATTGAGGTAAAAACCAATTTAGAAAAACAGTGAATGAAAATTAATAGAAAATAGGGTAAAAGTGGGAAAGTTACGTTGGATAATGTCATGTTTTACTATAACCTGAAGTCAACACGGGGCAACATTAATGTACGAGCTAGGAACTCGGCTCATAGTTGTAATTTTTTTTTTGTGGGTGTTGGAGGACACTTAGTTTTAATGGGAAGAGAAGGATGGTGGGGAGTGATCACCCTACATGTCCATTGGGCTCTTCCAGTATACAGTCAGAACCTTTGTCAAGGCCCCTGTATCACTTACTGCATTCCGGGTTGTCATACCGTGCGGGATCTGAGGTTTGAATGGAGAAGTGAATGAAAATAGGAATGAATGAATTGAATGTAAGAATACTCAGATCTTGTTAGGGACAATCGCGGATGGGTTTAGTGACGGTAGAACCTTATTGAAGTTCTCCCGGGGTTATGGACTTGACAGAGGAGTCTGACTGGGACGAGGTGTCACTGATATCTATTATGTATTATGTGTATTGTGTAATGTTAGGTAGAGAAGTTCTTTCCTGCGGGGAAGAAAGGCAGTCTAAGGACTGTAAGTAAAGTTGGCAGTTTATCAACACTGACTAACACGTTAGGGTGAATAATGTCTTATGTTGTTTAGTAAGGTATAGCGATAGTGACAAATGGTGTGTATGTTAAGATTAGGGGGAGGGGAATTGAGTTAGGGAAATATAAATTAATTTTCACTGTAAGTTCCAGCTAAGGAAGAGGGGACGTGTGTAACACCCCCATTTTATTATGTATGTTATTTAGGATGTTTTTTTTTTAATGTATAATTACTAACTTCACTCTCCATAAAATACCTGCATTTATTTCTGGTAACTTACTTAGAAAATTAGTTGAGTGAGGGATGAAGTCCCGAGAGAGGGACGAGATGTTTTCGTTGGCGGAACAATATTTGTAACCAATATCAGGAATAATTATATGCTATGTGATTGGGAAAGAGATAATGGGTTGGAGTATTAAGGGATGTTAAATAATCATTAGTGTAACTAAAGGAATGTATCAGGGGGGAAGGAACACTTAATATAATAGGAAAATGTAGCAGAAGGAACTAGTTTGTGTCTGTGTAGGAGATGAGATTGGGGGGGGAGAGAGGCGAGAATGAATTGTGGCAAGGATTCACAGTCAGTCTCGTGTCGTCTTCCACTGGGTAAAGGTAACTATTAAAACAGCTGCTACAAAGTGACTTCACGTGTTAATATTGAGGTAAATATTTATTATACATTTGATAGTGATTTTAATGAGTCTCGTGTCGTCTTCCATTGGGTAAAGCCATAAAGCACATTCCGGCAAGGCATAGCCATAATAATACTGGTGTACAAACTTATATAAATACTTAGGAGAATTGCTGGCATAGTCAAAGAAATTTAGAGTAACATTGTTTCGGCCATATTTTTTTTTGATACTATTATATATATGTATGTTTTTTTTTATATAACTATTGTATGTATATGGGGATGTATTTTTTTTTCTTATTGATGGGGGGGGGAGTAAGTAAATTTTTTTTTTATTATTATCTGTTTGTTTAGTGCTGTTCCCTAGCGAAACTCGGAATTATTCCAGTTCTAGGGACAGCGGGAGTAGGATTCAGGGAGGGGGGATTGAAGGTTAGGGAGTATATATATATATTTTTTTTATTTATGAAATGAATGTTAATAAATTAATTAATAAGTAGTTGAGTTTTCCGTTACCGTATACATACTAATAGACTGTGTCCCTACTTAGGCATTTTTGACTTGATTTAAGACATTGATCGAACCCCCGTTAGAGTAATTCTGGGTTGCTTACACACGTGCCTGGGGTTTAAGCTACGTTACCCACCCAGTGTGTGATAACTTGGTTCCTGCGGTCAACCTGTGGTCTGGTGGTGGCAGCGATACTGACTAGGAACTGGACTTGCCTTTGTATGATTTTTTTCATGGTATTCGCAAGGCAAGTTCAGTCCTCAGTCCTTTTTTTTTTCCAGACCGGGTTGATCAAGTATAGGATAGATTATCATACACTGGTGTGTCATTTTTTTTTTATTGTAAAAGGCCGTGTTTTTTTTGTCCTCCTCCAGTAAAGTAAAAGGGGGATAAAAATAGCAACGTTACAAAAGGGAAATAGATTAAGATAAAAAATATATATATATAAGTTTATAAGGTGCCGTTGTAAAGTCAATATTTCCCATCAACAACATAACCAATTTCATAGTTTCAAATTCATACACAGTCAGTTCTCCTAAGATGGTGGTAGGATTCTGATTTATTTTCTCCCTTCCTACTGGAATTCGACAAGGGTGTGTCCCTGTCCCCACACATTTCAATGCCTCTATGGGCTGAATGATTGGCTTGGCTGATCTCGCTGCCATAATGCTGCCTTCTATATTTACTTTTATTTCCACTTCCACTGCTCCATAGAACTTACAAACCACCTTCACAATGTTGGCCTAACAATATAAGTAGCTAACGAGTCATGTAAATTTATGTTTTTTTAAATCTAAACTGCTATATTATGGAATGACCTACCATCCTTTATAATCCCCCTACCTTATGACCTACCCACGTTCATAAGGCTTAAATTGTATATCCTCATTACAGTATTTGGATATGGACTATTTGATCTGTTCTTAATTTGTCCATGCTCAGCTAGTGGATAATTTGCCCTTGCTGTTGCTTAACCCATTACAAACATAACACTGCTTTGTTCCAATCCCATTCACTGAGCTCCAATCCAAGTTCATCCCATTATCAATTAACTCATCCATCCCTTCACCCACTAACTACAGTACGTACAGTACAGTTGAGCAAGTAGAAAATGCAAGAAAAATATGAGTGTTTATGGCAAAATCTTTCAGTTCTATGTAATAAATCTTAGTTTTCTTATCAATGAAAAGTGGAACGTGACTGAATGAAATTTTTGAGTGGTAACCAGAAAAGGACATAATATTATACACTCATAGTTTACTTGCACTTTCTACTTTCTGAAGGTACTTTACGTGAAAAGTGATGAAATATTAATCTGGAAGAGCTTGTCGCCTTTGGAATTTCTTGGACTGTACGACGTTGCCACTGACACGATCATGGACTCATGGTATTATTAAAAGGGGTGACAGGTTTGGGTAGGTTTTAAGGGGGTGCATGGGTTTTTTAGGGTGCGGGAGTAGGGGGACATGTTCTACTCCCGCAGATTTTACAAAACACATCTAACTCGGCCAACACTGTTCCCCTGTTAAATCCGCTGGCGATCACACGCAATCCTTCAGTTAGTTACCCCGGGAACCGGGAACCGGGGTAACTAACTGAAGGATTGCGTGTGAACGCCAGCGGATTTAATTTGGAAGTTGGTTAACGGAGTGATGGCCGAGTTATGATGTATTTTGTTAAATCTTCCCCGCGATAATTACTGATACATCGTACGTCTGTACTTTAAGATGTTATTATGAAACGTGCACTATTGAAATTGTAACAGGCACTTTTGGAAATAGAAAAAAAAAAAAAAAAAAAAAACAAGATCAAGATAAAAACAAATATATATATTGGTGTATGAGGTGCAAACTAAAGATTAAGATATAAGGTGCCGTTGTAAAGGCAATATTTCCCATCAACCTTTGAAATTGTAACAAGCATTTTTGGGAATAGAAAATTGTAAAGTAAAAAGGGAAATAGATTAAGATAAAAAATATATATATATAAGTTTATAAGGTGCCGTTGTAAAGTCAATATTTCCCATCAACAACATAACCAATTTCATAGTTTCAAATTCATACACAGTCAGTTCTCCTAAGATGGTGGTAGGATTCTGATTTATTTTTTCCCTTCCTACTGGAATTCGACAAGGGTGTGTCCCTGTCCCCACACATTTCAATGCCTCTATGGGCTGAATGATTGGCTTGGCTGATCTCGCTGCCATAATGCTGCCTTCTATATTTACTTTTATTTCCACTTCCACTGCTCCATAGAACTTACAAACCACCTTCACAATGTTGGCCTAACAATATAAGTAGCTAACGAGTCATGTAAATTTATGTTTTTTTAAATCTAAACTGCTATATTATGGAATGACCTACCATCCTTTATAATCCCCCTACCTTATGACCTACCCACGTTCATAAGGCTTAAATTGTATATCCTCATTACAGTATTTGGATATGGACTATTTGATCTGTTCTTAATTTGTCCATGCTCAGCTAGTGGATAATTTGCCCTTGCTGTTGCTTAACCCATTACAAACATAACACTGCTTTGTTCCAATCCCATTCACTGAGCTCCAATCCAAGTTCATCCCATTATCAATTAACTCATCCATCCCTTCACCCACTAACTACAGTACGTACAATACAGTTGAGCAAGTAGAAAGTGCAAGAAAAATATGAGTGTTTATGGCAAAATCTTTCAGTTCTATGTAATAAATCTTAGTTTTCTTATCAATGAAAAGTGGAACGTGACTGAATGAAATTTTTGAGTGGTAACCAGAAAAGGACATAATATTATACACTCATAGTTTACTTGCACTTTCTACTTTCTGAAGGTACTTTACGTGAAAAGTGATGAAATATTAATCTGGAAGAGCTTGTCGCCTTTGGAATTTCTTGGACTGTACGACGTTGCCACTGACACGATCATGGACTCATGGTATTATTAAAAGGGGTGACAGGTTTGGGTAGGTTTTAAGGGGGTGCATGGGTTTTTTAGGGTGCGGGAGTAGGGGGACATGTTCTACTCCCGCAGATTTTACAAAACACATCTAACTCGGCCAACACTGTTCCCCTGTTAAATCCGGTTAAATCCGGTTCCCGGGGTAACTAACTGAAGGATTGCGTGTGAACGCCAGCGGATTTAATTTGGAAGTTGGTTAACGGAGTGATGGCCGAGTTATGATGTATTTTGTTAAATCTTCCCCGCGATAATTACTGATACATCGTACGTCTGTACTTTAAGATGTTATTATGAAACGTGCACTATTGAAATTGTAACAGGCACTTTTGGAAATAGAAAAAAAAAACAAAAAAAAAAACAAGATCAAGATAAAAACAAATATATATATTGGTGTATGAGGTGCAAACTAAAGATTAAGATATAAGGTGCCGTTGTAAAGGCAATATTTCCCATCAACCTTTGAAATTGTAACAAGCATTTTTGGGAATAGAAAATTGTAAAGTAAAAAGGGAAATAGATTAAGATAAAAAATATATATATATAAGTTTATAAGGTGCCGTTGTAAAGTCAATATTTCCCATCAACAACATAACCAATTTCATAGTTTCAAATTCATACACAGTCAGTTCTCCTAAGATGGTGGTAGGATTCTGATTTATTTTTTCCCTTCCTACTGGAATTCGACAAGGGTGTGTCCCTGTCCCCACACATTTCAATGCCTCTATGGGCTGAATGATTGGCTTGGCTGATCTCGCTGCCATAATGCTGCCTTCTATATTTACTTTTATTTCCACTTCCACTGCTCCATAGAACTTACAAACCACCTTCACAATGTTGGCCTAACAATATAAGTAGCTAACGAGTCATGTAAATTTATGTTTTTTTAAATCTAAACTGCTATATTATGGAATGACCTACCATCCTTTATAATCCCCCTACCTTATGACCTACCCACGTTCATAAGGCTTAAATTGTATATCCTCATTACAGTATTTGGATATGGACTATTTGATCTGTTCTTAATTTGTCCATGCTCAGCTAGTGGATAATTTGCCCTTGCTGTTGCTTAACCCATTACAAACATAACACTGCTTTGTTCCAATCCCATTCACTGAGCTCCAATCCAAGTTCATCCCATTATCAATTAACTCATCCATCCCTTCACCCACTAACTACAGTACGTACAGTACAGTTGAGCAAGTAGAAAATGCAAGAAAAATATGAGTGTTTATGGCAAAATCTTTCAGTTCTATGTAATAAATCTTAGTTTTCTTATCAATGAAAAGTGGAACGTGACTGAATGAAATTTTTGAGTGGTAACCAGAAAAGGACATAATATTATACACTCATAGTTTACTTGCACTTTCTACTTTCTGAAGGTACTTTACGTGAAAAGTGATGAAATATTAATCTGGAAGAGCTTGTCGCCTTTGGAATTTCTTGGACTGTACGACGTTGCCACTGACACGATCATGGACTCATGGTATTATTAAAAGGGGTGACAGGTTTGGGTAGGTTTTAAGGGGGTGCATGGGTTTTTTAGGGTGCGGGAGTAGGGGGACATGTTCTACTCCCGCAGATTTTACAAAACACATCTAACTCGGCCAACACTGTTCCCCTGTTAAATCCGCTGGCGATCACACGCAATCCTTCAGTTAGTTACCCCGGGAACCGGGAACCGGGGTAACTAACTGAAGGATTGCGTGTGAACGCCAGCGGATTTAATTTGGAAGTTGGTTAACGGAGTGATGGCCGAGTTATGATGTATTTTGTTAAATCTTCCCCGCGATAATTACTGATACATCGTACGTCTGTACTTTAAGATGTTATTATGAAACGTGCACTATTGAAATTGTAACAGGCACTTTTGGAAATAGAAAAACAAAACAAAAAAAAAAACAAGATCAAGATAAAAACAAATATATATATTGGTGTATGAGGTGCAAACTAAAGATTAAGATATAAGGTGCCGTTGTAAAGGCAATATTTCCCATCAACCTTTGAAATTGTAACAAGCATTTTTGGGAATAGAAAATTGTAAAGTAAAAAGGGAAATAGATTAAGATAAAAAATATATATATATAAGTTTATAAGGTGCCGTTGTAAAGTCAATATTTCCCATCAACAACATAACCAATTTCATAGTTTCAAATTCATACACAGTCAGTTCTCCTAAGATGGTGGTAGGATTCTGATTTATTTTTTCCCTTCCTACTGGAATTCGACAAGGGTGTGTCCCTGTCCCCACACATTTCAATGCCTCTATGGGCTGAATGATTGGCTTGGCTGATCTCGCTGCCATAATGCTGCCTTCTATATTTACTTTTATTTCCACTTCCACTGCTCCATAGAACTTACAAACCACCTTCACAATGTTGGCCTAACAATATAAGTAGCTAACGAGTCATGTAAATTTATGTTTTTTTAAATCTAAACTGCTATATTATGGAATGACCTACCATCCTTTATAATCCCCCTACCTTATGACCTACCCACGTTCATAAGGCTTAAATTGTATATCCTCATTACAGTATTTGGATATGGACTATTTGATCTGTTCTTAATTTGTCCATGCTCAGCTAGTGGATAATTTGCCCTTGCTGTTGCTTAACCCATTACAAACATAACACTGCTTTGTTCCAATCCCATTCACTGAGCTCCAATCCAAGTTCATCCCATTATCAATTAACTCATCCATCCCTTCACCCACTAACTACAGTACGTACAATACAGTTGAGCAAGTAGAAAGTGCAAGAAAAATATGAGTGTTTATGGCAAAATCTTTCAGTTCTATGTAATAAATCTTAGTTTTCTTATCAATGAAAAGTGGAACGTGACTGAATGAAATTTTTGAGTGGTAACCAGAAAAGGACATAATATTATACACTCATAGTTTACTTGCACTTTCTACTTTCTGAAGGTACTTTACGTGAAAAGTGATGAAATATTAATCTGGAAGAGCTTGTCGCCTTTGGAATTTCTTGGACTGTACGACGTTGCCACTGACACGATCATGGACTCATGGTATTATTAAAAGGGGTGAGGTAATAGGGTGACAGGTTTGGGTAGGTTTTAAGGGGGTCCATGGGTTTTTTAGGGTGCGGGAGTAGGGGGACATGTTCTACTCCCGCAGATTTTACAAAACACATCTAACTCGGCCAACACTGTTCCCCTGTTAAATCCGCTGGCGATCACACGCAATCCTTCAGTTAGTTACCCCGGTTCCCGGGGTAACTAACTGAAGGATTGCGTGTGAACGCCAGCGGATTTAATTTGGAAGTTGGTTAACGGAGTGATGGCCGAGTTATGATGTATTTTGTTAAATCTTCCCCGCGATAATTACTGATACATCGTACGTCTGTACTTTAAGATGTTATTATGAAACGTGCACTATTGAAATTGTAACAGGCACTTTTGGAAATAGAAAAAAAAAAAAAAAAAAAACCAAGATCAAGATAAAAACAAATATATATATTGGTGTATGAGGTGCAAACTAAAGATTAAGATATAAGGTGCCGTTGTAAAGGCAATATTTCCCATCAACCTTTGAAATTGTAACAAGCATTTTTGGGAATAGAAAATTGTAAAGTAAAAAGGGAAATAGATTAAGATAAAAAATATATATATATAAGTTTATAAGGTGCCGTTGTAAAGTCAATATTTCCCATCAACAACATAACCAATTTCATAGTTTCAAATTCATACACAGTCAGTTCTCCTAAGATGGTGGTAGGATTCTGATTTATTTTTTCCCTTCCTACTGGAATTCGACAAGGGTGTGTCCCTGTCCCCACACATTTCAATGCCTCTATGGGCTGAATGATTGGCTTGGCTGATCTCGCTGCCATAATGCTGCCTTCTATATTTACTTTTATTTCCACTTCCACTGCTCCATAGAACTTACAAACCACCTTCACAATGTTGGCCTAACAATATAAGTAGCTAACGAGTCATGTAAATTTATGTTTTTTTAAATCTAAACTGCTATATTATGGAATGACCTACCATCCTTTATAATCCCCCTACCTTATGACCTACCCACGTTCATAAGGCTTAAATTGTATATCCTCATTACAGTATTTGGATATGGACTATTTGATCTGTTCTTAATTTGTCCATGCTCAGCTAGTGGATAATTTGCCCTTGCTGTTGCTTAACCCATTACAAACATAACACTGCTTTGTTCCAATCCCATTCACTGAGCTCCAATCCAAGTTCATCCCATTATCAATTAACTCATCCATCCCTTCACCCACTAACTACAGTACGTACAGTACAGTTGAGCAAGTAGAAAGTGCAAGAAAAATATGAGTGTTTATGGCAAAATCTTTCAGTTCTATGTAATAAATCTTAGTTTTCTTATCAATGAAAAGTGGAACGTGACTGAATGAAATTTTTGAGTGGTAACCAGAAAAGGACATAATATTATACACTCATAGTTTACTTGCACTTTCTACTTTCTGAAGGTACTTTACGTGAAAAGTGATGAAATATTAATCTGGAAGAGCTTGTCGCCTTTGGAATTTCTTGGACTGTACGACGTTGCCACTGACACGATCATGGACTCATGGTATTATTAAAAGGGGTGAGGTAATAGGGTGACAGGTTTGGGTAGGTTTTAAGGGGGTCCATGGGTTTTTTAGGGTGCGGGAGTAGGGGGACATGTTCTACTCCCGCAGATTTTACAAAACACATCTAACTCGGCCAACACTGTTCCCCTGTTAAATCCGCTGGCGATCACACGCAATCCTTCAGTTAGTTACCCCGGTTCCCGGGGTAACTAACTGAAGGATTGCGTGTGAACGCCAGCGGATTTAATTTGGAAGTTGGTTAACGGAGTGATGGCCGAGTTATGATGTATTTTGTTAAATCTTCCCCGCGATAATTACTGATACATCGTACGTCTGTACTTTAAGATGTTATTATGAAACGTGCACTATTGAAATTGTAACAGGCACTTTTGGAAATAGAAAAAAAAAACAAAAAAAAAAACAAGATCAAGATAAAAACAAATATATATATTGGTGTATGAGGTGCAAACTAAAGATTAAGATATAAGGTGCCGTTGTAAAGGCAATATTTCCCATCAACCTTTGAAATTGTAACAAGCATTTTTGGGAATAGAAAATTGTAAAGTAAAAAGGGAAATAGATTAAGATAAAAAATATATATATATAAGTTTATAAGGTGCCGTTGTAAAGTCAATATTTCCCATCAACAACATAACCAATTTCATAGTTTCAAATTCATACACAGTCAGTTCTCCTAAGATGGTGGTAGGATTCTGATTTATTTTTTCCCTTCCTACTGGAATTCGACAAGGGTGTGTCCCTGTCCCCACACATTTCAATGCCTCTATGGGCTGAATGATTGGCTTGGCTGATCTCGCTGCCATAATGCTGCCTTCTATATTTACTTTTATTTCCACTTCCACTGCTCCATAGAACTTACAAACCACCTTCACAATGTTGGCCTAACAATATAAGTAGCTAACGAGTCATGTAAATTTATGTTTTTTTAAATCTAAACTGCTATATTATGGAATGACCTACCATCCTTTATAATCCCCCTACCTTATGACCTACCCACGTTCATAAGGCTTAAATTGTATATCCTCATTACAGTATTTGGATATGGACTATTTGATCTGTTCTTAATTTGTCCATGCTCAGCTAGTGGATAATTTGCCCTTGCTGTTGCTTAACCCATTACAAACATAACACTGCTTTGTTCCAATCCCATTCACTGAGCTCCAATCCAAGTTCATCCCATTATCAATTAACTCATCCATCCCTTCACCCACTAACTACAGTACGTACAGTACAGTTGAGCAAGTAGAAAATGCAAGAAAAATATGAGTGTTTATGGCAAAATCTTTCAGTTCTATGTAATATATCTTAGTTTTCTTATCAATGAAAAGTGGAACGTGACTGAATGAAATTTTTGAGTGGTAACCAGAAAAGGACATAATATTATACACTCATAGTTTACTTGCACTTTCTACTTTCTGAAGGTACTTTACGTGAAAAGTGATGAAATATTAATCTGGAAGAGCTTGTCGCCTTTGGAATTTCTTGGACTGTACGACGTTGCCACTGACACGATCATGGACTCATGGTATTATTAAAAGGGGTGAGGTAATAGGGTGACAGGTTTGGGTAGGTTTTAAGGGGGTGCATGGGTTTTTTAGGGTGCGGGAGTAGGGGGACATGTTCTACTCCCGCAGATTTTACAAAACACATCTAACTCGGCCAACACTGTTCCCCTGTTAAATCCGCTGGCGATCACACGCAATCCTTCAGTTAGTTACCCCGGTTCCCGGGGTAACTAACTGAAGGATTGCGTGTGAACGCCAGCGGATTTAATTTGGAAGTTGGTTAACGGAGTGATGGCCGAGTTATGATGTATTTTGTTAAATCTTCCCCGCGATAATTACTGATACATCGTACGTCTGTACTTTAAGATGTTATTATGAAACGTGCACTATTGAAATTGTAACAGGCACTTTTGGAAATAGAAAAAAAAAAAAAAAAAAAAAAAGATCAAGATAAAAACAAATATATATATTGGTGTATGAGGTGCAAACTAAAGATTAAGATATAAGGTGCCGTTGTAAAGGCAATATTTCCCATCAACCTTTGAAATTGTAACAAGCATTTTTGGGAATAGAAAATTGTAAAGTAAAAAGGGAAATAGATTAAGATAAAAAATATATATATATAAGTTTATAAGGTGCCGTTGTAAAGTCAATATTTCCCATCAACAACATAACCAATTTCATAGTTTCAAATTCATACACAGTCAGTTCTCCTAAGATGGTGGTAGGATTCTGATTTATTTTTTCCCTTCCTACTGGAATTCGACAAGGGTGTGTCCCTGTCCCCACACATTTCAATGCCTCTATGGGCTGAATGATTGGCTTGGCTGATCTCGCTGCCATAATGCTGCCTTCTATATTTACTTTTATTTCCACTTCCACTGCTCCATAGAACTTACAAACCACCTTCACAATGTTGGCCTAACAATATAAGTAGCTAACGAGTCATGTAAATTTATGTTTTTTTAAATCTAAACTGCTATATTATGGAATGACCTACCATCCTTTATAATCCCCCTACCTTATGACCTACCCACGTTCATAAGGCTTAAATTGTATATCCTCATTACAGTATTTGGATATGGACTATTTGATCTGTTCTTAATTTGTCCATGCTCAGCTAGTGGATAATTTGCCCTTGCTGTTGCTTAACCCATTACAAACATAACACTGCTTTGTTCCAATCCCATTCACTGAGCTCCAATCCAAGTTCATCCCATTATCAATTAACTCATCCATCCCTTCACCCACTAACTACAGTACGTACAGTACAGTTGAGCAAGTAGAAAATGCAAGAAAAATATGAATGTTTATGGCAAAATCTTTCAGTTCTATGTAATAAATCTTAGTTTTCTTATCAATGAAAAGTGGAACGTGACTGAATGAAATTTTTGAGTGGTAACCAGAAAAGGACATAATATTATACACTCATAGTTTACTTGCACTTTCTACTTTCTGAAGGTACTTTACGTGAAAAGTGATGAAATATTAATCTGGAAGAGCTTGTCGCCTTTGGAATTTCTTGGACTGTACGACGTTGCCACTGACACGATCATGGACTCATGGTATTATTAAAAGGGGTGAGGTAATAGGGTGACAGGTTTGGGTAGGTTTTAAGGGGGTGCATGGGTTTTTTAGGGTGCGGGAGTAGGGGGACATGTTCTACTCCCGCAGATTTTACAAAACACATCTAACTCGGCCAACACTGTTCCCCTGTTAAATCCGCTGGCGATCACACGGGAACCGGGGTAACTAACTGAAGGATTGCGTGTGATCGCCAGCGGATTTAATTTGGAAGTTGGTTAACGGAGTGATGGCCGAGTTATGATGTATTTTGTTAAATCTTCCCCGCGATAATTACTGATACATCGTACGTCTGTACTTTAAGATGTTATTATGAAACGTGCACTATTGAAATTGTAACAGGCTCTTTTGGAAATAAAAAAAAACAAAAAAAAAAAAACAAGATCAAGATAAAAACAAATATATATATTGGTGTATGAGGTGCAAACTAAAGATTAAGATATAAGGTGCCGTTGTAAAGGCAATATTTCCCATCAACCTTTGAAATTGTAACAAGCATTTTTGGGAATAGAAAATTGTAAAGTAAAAAGGGAAATAGATTAAGATAAAAAATATATATATATAAGTTTATAAGGTGCCGTTGTAAAGTCAATATTTCCCATCAACAACATAACCAATTTCATAGTTTCAAATTCATACACAGTCAGTTCTCCTAAGATGGTGGTAGGATTCTGATTTATTTTTTCCCTTCCTACTGGAATTCGACAAGGGTGTGTCCCTGTCCCCACACATTTCAATGCCTCTATGGGCTGAATGATTGGCTTGGCTGATCTCGCTGCCATAATGCTGCCTTCTATATTTACTTTTATTTCCACTTCCACTGCTCCATAGAACTTACAAACCACCTTCACAATGTTGGCCTAACAATATAAGTAGCTAACGAGTCATGTAAATTTATGTTTTTTTAAATCTAAACTGCTATATTATGGAATGACCTACCATCCTTTATAATCCCCCTACCTTATGACCTACCCACGTTCATAAGGCTTAAATTGTATATCCTCATTACAGTATTTGGATATGGACTATTTGATCTGTTCTTAATTTGTCCATGCTCAGCTAGTGGATAATTTGCCCTTGCTGTTGCTTAACCCATTACAAACATAACACTGCTTTGTTCCAATCCCATTCACTGAGCTCCAATCCAAGTTCATCCCATTATCAATTAACTCATCCATCCCTTCACCCACTAACTACAGTACGTACAGTACAGTTGAGCAAGTAGAAAGTGCAAGAAAAATATGAGTGTTTATGGCAAAATCTTTCAGTTCTATGTAATAAATCTTAGTTTTCTTATCAATGAAAAGTGGAACGTGACTGAATGAAATTTTTGAGTGGTAACCAGAAAAGGACATAATATTATACACTCATAGTTTACTTGCACTTTCTACTTTCTGAAGGTACTTTACGTGAAAAGTGATGAAATATTAATCTGGAAGAGCTTGTCGCCTTTGGAATTTCTTGGACTGTACGACGTTGCCACTGACACGATCATAGACTCATGGTATTATTAAAAGGGGTGAGGTAATAGGGTGACAGGTTTGGGTAGGTTTTAAGGGGGTGCATGGGTTTTTTAGGGTGCGGGAGTAGGGGGACATGTTCTACTCCCGCAGATTTTACAAAACACATCTAACTCGGCCAACACTGTTCCCCTGTTAAATCCGCTGGCGATCACACGCAATCCTTCAGTTAGTTACCCCGGTTCCCGGGGTAACTAACTGAAGGATTGCGTGTGAACGCCAGCGGATTTAATTTGGAAGTTGGTTAACGGAGTGATGGCCGAGTTATGATGTATTTTGTTAAATCTTCCCCGCGATAATTACTGATACATCGTACGTCTGTACTTTAAGATGTTATTATGAAACGTGCACTATTGAAATTGTAACAGGCACTTTTGGAAATAGAAAAAAAAACAAAAAAAAAACAAGATCAAGATAAAAACAAATATATATATTGGTGTATGAGGTGCAAACTAAAGATTAAGATATAAGGTGCCGTTGTAAAGGCAATATTTCCCATCAACCTTTGAAATTGTAACAAGCATTTTTGGGAATAGAAAATTGTAAAGTAAAAAGGGAAATAGATTAAGATAAAAAATATATATATATAAGTTTATAAGGTGCCGTTGTAAAGTCAATATTTCCCATCAACAACACAACCAATTTCATAGTTTCAAATTCATACACAGTCAGTTCTCCTAAGATGGTGGTAGGATTCTGATTTATTTTTTCCCTTCCTACTGGAATTCGACAAGGGTGTGTCCCTGTCCCCACACATTTCAATGCCTCTATGGGCTGAATGATTGGCTTGGCTGATCTCGCTGCCATAATGCTGCCTTCTATATTTACTTTTATTTCCACTTCCACTGCTCCATAGAACTTACAAACCACCTTCACAATGTTGGCCTAACAATATAAGTAGCTAACGAGTCATGTAAATTTATGTTTTTTTAAATCTAAACTGCTATATTATGGAATGACCTACCATCCTTTATAATCCCCCTACCTTATGACCTACCCACGTTCATAAGGCTTAAATTGTATATCCTCATTACAGTATTTGGATATGGACTATTTGATCTGTTCTTAATTTGTCCATGCTCAGCTAGTGGATAATTTGCCCTTGCTGTTGCTTAACCCATTACAAACATAACACTGCTTTGTTCCAATCCCTTTCGCTGAGCTCCAATCCAAGTTCATCCCATTATCAATTAACTCATCCATCCCTTCACCCACTAACTACAGTACGTACAGTACAGTTGAGCAAGTAGAAAGTGCAAGAAAAATATGAGTGTTTATGGCAAAATCTTTCAGTTCTATGCAATAAATCTTAGTTTTCTTATCAATGAAAAGTGGAACGTGACTGAATGAAATTTTTGAGTGGTAACCAGAAAAGGACATAATATTATACACTCATAGTTTACTTGCACTTTCTACTTTCTGAAGGTACTTTACGTGAAAAGTGATGAAATATTAATCTGGAAGAGCTTGTCGCCTTTGGAATTTCTTGGACTGTACGACGTTGCCACTGACACGATCATGGACTCATGGTATTATTAAAAGGGGTGAGGTAATAGGGTGACAGGTTTGGGTAGGTTTTAAGGGGGTCCATGGGTTTTTTAGGGTGCGGGAGTAGGGGGACATGTTCTACTCCCGCAGATTTTACAAAACACATCTAACTCGGCCAACACTGTTCCCCTGTTAAATCCGCTGGCGATCACACGCAATCCTTCAGTTAGTTACCCCGGGAACCGGGGTAACTAACTGAAGGATTGCGTGTGAACGCCAGCGGATTTAATTTGGAAGTTGGTTAACGGAGTGATGGCCGAGTTATGATGTATTTTGTTAAATCTTCCCCGCGATAATTACTGATATATCGTACGTCTGTACTTTAAGATGTTATTATGAAACGTGCACTATTGAAATTGTAACAGGCACTTTTGGAAATAGAAAAAAAAAAAAAAAAAAAAAACAAGATCAAGATAAAAACAAATATATATATTGGTGTATGAGGTGCAAACTAAAGATTAAGATATAAGGTGCCGTTGTAAAGGCAATATTTCCCATCAACCTTTGAAATTGTAACAAGCATTTTTGGGAATAGAAAATTGTAAAGTAAAAAGGGAAATAGATTAAGATAAAAAATATATATATATAAGTTTATAAGGTGCCGTTGTAAAGTCAATATTTCCCATCAACAACATAACCAATTTCATAGTTTCAAATTCATACACAGTCAGTTCTCCTAAGATGGTGGTAGGATTCTGATTTATTTTTTCCCTTCCTACTGGAATTCGACAAGGGTGTGTCCCTGTCCCCACACATTTCAATGCCTCTATGGGCTGAATGATTGGCTTGGCTGATCTCGCTGCCATAATGCTGCCTTCTATATTTACTTTTATTTCCACTTCCACTGCTCCATAGAACTTACAAACCACCTTCACAATGTTGGCCTAACAATATAAGTAGCTAACGAGTCATGTAAATTTATGTTTTTTTAAATCTAAACTGCTATATTATGGAATGACCTACCATCCTTTATAATCCCCCTACCTTATGACCTACCCACGTTCATAAGGCTTAAATTGTATATCCTCATTACAGTATTTGGATATGGACTATTTGATCTGTTCTTAATTTGTCCATGCTCAGCTAGTGGATAATTTGCCCTTGCTGTTGCTTAACCCATTACAAACATAACACTGCTTTGTTCCAATCCCATTCACTGAGCTCCAATCCAAGTTCATCCCATTATCAATTAACTCATCCATCCCTTCACCCACTAACTACAGTACGTACAGTACAGTTGAGCAAGTAGAAAATGCAAGAAAAATATGAGTGTTTATGGCAAAATCTTTCAGTTCTATGTAATATATCTTAGTTTTCTTATCAATGAAAAGTGGAACGTGACTGAATGAAATTTTTGAGTGGTAACCAGAAAAGGACATAATATTATACACTCATAGTTTACTTGCACTTTCTACTTTCTGAAGGTACTTTACGTGAAAAGTGATGAAATATTAATCTGGAAGAGCTTGTCGCCTTTGGAATTTCTTGGACTGTACGACGTTGCCACTGACACGATCATGGACTCATGGTATTATTAAAAGGGGTGAGGTAATAGGGTGACAGGTTTGGGTAGGTTTTAAGGGGGTCCATGGGTTTTTTAGGGTGCGGGAGTAGGGGGACATGTTCTACTCCCGCAGATTTTACAAAACACATCTAACTCGGCCAACACTGTTCCCCTGTTAAATCCGCTGGCGATCACACGCAATCCTTCAGTTAGTTACCCCGGTTCCCGGGGTAACTAACTGAAGGATTGCGTGTGAACGCCAGCGGATTTAATTTGGAAGTTGGTTAACGGAGTGATGGCCGAGTTATGATGTATTTTGTTAAATCTTCCCCGCGATAATTACTGATACATCGTACGTCTGTACTTTAAGATGTTATTATGAAACGTGCACTATTGAAATTGTAACAGGCACTTTTGGAAATAGAAAAAAAAAAAAAAAAAAAAAAAGATCAAGATAAAAACAAATATATATATTGGTGTATGAGGTGCAAACTAAAGATTAAGATATAAGGTGCCGTTGTAAAGGCAATATTTCCCATCAACCTTTGAAATTGTAACAAGCATTTTTGGGAATAGAAAATTGTAAAGTAAAAAGGGAAATAGATTAAGATAAAAAATATATATATATAAGTTTATAAGGTGCCGTTGTAAAGTCAATATTTCCCATCAACAACATAACCAATTTCATAGTTTCAAATTCATACACAGTCAGTTCTCCTAAGATGGTGGTAGGATTCTGATTTATTTTTTCCCTTCCTACTGGAATTCGACAAGGGTGTGTCCCTGTCCCCACACATTTCAATGCCTCTATGGGCTGAATGATTGGCTTGGCTGATCTCGCTGCCATAATGCTGCCTTCTATATTTACTTTTATTTCCACTTCCACTGCTCCATAGAACTTACAAACCACCTTCACAATGTTGGCCTAACAATATAAGTAGCTAACGAGTCATGTAAATTTATGTTTTTTTAAATCTAAACTGCTATATTATGGAATGACCTACCATCCTTTATAATCCCCCTACCTTATGACCTACCCACGTTCATAAGGCTTAAATTGTATATCCTCATTACAGTATTTGGATATGGACTATTTGATCTGTTCTTAATTTGTCCATGCTCAGCTAGTGGATAATTTGCCCTTGCTGTTGCTTAACCCATTACAAACATAACACTGCTTTGTTCCAATCCCATTCACTGAGCTCCAATCCAAGTTCATCCCATTATCAATTAACTCATCCATCCCTTCACCCACTAACTACAGTACGTACAGTACAGTTGAGCAAGTAGAAAATGCAAGAAAAATATGAATGTTTATGGCAAAATCTTTCAGTTCTATGTAATAAATCTTAGTTTTCTTATCAATGAAAAGTGGAACGTGACTGAATGAAATTTTTGAGTGGTAACCAGAAAAGGACATAATATTATACACTCATAGTTTACTTGCACTTTCTACTTTCTGAAGGTACTTTACGTGAAAAGTGATGAAATATTAATCTGGAAGAGCTTGTCGCCTTTGGAATTTCTTGGACTGTACGACGTTGCCACTGACACGATCATGGACTCATGGTATTATTAAAAGGGGTGAGGTAATAGGGTGACAGGTTTGGGTAGGTTTTAAGGGGGTGCATGGGTTTTTTAGGGTGCGGGAGTAGGGGGACATGTTCTACTCCCGCAGATTTTACAAAACACATCTAACTCGGCCAACACTGTTCCCCTGTTAAATCCGCTGGCGATCACACGGGAACCGGGGTAACTAACTGAAGGATTGCGTGTGATCGCCAGCGGATTTAATTTGGAAGTTGGTTAACGGAGTGATGGCCGAGTTATGATGTATTTTGTTAAATCTTCCCCGCGATAATTACTGATACATCGTACGTCTGTACTTTAAGATGTTATTATGAAACGTGCACTATTGAAATTGTAACAGGCTCTTTTGGAAATAAAAAAAAAACAAAAAAAAAAAACAAGATCAAGATAAAAACAAATATATATATTGGTGTATGAGGTGCAAACTAAAGATTAAGATATAAGGTGCCGTTGTAAAGGCAATATTTCCCATCAACCTTTGAAATTGTAACAAGCATTTTTGGGAATAGAAAATTGTAAAGTAAAAAGGGAAATAGATTAAGATAAAAAATATATATACAGTCATCCCTCCGCTATCGCGGGTTCCACTTTCGCGTTTCGTAACTATCGCGCATGTGTGAAAAGTTCACCTTCATCCGCTATAGCGCATCCGTATGCGGACTATCGCGCACGTAACATTCAAATTTGGCGGTGCGATTGACCAAGCACACTCGACTGACAGCCATGTTTAAAGATGAGGACTGTGTGGGTTTATAACTAGCCCTGCTTATCAACCCTATCTTTGTTTAACACAAGAGAGTTAACTAGTGATACAATGTGTGGAGATAAAGCTTTTTCATCTGTGCCTAATTACACCTCGGTCTAGTATAGAATGTCCAATACGTCGATATAAGACGTCGTTCCTATAGGGATGTATATTACAATTCGTATTAAGCATATTAAATGCATATAACAATTTGTATTAAGACGATTCATGACTGAAATGAGTCGTCGGCATCGATGCCATGCGTGGTAGTAGTGGAGGTGGTAGGGGGAAGGGGGGAGATAGCGTGATATCGTTTGTTTACATTTTATTAATCATACGTTATTAGTGTTTCCTTCTTTTTCTGTCCAAGAAATACCGAAATAACTTCCTTCTTTATATGGAAGGATATGGCTTTCCATTTTGTAAATGCACCACCTGGCATGACTGAGTGTTGAAGCCAGTGTTTAACTCGTAATTACTAAACACGAAAGTCACACACAAGGTGACAAGGCAGGCTAGGAGATACTGAGGGTAGGGGGGGGGGGGAAGGAGGGCGGGAGAAGTGGTGGCAACACACACTTCACAGACGAGTGATATAATTTCCTAACATGTTCATTATCATTTCGCTCGTTTTGTATACAAACTCATTGGATATGCTTCACTTATTTTCGCCACCCATTTTATATGGATGCAATCGTTTTGAAAATAATTTTAAGTTAATATTTTGGTAGCTAATTCTACAGTCAGTAAGACATTCTACTCTGGCACGTGCTCTCGGAATCGGGTGCCCGACTCTCCACATGTCAACACGTTTTGTTATGTTTAATGAATTGCCATCGTGTTTGAGGTCTCATAGTAAAAAAAAAAAACGTCACTTTCGAGAGACATAAGAACCTATCCCAATTTTCATCATTAATCTTTAGTCCCTAAGGTCAGTCACGCATATCCATTTACGCACCACCTAACCACGGTCTATGGACCGTGCACCTAACCACAAAACTCAACACGCTTACTGTACTTGTGGCGTCCACTGTATTAAGTTAAAAATGCAATTTTCTTCCTAATCTACTTTAGTTTTCATTATATGCAAAGAAATATTAGTAGACAAAAGCATGTTTAGGGAGGAAAAATCTTGAAATATGAGGGACTGGGAACCAATTTCAATTATTCCCATTAGTTATTAAATTCCGCTATCGCGAATTCCGCTATCACGTGCTACTTACGGTACCAATTACTCGCGATAGCGGAGGGATGACTGTATATAAGTTTATAAGGTGCCGTTGTAAAGTCAATATTTCCCATCAACAACATAACCAATTTCATAGTTTCAAATTCATACACAGTCAGTTCTCCTAAGATGGTGGTAGGATTCTGATTTATTTTTTCCCTTCCTACTGGAATTCGACAAGGGTGTGTCCCTGTCCCCACACATTTCAATGCCTCTATGGGCTGAATGATTGGCTTGGCTGATCTCGCTGCCATAATGCTGCCTTCTATATTTACTTTTATTTCCACTTCCACTGCTCCATAGAACTTACAAACCACCTTCACAATGTTGGCCTAACAATATAAGTAGCTAACGAGTCATGTAAATTTATGTTTTTTTAAATCTAAACTGCTATATTATGGAATGACCTACCATCCTTTATAATCCCCCTACCTTATGACCTACCCACGTTCATAAGGCTTAAATTGTATATCCTCATTACAGTATTTGGATATGGACTATTTGATCTGTTCTTAATTTGTCCATGCTCAGCTAGTGGATAATTTGCCCTTGCTGTTGCTTAACCCATTACAAACATAACACTGCTTTGTTCCAATCCCATTCACTGAGCTCCAATCCAAGTTCATCCCATTATCAATTAACTCATCCATCCCTTCACCCACTAACTACAGTACGTACAGTACAGTTGAGCAAGTAGAAAGTGCAAGAAAAATATGAGTGTTTATGGCAAAATCTTTCAGTTCTATGTAATAAATCTTAGTTTTCTTATCAATGAAAAGTGGAACGTGACTGAATGAAATTTTTGAGTGGTAACCAGAAAAGGACATAATATTATACACTCATAGTTTACTTGCACTTTCTACTTTCTGAAGGTACTTTACGTGAAAAGTGATGAAATATTAATCTGGAAGAGCTTGTCGCCTTTGGAATTTCTTGGACTGTACGACGTTGCCACTGACACGATCATAGACTCATGGTATTATTAAAAGGGGTGAGGTAATAGGGTGACAGGTTTGGGTAGGTTTTAAGGGGGTGCATGGGTTTTTTAGGGTGCGGGAGTAGGGGGACATGTTCTACTCCCGCAGATTTTACAAAACACATCTAACTCGGCCAACACTGTTCCCCTGTTAAATCCGCTGGCGATCACACGCAATCCTTCAGTTAGTTACCCCGGTTCCCGGGGTAACTAACTGAAGGATTGCGTGTGAACGCCAGCGGATTTAATTTGGAAGTTGGTTAACGGAGTGATGGCCGAGTTATGATGTATTTTGTTAAATCTTCCCCGCGATAATTACTGATACATCGTACGTCTGTACTTTAAGATGTTATTATGAAACGTGCACTATTGAAATTGTAACAGGCACTTTTGGAAATAGAAAAAAAAACAAAAAAAAAACAAGATCAAGATAAAAACAAATATATATATTGGTGTATGAGGTGCAAACTAAAGATTAAGATATAAGGTGCCGTTGTAAAGGCAATATTTCCCATCAACCTTTGAAATTGTAACAAGCATTTTTGGGAATAGAAAATTGTAAAGTAAAAAGGGAAATAGATTAAGATAAAAAATATATATATATAAGTTTATAAGGTGCCGTTGTAAAGTCAATATTTCCCATCAACAACACAACCAATTTCATAGTTTCAAATTCATACACAGTCAGTTCTCCTAAGATGGTGGTAGGATTCTGATTTATTTTTTCCCTTCCTACTGGAATTCGACAAGGGTGTGTCCCTGTCCCCACACATTTCAATGCCTCTATGGGCTGAATGATTGGCTTGGCTGATCTCGCTGCCATAATGCTGCCTTCTATATTTACTTTTATTTCCACTTCCACTGCTCCATAGAACTTACAAACCACCTTCACAATGTTGGCCTAACAATATAAGTAGCTAACGAGTCATGTAAATTTATGTTTTTTTAAATCTAAACTGCTATATTATGGAATGACCTACCATCCTTTATAATCCCCCTACCTTATGACCTACCCACGTTCATAAGGCTTAAATTGTATATCCTCATTACAGTATTTGGATATGGACTATTTGATCTGTTCTTAATTTGTCCATGCTCAGCTAGTGGATAATTTGCCCTTGCTGTTGCTTAACCCATTACAAACATAACACTGCTTTGTTCCAATCCCTTTCGCTGAGCTCCAATCCAAGTTCATCCCATTATCAATTAACTCATCCATCCCTTCACCCACTAACTACAGTACGTACAGTACAGTTGAGCAAGTAGAAAGTGCAAGAAAAATATGAGTGTTTATGGCAAAATCTTTCAGTTCTATGCAATAAATCTTAGTTTTCTTATCAATGAAAAGTGGAACGTGACTGAATGAAATTTTTGAGTGGTAACCAGAAAAGGACATAATATTATACACTCATAGTTTACTTGCACTTTCTACTTTCTGAAGGTACTTTACGTGAAAAGTGATGAAATATTAATCTGGAAGAGCTTGTCGCCTTTGGAATTTCTTGGACTGTACGACGTTGCCACTGACACGATCATGGACTCATGGTATTATTAAAAGGGGTGAGGTAATAGGGTGACAGGTTTGGGTAGGTTTTAAGGGGGTCCATGGGTTTTTTAGGGTGCGGGAGTAGGGGGACATGTTCTACTCCCGCAGATTTTACAAAACACATCTAACTCGGCCAACACTGTTCCCCTGTTAAATCCGCTGGCGATCACACGCAATCCTTCAGTTAGTTACCCCGGGAACCGGGGTAACTAACTGAAGGATTGCGTGTGAACGCCAGCGGATTTAATTTGGAAGTTGGTTAACGGAGTGATGGCCGAGTTATGATGTATTTTGTTAAATCTTCCCCGCGATAATTACTGATATATCGTACGTCTGTACTTTAAGATGTTATTATGAAACGTGCACTATTGAAATTGTAACAGGCACTTTTGGAAATAGAAAAAAAAAAAAAAAAAAAAACAAGATCAAGATAAAAACAAATATATATATTGGTGTATGAGGTGCAAACTAAAGATTAAGATATAAGGTGCCGTTGTAAAGGCAATATTTCCCATCAACCTTTGAAATTGTAACAAGCATTTTTGGGAATAGAAAATTGTAAAGTAAAAAGGGAAATAGATTAAGATAAAAAATATATATATATAAGTTTATAAGGTGCCGTTGTAAAGTCAATATTTCCCATCAACAACATAACCAATTTCATAGTTTCAAATTCATACACAGTCAGTTCTCCTAAGATGGTGGTAGGATTCTGATTTATTTTTTCCCTTCCTACTGGAATTCGACAAGGGTGTGTCCCTGTCCCCACACATTTCAATGCCTCTATGGGCTGAATGATTGGCTTGGCTGATCTCGCTGCCATAATGCTGCCTTCTATATTTACTTTTATTTCCACTTCCACTGCTCCATAGAACTTACAAACCACCTTCACAATGTTGGCCTAACAATATAAGTAGCTAACGAGTCATGTAAATTTATGTTTTTTTAAATCTAAACTGCTATATTATGGAATGACCTACCATCCTTTATAATCCCCCTACCTTATGACCTACCCACGTTCATAAGGCTTAAATTGTATATCCTCATTACAGTATTTGGATATGGACTATTTGATCTGTTCTTAATTTGTCCATGCTCAGCTAGTGGATAATTTGCCCTTGCTGTTGCTTAACCCATTACAAACATAACACTGCTTTGTTCCAATCCCATTCACTGAGCTCCAATCCAAGTTCATCCCATTATCAATTAACTCATCCATCCCTTCACCCACTAACTACAGTATGTACAGTACAGTTGAGCAAGTAGAAAATGCAAGAAAAATATGAGTGTTTATGGCAAAATCTTTCAGTTCTATGTAATATATCTTAGTTTTCTTATCAATGAAAAGTGGAACGTGACTGAATGAAATTTTTGAGTGGTAACCAGAAAAGGACATAATATTATACACTCATAGTTTACTTGCACTTTCTACTTTCTGAAGGTACTTTACGTGAAAAGTGATGAAATATTAATCTGGAAGAGCTTGTCGCCTTTGGAATTTCTTGGACTGTACGACGTTGCCACTGACACGATCATGGACTCATGGTATTATTAAAAGGGGTGAGGTAATAGGGTGACAGGTTTGGGTAGGTTTTAAGGGGGTGCATGGGTTTTTTAGGGTGCGGGAGTAGGGGGACATGTTCTACTCCCGCAGATTTTACAAAACACATCTAACTCGGCCAACACTGTTCCCCTGTTAAATCCGCTGGCGATCACACGCAATCCTTCAGTTAGTTACCCCGGTTCCCGGGGTAACTAACTGAAGGATTGCGTGTGAACGCCAGCGGATTTAATTTGGAAGTTGGTTAACGGAGTGATGGCCGAGTTATGATGTATTTTGTTAAATCTTCCCCGCGATAATTACTGATACATCGTACGTCTGTACTTTAAGATGTTATTATGAAACGTGCACTATTGAAATTGTAACAGGCACTTTTGGAAATAGAAAAAAAAAAAAAAAAAAAAACAAGATCAAGATAAAAACAAATATATATATTGGTGTATGAGGTGCAAACTAAAGATTAAGATATAAGGTGCCGTTGTAAAGGCAATATTTCCCATCAACCTTTGAAATTGTAACAAGCATTTTTGGGAATAGAAAATTGTAAAGTAAAAAGGGAAATAGATTAAGATAAAAAATATATATATATAAGTTTATAAGGTGCCGTTGTAAAGTCAATATTTCCCATCAACAACATAACCAATTTCATAGTTTCAAATTCATACACAGTCAGTTCTCCTAAGATGGTGGTAGGATTCTGATTTATTTTTTCCCTTCCTACTGGAATTCGACAAGGGTGTGTCCCTGTCCCCACACATTTCAATGCCTCTATGGGCTGAATGATTGGCTTGGCTGATCTCGCTGCCATAATGCTGCCTTCTATATTTACTTTTATTTCCACTTCCACTGCTCCATAGAACTTACAAACCACCTTCACAATGTTGGCCTAACAATATAAGTAGCTAACGAGTCATGTAAATTTATGTTTTTTTAAATCTAAACTGCTATATTATGGAATGACCTACCATCCTTTATAATCCCCCTACCTTATGACCTACCCACGTTCATAAGGCTTAAATTGTATATCCTCATTACAGTATTTGGATATGGACTATTTGATCTGTTCTTAATTTGTCCATGCTCAGCTAGTGGATAATTTGCCCTTGCTGTTGCTTAACCCATTACAAACATAACACTGCTTTGTTCCAATCCCATTCACTGAGCTCCAATCCAAGTTCATCCCATTATCAATTAACTCATCCATCCCTTCACCCACTAACTACAGTACGTACAGTACAGTTGAGCAAGTAGAAAGTGCAAGAAAAATATGAGTGTTTATGGCAAAATCTTTCAGTTCTATGTAATAAATCTTAGTTTTCTTATCAATGAAAAGTGGAACGTGACTGAATGAAATTTTTGAGTGGTAACCAGAAAAGGACATAATATTATACACTCATAGTTTACTTGCACTTTCTACTTTCTGAAGGTACTTTACGTGAAAAGTGATGAAATATTAATCTGGAAGAGCTTGTCGCCTTTGGAATTTCTTGGACTGTACGACGTTGCCACTGACACGATCATGGACTCATGGTATTATTAAAAGGGGTGAGGTAATAGGGTGACAGGTTTGGGTAGGTTTTAAGGGGGTGCATGGGTTTTTTAGGGTGCGGGAGTAGGGGGACATGTTCTACTCCCGCAGATTTTACAAAACACATCTAACTCGGCCAACACTGTTCCCCTGTTAAATCCGCTGGCGATCACACGCAATCCTTCAGTTAGTTACCCCGGTTCCCGGGGTAACTAACTGAAGGATTGCGTGTGAACGCCAGCGGATTTAATTTGGAAGTTGGTTAACGGAGTGATGGCCGAGTTATGATGTATTTTGTTAAATCTTCCCCGCGATAATTACTGATACATCGTACGTCTGTACTTTAAGATGTTATTATGAAACGTGCACTATTGAAATTGTAACAGGCTCTTTTGGAAATAAAAAAAAAAAAAAAAAAAAAAACAAGATCAAGATAAAAACAAATATATATATTGGTGTATGAGGTGCAAACTAAAGATTAAGATATAAGGTGCCGTTGTAAAGGCAATATTTCCCATCAACCTTTGAAATTGTAGCAAGCATTTTTGGGAATAGAAAATTGTAAAGTAAAAAGGGAAATAGATTAAGATAAAAAATATATATATATAAGTTTATAAGGTGCCGTTGTAAAGTCAATATTTCCCATCAACAACATAACCAATTTCATAGTTTCAAATTCATACACAGTCAGTTCTCCTAAGATGGTGGTAGGATTCTGATTTATTTTTTCCCTTCCTACTGGAATTCGACAAGGGTGTGTCCCTGTCCCCACACATTTCAATGCCTCTATGGGCTGAATGATTGGCTTGGCTGATCTCGCTGCCATAATGCTGCCTTCTATATTTACTTTTATTTCCACTTCCACTGCTCCATAGAACTTACAAACCACCTTCACAATGTTGGCCTAACAATATAAGTAGCTAACGAGTCATGTAAATTTATGTTTTTTTAAATCTAAACTGCTATATTATGGAATGACCTACCATCCTTTATAATCCCCCTACCTTATGACCTACCCACGTTCATAAGGCTTAAATTGTATATCCTCATTACAGTATTTGGATATGGACTATTTGATCTGTTCTTAATTTGTCCATGCTCAGCTAGTGGATAATTTGCCCTTGCTGTTGCTTAACCCATTACAAACATAACACTGCTTTGTTCCAATCCCATTCACTGAGCTCCAATCCAAGTTCATCCCATTATCAATTAACTCATCCATCCCTTCACCCACTAACTACAGTACGTACAGTACAGTTGAGCAAGTAGAAAATGCAAGAAAAATATGAGTGTTTATGGCAAAATCTTTCAGTTCTATGTAATATATCTTAGTTTTCTTATCAATGAAAAGTGGAACGTGACTGAATGAAATTTTTGAGTGGTAACCAGAAAAGGACATAATATTATACACTCATAGTTTACTTGCACTTTCTACTTTCTGAAGGTACTTTACGTGAAAAGTGATGAAATATTAATCTGGAAGAGCTTGTCGCCTTTGGAATTTCTTGGACTGTACGACGTTGCCACTGACACGATCATGGACTCATGGTATTATTAAAAGGGGTGAGGTAATAGGGTGACAGGTTTGGGTAGGTTTTAAGGGGGTGCATGGGTTTTTTAGGGTGCGGGAGTAGGGGGACATGTTCTACTCCCGCAGATTTTACAAAACACATCTAACTCGGCCAACACTGTTCCCCTGTTAAATCCGCTGGCGATCACACGCAATCCTTCAGTTAGTTACCCCGGTTCCCGGGGTAACTAACTGAAGGATTGCGTGTGAACGCCAGCGGATTTAATTTGGAAGTTGGTTAACGGAGTGATGGCCGAGTTATGATGTATTTTGTTAAATCTTCCCCGCGATAATTACTGATACATCGTACGTCTGTACTTTAAGATGTTATTATGAAACGTGCACTATTGAAATTGTAACAGGCACTTTTGGAAATAGAAAAAAACAAAAAAAAAAAAACAAGATCAAGATAAAAACAAATATATATATTGGTGTATGAGGTGCAAACTAAAGATTAAGATATAAGGTGCCGTTGTAAAGGCAATATTTCCCATCAACCTTTGAAATTGTAACAAGCATTTTTGGGAATAGAAAATTGTAAAGTAAAAAGGGAAATAGATTAAGATAAAAAATATATATATATAAGTTTATAAGGTGCCGTTGTAAAGTCAATATTTCCCATCAACAACATAACCAATTTCATAGTTTCAAATTCATACACAGTCAGTTCTCCTAAGATGGTGGTAGGATTCTGATTTATTTTTTCCCTTCCTACTGGAATTCGACAAGGGTGTGTCCCTGTCCCCACACATTTCAATGCCTCTATGGGCTGAATGATTGGCTTGGCTGATCTCGCTGCCATAATGCTGCCTTCTATATTTACTTTTATTTCCACTTCCACTGCTCCATAGAACTTACAAACCACCTTCACAATGTTGGCCTAACAATATAAGTAGCTAACGAGTCATGTAAATTTATGTTTTTTTAAATCTAAACTGCTATATTATGGAATGACCTACCATCCTTTATAATCCCCCTACCTTATGACCTACCCACGTTCATAAGGCTTAAATTGTATATCCTCATTACAGTATTTGGATATGGACTATTTGATCTGTTCTTAATTTGTCCATGCTCAGCTAGTGGATAATTTGCCCTTGCTGTTGCTTAACCCATTACAAACATAACACTGCTTTGTTCCAATCCCATTCACTGAGCTCCAATCCAAGTTCATCCCATTATCAATTAACTCATCCATCCCTTCACCCACTAACTACAGTACGTACAGTACAGTTGAGCAAGTAGAAAGTGCAAGAAAAATATGAGTGTTTATGGCAAAATCTTTCAGTTCTATGTAATAAATCTTAGTTTTCTTATCAATGAAAAGTGGAACGTGACTGAATGAAATTTTTGAGTGGTAACCAGAAAAGGACATAATATTATACACTCATAGTTTACTTGCACTTTCTACTTTCTGAAGGTACTTTACGTGAAAAGTGATGAAATATTAATCTGGAAGAGCTTGTCGCCTTTGGAATTTCTTGGACTGTACGACGTTGCCACTGACACGATCATGGACTCATGGTATTATTAAAAGGGGTGAAGTAATAGGGTGACAGGTTTGGGTAGGTTTTAAGGGGGTGCATGGGTTTTTTAGGGTGCGGGAGTAGGGGGACATGTTCTACTCCCGCAGATTTTACAAAACACATCTAACTCGGCCAACACTGTTCCCCTGTTAAATCCGCTGGCGATCACACGCAATCCTTCAGTTAGTTACCCCGGTTCCCGGGGTAACTAACTGAAGGATTGCGTGTGAACGCCAGCGGATTTAATTTGGAAGTTGGTTAACGGAGTGATGGCCGAGTTATGATGTATTTTGTTAAATCTTCCCCGCGATAATTACTGATACATCGTACGTCTGTACTTTAAGATGTTATTATGAAACGTGCACTATTGAAATTGTAACAGGCACTTTTGGAAAAAAAAAAAAAAAAAAAAAAAAAAAACAAGATCAAGATAAAAACAAATATATATATTGGTGTATGAGGTGCAAACTAAAGATTAAGATATAAGGTGCCGTTGTAAAGGCAATATTTCCCATCAACCTTTGAAATTGTAACAAGCATTTTTGGGAATAGAAAATTGTAAAGTAAAAAGGGAAATAGATTAAGATAAAATATATATATATATAAGTTTATAAGGTGCCGTTGTAAAGTCAATATTTCCCATCAACAACATAACCAATTTCATAGTTTCAAATTCATACACAGTCAGTTCTCCTAAGATGGTGGTAGGATTCTGATTTATTTTTTCCCTTCCTACTGGAATTCGACAAGGGTGTGTCCCTGTCCCCACACATTTCAATGCCTCTATGGGCTGAATGATTGGCTTGGCTGATCTCGCTGCCATAATGCTGCCTTCTATATTTACTTTTATTTCCACTTCCACTGCTCCATAGAACTTACAAACCACCTTCACAATGTTGGCCTAACAATATAAGTAGCTAACGAGTCATGTAAATTTATGTTTTTTTAAATCTAAACTGCTATATTATGGAATGACCTACCATCCTTTATAATCCCCCTACCTTATGACCTACCCACGTTCATAAGGCTTAAATAGTATATCCTCATTACAGTATTTGGATATGGACTATTTGATCTGTTCTTAATTTGTCCATGCTCAGCTAGTGGATAATTTGCCCTTGCTGTTGCTTAACCCATTACAAACATAACACTGCTTTGTTCCAATCCCATTCACTGAGCTCCAATCCAAGTTCATCCCATTATCAATTAACTCATCCATCCCTTCACCCACTAACTACAGTACGTACAGTACAGTTGAGCAAGTAGAAAGTGCAAGAAAAATATGAGTGTTTATGGCAAAATCTTTCAGTTCTATGTAATAAATCTTAGTTTTCTTATCAATGAAAAGTGGAACGTGACTGAATGAAATTTTTGAGTGGTAACCAGAAAAGGACATAATATTATACACTCATAGTTTACTTGCACTTTCTACTTTCTGAAGGTACTTTACGTGAAAAGTGATGAAATATTAATCTGGAAGAGCTTGTCGCCTTTGGAATTTCTTGGACTGTACGACGTTGCCACTGACACGATCATGGACTCATGGTATTATTAAAAGGGGTGAGGTAATAGGGTGACAGGTTTGGGTAGGTTTTAAGGGGGTGCATGGGTTTTTTAGGGTGCGGGAGTAGGGGGACATGTTCTACTCCCGCAGATTTTACAAAACACATCTAACTCGGCCAACACTGTTCCCCTGTTAAATCCGCTGGCGATCACACGCAATCCTTCAGTTAGTTACCCCGGTTCCCGGGGTAACTAACTGAAGGATTGCGTGTGAACGCCAGCGGATTTAATTTGGAAGTTGGTTAACGGAGTGATGGCCGAGTTATGATGTATTTTGTTAAATCTTCCCCGCGATAATTACTGATACATCGTACGTCTGTACTTTAAGATGTTATTATGAAACGTGCACTATTGAAATTGTAACAGGCACTTTTGGAAATAGAAAAAAAAAAAAAAAAAAAAACAAGATCAAGATAAAAACAAATATATATATTGGTGTATGAGGTGCAAACTAAAGATTAAGATATAAGGTGCCGTTGTAAAGGCAATATTTCCCATCAACCTTTGAAATTGTAACAAGCATTTTTGGGAATAGAAAATTGTAAAGTAAAAAGGGAAATAGATTAAGATAAAAAATATATATATATAAGTTTATAAGGTGCCGTTGTAAAGTCAATATTTCCCATCAACAACATAACCAATTTCATAGTTTCAAATTCATACACAGTCAGTTCTCCTAAGATGGTGGTAGGATTCTGATTTATTTTTTCCCTTCCTACTGGAATTCGACAAGGGTGTGTCCCTGTCCCCACACATTTCAATGCCTCTATGGGCTGAATGATTGGCTTGGCTGATCTCGCTGCCATAATGCTGCCTTCTATATTTACTTTTATTTCCACTTCCACTGCTCCATAGAACTTACAAACCACCTTCACAATGTTGGCCTAACAATATAAGTAGCTAACGAGTCATGTAAATTTATGTTTTTTTAAATCTAAACTGCTATATTATGGAATGACCTACCATCCTTTATAATCCCCCTACCTTATGACCTACCCACGTTCATAAGGCTTAAATTGTATATCCTCATTACAGTATTTGGATATGGACTATTTGATCTGTTCTTAATTTGTCCATGCTCAGCTAGTGGATAATTTGCCCTTGCTGTTGCTTAACCCATTACAAACATAACACTGCTTTGTTCCAATCCCATTCACTGAGCTCCAATCCAAGTTCATCCCATTATCAATTAACTCATCCATCCCTTCACCCACTAACTACAGTACGTACAGTACAGTTGAGCAAGTAGAAAATGCAAGAAAAATATGAGTGTTTATGGCAAAATCTTTCAGTTCTATGTAATATATCTTAGTTTTCTTATCAATGAAAAGTGGAACGTGACTGAATGAAATTTTTGAGTGGTAACCAGAAAAGGACATAATATTATACACTCATAGTTTACTTGCACTTTCTACTTTCTGAAGGTACTTTACGTGAAAAGTGATGAAATATTAATCTGGAAGAGCTTGTCGCCTTTGGAATTTCTTGGACTGTACGACGTTGCCACTGACACGATCATGGACTCATGGTATTATTAAAAGGGGTGAGGTAATAGGGTGACAGGTTTGGGTAGGTTTTAAGGGGGTGCATGGGTTTTTTAGGGTGCGGGAGTAGGGGGACATGTTCTACTCCCGCAGATTTTACAAAACACATCTAACTCGGCCAACACTGTTCCCCTGTTAAATCCGCTGGCGATCACACGCAATCCTTCAGTTAGTTACCCCGGTTCCCGGGGTAACTAACTGAAGGATTGCGTGTGAACGCCAGCGGATTTAATTTGGAAGTTGGTTAACGGAGTGATGGCCGAGTTATGATGTATTTTGTTAAATCTTCCCCGCGATAATTACTGATACATCGTACGTCTGTACTTTAAGATGTTATTATGAAACGTGCACTATTGAAATTGTAACAGGCACTTTTGGAAATAGAAAAAAACAAAAAAAAAAAAACAAGATCAAGATAAAAACAAATATATATATTGGTGTATGAGGTGCAAACTAAAGATTAAGATATAAGGTGCCGTTGTAAAGGCAATATTTCCCATCAACCTTTGAAATTGTAACAAGCATTTTTGGGAATAGAAAATTGTAAAGTAAAAAGGGAAATAGATTAAGATAAAAAATATATATATATAAGTTTATAAGGTGCCGTTGTAAAGTCAATATTTCCCATCAACAACATAACCAATTTCATAGTTTCAAATTCATACACAGTCAGTTCTCCTAAGATGGTGGTAGGATTCTGATTTATTTTTTCCCTTCCTACTGGAATTCGACAAGGGTGTGTCCCTGTCCCCACACATTTCAATGCCTCTATGGGCTGAATGATTGGCTTGGCTGATCTCGCTGCCATAATGCTGCCTTCTATATTTACTTTTATTTCCACTTCCACTGCTCCATAGAACTTACAAACCACCTTCACAATGTTGGCCTAACAATATAAGTAGCTAACGAGTCATGTAAATTTATGTTTTTTTAAATCTAAACTGCTATATTATGGAATGACCTACCATCCTTTATAATCCCCCTACCTTATGACCTACCCACGTTCATAAGGCTTAAATTGTATATCCTCATTACAGTATTTGGATATGGACTATTTGATCTGTTCTTAATTTGTCCATGCTCAGCTAGTGGATAATTTGCCCTTGCTGTTGCTTAACCCATTACAAACATAACACTGCTTTGTTCCAATCCCATTCACTGAGCTCCAATCCAAGTTCATCCCATTATCAATTAACTCATCCATCCCTTCACCCACTAACTACAGTACGTACAGTACAGTTGAGCAAGTAGAAAGTGCAAGAAAAATATGAGTGTTTATGGCAAAATCTTTCAGTTCTATGTAATAAATCTTAGTTTTCTTATCAATGAAAAGTGGAACGTGACTGAATGAAATTTTTGAGTGGTAACCAGAAAAGGACATAATATTATACACTCATAGTTTACTTGCACTTTCTACTTTCTGAAGGTACTTTACGTGAAAAGTGATGAAATATTAATCTGGAAGAGCTTGTCGCCTTTGGAATTTCTTGGACTGTACGACGTTGCCACTGACACGATCATGGACTCATGGTATTATTAAAAGGGGTGAAGTAATAGGGTGACAGGTTTGGGTAGGTTTTAAGGGGGTGCATGGGTTTTTTAGGGTGCGGGAGTAGGGGGACATGTTCTACTCCCGCAGATTTTACAAAACACATCTAACTCGGCCAACACTGTTCCCCTGTTAAATCCGCTGGCGATCACACGCAATCCTTCAGTTAGTTACCCCGGTTCCCGGGGTAACTAACTGAAGGATTGCGTGTGAACGCCAGCGGATTTAATTTGGAAGTTGGTTAACGGAGTGATGGCCGAGTTATGATGTATTTTGTTAAATCTTCCCCGCGATAATTACTGATACATCGTACGTCTGTACTTTAAGATGTTATTATGAAACGTGCACTATTGAAATTGTAACAGGCACTTTTGGAAATAGAAAAAAAAACAAACAAAAAAAAAAAGATCAAGATAAAAACAAATATATATATTGGTGTATGAGGTGCAAACTAAAGATTAAGATATAAGGTGCCGTTGTAAAGGCAATATTTCCCATCAACCTTTGAAATTGTAACAAGCATTTTTGGGAATAGAAAATTGTAAAGTAAAAAGGGAAATAGATTAAGATAAAAAATATATATATATAAGTTTATAAGGTGCCGTTGTAAAGTCAATATTTCCCATCAACAACATAACCAATTTCATAGTTTCAAATTCATACACAGTCAGTTCTCCTAAGATGGTGGTAGGATTCTGATTTATTTTTTCCCTTCCTACTGGAATTCGACAAGGGTGTGTCCCTGTCCCCACACATTTCAATGCCTCTATGGGCTGAATGATTGGCTTGGCTGATCTCGCTGCCATAATGCTGCCTTCTATATTTACTTTTATTTCCACTTCCACTGCTCCATAGAACTTACAAACCACCTTCACAATGTTGGCCTAACAATATAAGTAGCTAACGAGTCATGTAAATTTATGTTTTTTTAAATCTAAACTGCTATATTATGGAATGACCTACCATCCTTTATAATCCCCCTACCTTATGACCTACCCACGTTCATAAGGCTTAAATTGTATATCCTCATTACAGTATTTGGATATGGACTATTTGATCTGTTCTTAATTTGTCCATGCTCAGCTAGTGGATAATTTGCCCTTGCTGTTGCTTAACCCATTACAAACATAACACTGCTTTGTTCCAATCCCATTCACTGAGCTCCAATCCAAGTTCATCCCATTATCAATTAACTCATCCATCCCTTCACCCACTAACTACAGTACGTACAGTACAGTTGAGCAAGTAGAAAGTGCAAGAAAAATATGAGTGTTTATGGCAAAATCTTTCAGTTCTATGTAATAAATCTTAGTTTTCTTATCAATGAAAAGTGGAACGTGACTGAATGAAATTTTTGAGTGGTAACCAGAAAAGGACATAATATTATACACTCATAGTTTACTTGCACTTTCTACTTTCTGAAGGTACTTTACGTGAAAAGTGATGAAATATTAATCTGGAAGAGCTTGTCGCCTTTGGAATTTCTTGGACTGTACGACGTTGCCACTGACACGATCATGGACTCATGGTATTATTAAAAGGGGTGAGGTAATAGGGTGACAGGTTTGGGTAGGTTTTAAGGGGGTGCATGGGTTTTTTAGGGTGCGGGAGTAGGGGGACATGTTCTACTCCCGCAGATTTTACAAAACACATCTAACTCGGCCAACACTGTTCCCCTGTTAAATCCGCTGGCGATCACACGCAATCATTACACGCATTATTACAGTATTAATATTCATGACGTAATCACCACCAATTTTACGACTACTTCCATCACAAAGACGAGTACAACAACAACAACAACCACCACCACCACCACTACCATACCACTACCACCACCAATACCACCACCAGCACTAACTGACACCATTATCAACACTTGCCCACCAGCCACTGTCCCTTCATCTGACACCACTGTACTTTATTTCCTTCATTACTATCCCCTCCCCTCTTCTCTGCTCATCTGCTCTACCAAGTTTTTCTGTTGTCGCCACTTATTACATTTATTAATCTCTCTCTCTCTCTCTCTCTCTCTCTCTCTCTCTCTCTCTCTCTCTCTCTCTCTCTCTCTCTCATCATTCCTCCTCTGTGTATGTATCCATCTATACATTAATTTATTACATCTATATCTTTAACAGACTTCCTTTGTAAACCTTTCTATACCCAGTCACTAACTTAAGTACCGTACTGACCTAAGGATCAAAATAATCTAGTATCACATTATTTCACTAATTTATCTGGGACTTGTTTGTGTGTGTGTGTGTATGTCAAATTGGGCGCCATCTTGGCAAATGTTCTTTATTGCAGATATATGTACAGTGATCCACATCTGATACCGCTACGAAATAGCAAACTACTCCAAAAATACAATCTTTACTCTATATAATTCCTTGGTCCGTCCCCTTATGGAATATTGTGTTCAAGGCTGTTGCCCGTACTACCAGAAAGATATAACAAAGCTGGAACGAGTCCAACATAGGGTTACTAAAGTCAGTGGAATAAAATATATGAGGAGTGACTAATAGAACTATATCTATTTCTGTTAACACACAACTTAGATATATCAAAAGGTGTTTTTTAATTCAGGTATTTAAAATTATCAAGGCATAGACAATGTGGAATGTATTAATTATTTCACCATCAACCAACCAAATTCCACTTGAGGAAACGGATGCAAAATCATAGGTAAATTTGTTTACCTCATATGAATCCAATAATTTCTTTTTAACCTCGTCGCCAACTTAAAAGACTGTAATACCTGAGACACCTTCAAACGTCATTTAGATAAACACCTCGCGTCTAATTCCCGACTAAAAGCATTTGTTAGTGATTAACTTTTTAGAATTCAGGTGGCGAATTCACTCAATTGCATCGACTTTCTGCATTATTTCTTATAAAATTTCCTTGTGGCGTATTCCTCCTAATCCAGCAAGGTGATTATTTCTGACTTGTTATCATGCACGAAACTAGCCATAGGGAGTGGTGGGTGGGGATTGAGCCTTCTGCTCTTCTATCCTTTTCTTCGACTATCACTGGGGAGCAATATATTCTCTATCAATAATCCTCAAATCAGGTCACCTCGTGTGGACCGTAAGATATGTTGTGGTCTGTGTATCTATGTAACTCTTGTATGTTATCCTCTAGCTCCTTACTCCCAACTTTTACCCCTATATTCCTCTAAAATTTCTTTCCCCTCGCACTGGGTCCTCCACCCAATGCCCTGACCCCCCCCCCACCCCCACCCAAACGATCATCACCAGCTGACGACCTTTGACCACTGGAAAGGGGGACGGGGTGGGGGGGGGGGCAGGGGGCAGCGGTCCCTAACCATTAACTCGCAGGTCTTCAGCTATCTTTCCTTTTCTTGCCCTTCCTTTACTGCTTGTTACCTCTTCTCTTCTTGTCCCTTCATGTTCGGCGTGTTACCGGTCCCCTCTTTCCCCTTCTCTGGCAGCGTAATAGCAGAGAATCGGATGTTGCCAATTGAAGTGAAGATATGGAAGAGAGTGTTGTAAATGGTAGAAAAGAAAGGAAAGGTGTTGAGAGAGAGAGAGAGAGAGAGAGAGAGAGAGAGAGAGAGAGAGAGAGAGAGAGAGAGAGAGAGAAAGAGAAAGAGAAAGAGAAAGAGAGAGAGAGAGAGAGAGAGGTGTGCTGGTTGGTGGATGGGATGGTTGGATGGGTTGATAGATGGAAGAATACCTACACAGATATAGAGATGTACAGGTATATATAGATAGACAGATCGGCTAGTAAGGAGGTCGATCGGGTGGTAGGTAGGTGGGTGTGTGGGTTCAGGTCGGTAGCGATAGAAATTTTAAGTAGAATTCTTGTTAATATTCCAGAAGGTACACCACTCTGTTCTTCCCTTACCGAGTCCTCTGTCTCTCTACCTGTTCTATCTATTTCCTCTTATATTCTCGCATCAGCCTTTACCTCCTTCGTTCTCTACTCACTCTATCATTCTTCCTCAGACTCTTCTCCTTTCATCTTTCACTTGCTCCGTACAATTTTTCTTATGCATTTTTATTCTCTCGTTTTTCTTACATTCTTCTCTCTTTACTTTCCATTCATTCTGTATTCCATTTTCACACTTCTTCTGTTTTCAGACTTCTCTGTAATCTATCTGTTTGCCGACTATTTGCAAACTTCTGTTTGCCGACTTCTTTCTATACTATCCTTACCTCACTTGTCTCTCTCCTTCCCTCTCCTACACTACTTCTCATCCCCCTTTCCCTATATCTATCTCACTCTTCCTCTTTTCCGTTCTCCCTTTATCTCCCTCTCTCTATCCCACCTTCCCTATCTCGTTCTATCTCCCATTCTCTCACTCTCCTTCCCTCCAACGAACAAAGTAAAGTAGAGTAGCGACACACCCTGCCAGCCACCTCGTATATTATTTAGCCTCTTACAATGCACCCACGATCTTGGTACTCGTGGTGGTAGTCGTGGTTGTGGTGGTGGTGGTGTTGGTGGTAGAAGTGATGGTTGTGGTAGTAGATGTTAATGACAGTAGAGGTGATAGAGGGATTGTGGTAGCTGTCGAGGTGGCAGAAGATATTTTGATAGTGGTATAGGTGGTAGATAGGATTGTAGAGTTGTAGTGGTTGAGGTAGTGGTGGTGGTAGATAGGATTGTAGGAGTTGTAATGGCTGAGGTAGTGGTGGTGGTGGTGGTAGATATGATTGTGAAGGATGCAATAATAGTGAAGGTGGTGTTGGTAATTGTACAGTTGTTGTAGTAATGGTGTTGGCAGCAGTGGTGGTCGTGGTGTTGGTGGTGTTGTTGGTAAAGATAGTGGTGTTGTTAGTAGCAGTAGTCGTGGTGATGGTGTGGGGGTTGTGATAGCATTTTAGCAGAAGTATTAATAGAAGTGGTTGTGGTAGGATTGTGGTTATGGTGGTACTAGTGGTTGTTGTAGCGGTAGGAATTGTAGTACTGGTGGTGGTTGTGGTAGTGGTACTAATGGTGGTTGCAGTAGCAAGGCAGTGGCAATAAAAGTAGTGGTGGTAGTGGTAGGATGGTGGTTGGGTTGTGGTAGTACTAGTTGTGGAAGGTTGTAACGTATAGAGACCTCTGGATCATTGATTATCATCCCAAGTGTGTGTGTGTGTGTGTGTGTGTGTGTGTACATATGGGCGAGTGTATGTGTACGTGTATGCGTTTGTATTTTATGAAATTGTTTCTCTGTATGCATGTACCTTTGTTCATGTGTGTGTGTGTGTTTATGTGTGTGTGTGTATATGTGTGTGTGTGTATGTGTGTGTGTTTATGTGTGTGTGTGTTTGTGTGTGTGTATACTGAGACCAGTGATCGATAGCTTGTGTGTTACGAGTGTGTGTATGTGTGTGTATACGACTAAGAGTGCTTGACTATGTTTACGCTTGGCAGTGCGGCTATATCAATATGTGTATAGACGTTGGCAGTTGTTGTACGTTCACCTCATTCAATTGGACACAAACAATATAACACCACGGACGAAACATCTGAATAATGCACAGCCTTCGAACACAATATTGCATGTATGTAGTTGTTGTTGTTATTATTATTATTATTATTATTATTATTATTATTAATAAATAACAAGCACTGGGCTTCGCCCACCACGGCTGCGCCGTGGGTGATTTTGCCTGCGGCGCTGCTCGCTACGCTCGCCCCCCCCCACTCGCGGCTCGCCTGATAATAATTTTTAATCTTTAAATTTATCTTTATTTTCATTATTATTATTATTATTATTGAATTTTAAATAATTGTATTTTAATCCTTCCTATTAATTAATTAATTTATTTATTTATTATTTTGCAACATGTGTTTTGTACAGCATCCCAAGTTTGAAGTGGGTCGTGTGATGCTTCGTGTGATATTTCGGAATCTGACCGATTCCTCTAAGCAGTGTCAGAAAAACAAACACCCAGTATACTTTATGTTTGTTTCTTAGCACAGTGTGGAAGAATGAGTAGCGTAGCGTCCCTTTAGTCGACAAACTTATGTCCTCTTAAAAATAGTCTTCCCGACAAAATATATATATACTGTACATGCAAAATGTTAGTAATAGGTGTCCCACTACCTTGTGTCTCCCACCAACAAACAACAGCCCTGCGTGACGTCAGCAGGGACATGTGGTCCTTAAAAATATTTGCAACCTGACAAACTTTGTGTCGAAACAGTGATTAGTCGAAAAAATAAGTTATAATGATAATAATAGTAAGGATGAAACTACAGGAAGGAGTTATGTTGCTTTATATCCAGTATTTCCATTTCCTTTTCTATATTGTTTTGGCATCACACGATTCTGAGTCATGATTGTGTTTGGTGTGTATGTGTGTGTGTGTGTGTGTGTGTGTGTGTATTTGCTTGCTTGTGTTTGTGTGTGTTAGTGTTCGTGTAAGTGTGTGTGTGTGTGTTTCTATATATGTATGTATGTATGTATGTGTGTATGTATATATGCAAAACCTCTCCCTCCTCCCTGCCAGAACTGTGCGTCAAAGGGCAGGGGTGAGCTCCACTGACCTCGCTACAGGAGTTAGACTGAGGTGGCGGGGTGAGGTGCCAGGGGTTTGGTCTACGTGTTCACTCAAAGGCAAAATTCTGTACGCCCTTCCTCCCTTCTCACCCGTGTCACATACAGTTGGGTTTACGTGGAATATATATACTCTGTTAAAATATATTCCTACATTGTTTCAGATATATCAGCATAATTATTAACCAGAAATGTACGACCCGCAATTTACATTATTTTTACATTTGGGCGTGGAGATAATCATATATTCAACATTCGGAATATTTTTAACTACCAGTAATAAAAATGTAACCGGTAAATAAATGAAGTTTATATTTTCTTCGTCGTTTATCTTGAGTGGATAATTATAGGACTGGACGTACTAAGATATTATTGACCATGCTACGTGAATTGGAAAATATTCAAACAGCCAATAATTATAGTCTACGGGAACCACACCCCATATTTCACTTATCCTCTCAATTCACACACACCCCTCCACCCACTCTTTTTCCCCTACTGTATCTTCACCCTGACCACCCAGCTTTCATCCCAACTCCAATCCTTCAATCCTCATCCTAACCCCTCCTCCACCTTCATCCCAACTCCAATCCTTCAATCCTCATCCTAACCCCTCCTTCACCTTCATCCCAACTCCAACCATTCAATCCTCATCCTAACCCCTCCTCCACCTTCATCCCAACTCCAATCCTTCAATCCTCATCCTAACCCCTCCTCCACCTTCATCCCAACTCCAATCCTTCAATCCTCATCCTAACCCCTCCTTCACCTTCATCCCAACTCCAACCATTCAATCCTCATCCTAACCCCTCCTCCACCTTCATCCCAACTCCAATCCTTCAATCCTCATCCTAACCCCTCCTCCACCTTCATCCCAACTCTGACCCTTCAATCCTCATCCTAACCCCTCCTTCACCTTCATCCCAACTCCAACCATTCAATCCTCATCCTAACCCCTCCTCCACCTTCATCCCAACTCTGACCCTTGTAACTTCATTCGCAATCCTCCCTTATAACTCTCTTCAGCCCTATCTCACTCCACAGCTCCACCACCACCACCACTGTTATATGTATTAGGTTGTAGACTGTGCTGTGTAGATCGACGTTTGGTTATTGTATACGAGTACCAACTTTGTGTGTGGTTATCATTGTATGTGTGTCTGATATTCGTTCTATGTATCATTGAATATTTTTATGTTAGTTTGTATGTATGTTGTATATGTGATTCCTGGTGTGTGTGTGTGTGTGTGTGTGTGTTTACGGTCTAGTGTGAACGTTCTGGTGTGCGTGTGTGTGTGTGTAAGGGGGGGGGGGTGACCCTGTGTGGTAATAATCACCATTGTAGTGACAAATTATTGCTGCAGCTTCATTCAATGAGAGGAAACGAAGCCCGTCAATTGTTATTACCAGAACTGACATTTTCCCTGAATGGACAAGATATGATGCGGTCACACTACTTCACTACCCACAACGGTCACACTACTTCACTACCCACAACGGTCACACTACTTCACTACCCACAGCGGTCACACTACTTCACTACCCACAACGGTCACACTACTTCACTACCCACAGCGGTCACACTACTTCACTACCCACAGCGGTCACACTACTTCACTACCCACAGCGGTCACACTACTTCACTACCCACAACGGTCACACTACTTCACTACCCACAACGGTCACACTACTTCACTACCCACAGCGGTCATACTACTTCACTACCCACAGCGGTCACACTACTTCACTACCCACAGCGGTCATACTACTTCACTACCCACAACGGTCACACTACTTCACTACCCACAACGGTCACACTACTTCACTACCCACAACGGTCACACTACTTCACTACCCACAGCGGTCACACTACTTCACTACCCACAACGGTCACACTACTTCACTACCCACAGCGGTCACACTACTTCACTACCCACAGCGGTCACACTACTTCACTACCCACAGCGGTCACACTACTTCACTACCCACAACGGTCACACTACTTCACTACCCACAACGGTCACACTACTTCACTACCCACAGCGGTCATACTACTTCACTACCCACAGCGGTCACACTACTTCACTACCCACAACGGTCACACTACTTCACTACCCACAACGGTCACACTACTTCACTACCCACAGCGGTCATACTACTTCACTACCCACAGCGGTCACACTACTTCACTACCCACAACGGTCACACTACTTCACTACCCACAACGGTCACACTACTTCACTACCCACAGCGGTCATACTACTTCACTACCCACAGCGGTCACACTACTTCACTACCCACAGCGGTCACACTACTTCACTACCCACAGCGGTCACACTACTTCACTACCCACAACGGTCACACTACTTCACTACCCACAACGGTCACACTACTTCACTACCCACAACGGTCACACTACTTCACTACCCACAGCGGTCACACTACTTCACTACCCACAACGGTCACACTACTTCACTACCCACAGCGGTCACACTACTTTTTAGGTCATTACCCACAGCGGTTATCTATTGGGAAAAGTAATTGCCTCTGTAGCGATTTTTTAAGAGAAAGAAAGGGAATTGGGTTGATGAAACAGGAGGGGTATAGTGAACAATAAAATATGTTAGAGAAAAAGATACAGAAGGAAATATATGATGTAGTTGAGTGTTAGAGGGAAGGATAATATAGACCGGAGAGAGAGAGAGAGAGAGAGAGAGAGAGAGAGAGAGAGAGAGAGAGAGAGAGAGAGAGAGAGAGAGGAAAAAAAGGTTAAAGAGAGATTGCAAGTGGTTTGGAGACAGGAATAAGAGGACAGACAAACACACAGGTAGACAGATACACAGCGAACCAGACAGACAGACACACAGAGCTACAGAGCAATATCAAGTCCTCCGTCCCTTCCTCCACAGACCTGAATATAATAGGTCTGCTACAACGGAGCGTCTGGTGAGAGAGGAAGGGAAAGGAGAGAGGTGGAGAGTGAAAGGGAGGTAGGGGAAAGCGAGGAGAGAGAGAGAGAGAGAGAGAGAGAGGGAGGGAGAGATAGAGAGAGAGGGAGGGAGAGAGAGAGAGAGAGAGGGAGAAGGAGAGTGAGAGTGAAAGTGAAAGGGAGGTAGGGGAAAGCGAGGAGAGGGAGAGGGAGAAGGAGAGAGAGAGGGAGAAGGAGAGGGAGAGGGAGAGAGGGAGAGGGGGGGGGGGTAGAGATGGTGAGGGGGTGGAGATAAAAAGCTTTAGAGGGCTAGGGATAGGGAGAGGGAAGTAACATCGTCTTCCATGGCTTGGCTTCCTCTTATTCTTATCCCAATAACTGTGATCCTCCTCCTCCTCCTCCTCCTCCTCCTCCTCCTCCTCCTCCTCCTCCTCCTCCTCTCCGCTGCTGCCGCCCTTCAACTCACCTCCTGCTGGAAATAATGAAATATCCGCTCAGCTCCTCTTCTTCCTCAGTCTCCCCCTCCTCCTTCTCCGCCTCCTCCTCCTCCTCCTCCTCCTCCTCCTCCTCCTCCTCCTCCTCCTTTCCCATCTTCCTTTTCCTTCTTCGGGTACTCCTCCTTTTGCTTCTCTTTTTATTCCACCTCTTTCTTTTCCTTTCTCTCCTCCTCCTTCAGATATTCCTCCTCCTCCTCCTCTTCCTATTCTTTGTTATTCATCTTCCTTCTCGTCTTTATCATTCATTTCTACTCCAGTGTTTACTTCTTATTCAATTCCTTCTCGTTTTACTCTTGTTCCTAGTACTCCTATTCATTCTCCTCTGTTTCTCCCTCATCCTTTTCCTCTTTCTTCCATTCCTCCTATTCCTCCTTCCAGCCAGACAGTCAGACAGACAGACAGAATACATATGTGAGCTCTTGAAACGAGGAACTCTTGTATAGGGAAGGAAAATTGACCCTTACGTCATCTCTGTTTTACTTACCCCCTCATGAGGGTTTGGAAAATTGGTGGAGAATAACACAAATGAAAGAAAGAGAGATAAAAATTAGGGATAAAGTGAGACAGATATAGAGAGACAAAAATGAGGAGCAAATAACAGGACAGATGATTGTATGGAAGAGAGAGATTGTTATCGAATAAATAGACAGACAGACAGAAGTATATATATATAGATAAGGAAGGATATAAGGTGCATAATATTATACTATGTAGGTGTATAGTATAGCTAAATTGATTGATATATGAATGGAGGGATTGATATATATATATATATATATATATATATATATATATATATATATATATATATATATATATATATATATATATATATATATATATATATATATATATATATATATATATATATACTGGAAAGAGAGAGAGAGAGAGAGAGAGAGAGAGTAAGTAAGTAAGGGTATCTAGCCAGGATACATTGACAAAGAGGAATGGAGGGAGGAAAGGAGGGAGGGAGGTAAGGTTTATTGTCTCCTTGCATTCCCTTCCTCTGTTTCCTCCCCCACTTAGACAAATCCCTTACTGTTTCCGCCTCGCTCAGTCAGTCCAGGGTAAGGAAGGAGAAATGGAGAAGAGAAAGAGAAATGAAGAAAGGGATGGAAAACTGGAGAGAAAGGCGAGGGAGAAAACAGAAGAGGATGTTGCTGATTGGGGACGGGGATAGAGAAGAGTTTATGGAGAGATAGATATATAGTGATAGGTAGATATTTAAGTTAATGAATAATTAATATATATATATATATACAAGTGTCGGCAAAAAAAGACGCTACCTCCCACCAACATGGACGCTTCCTACGACATCGTGACATAAAATTATGGGAGATTTCATTAAAAAAAAAATATTTGTATTGTTCTGGTACTTACCAATTAGTACTTTGGCATTTCTCCTTTCATATTAATAACCTCTTGCAGACGTCTAGGCATAGACCTAGCTAATATTTCAAAATAGGATTTCTCCAGTAAAGCAAGAAGGATATGCGTTATGGTTGTGGTATGCCTGACAGTTCGCCTGTATATTTCTTTAATTGGCACTTTTCCTTCCCTTAGTGCCAAAATATGGACCCTTTCCTCCTTGCTAGTTGTTGTAACACCCTTGGCAATGCACTAGTTTAAATCTAAGGGCCACCAGAATCACGGGGTAAAGATTCAGTTTGAAAACAATCTGAGCACAAAAAAAGTCAGTGCACTGATTCCACCCAGACAGACATAACTAGTCAATTTTGAAATCTGTCAGCCAGTGTCCGGCAGCAATAGGTTGTTAGGATACCGCCCTCTGCCAGACAGATTTCAAAATTTACTAGTTATATCTGCCTGGGTGGAATCAGTGCACTGACTTTTTTTGTGCTCAGATTCGTCTTACTAGTTGCCCCGCCGCCGCCGCCGCCGCCCCGCCGCCGCCCCGCCGCCGCCGCTGCCGCCACGCCGCCCCGCCGCCGCCGCCCCGCCGCCGCCCCGCCGCCGCCGCCGCCACGCCGCCGCCACCACCCCGCCGCCGCCAGCCCCCCACCGCCGCCGCACCGCCGCTGCCGCCGCCGCTGCTACCGTCGTTTTTTTTTTTTTTTTTTTAATAATAATTTATTTTTTTAATATATAATTTTTTTTTTTGTAATTAACTTTTTTATTATTATTATTATTTTTTTTTTTTTTCGTCGTCGTCGCCACCGCCGTACCACCGCCCCGCCGCCGCCGTACCGCCGCCCCGCCGCCGCCGTCGCTGCCGCCGCCGCCGCCGTCGTTTATTAATAATTAGTTTTTTTTTTTTTTAATAATATATATATATTTTTTTTTTTTGTTATATATATATATATATTTTTTTTTGTTATATATATATTTTTTTTTTAAATTATTTTTTTTGGGGATAATTAACTTTTTTTTTTTAATTATTTTTTTTTTTATTAATTTTGTTTCGTCGTCGTCGCCACCGCCACCGCCCAGCCGCCGCCGCCCCGCCGCCCCGCCAAGACTCAACAAACATAGATATCCACAAGATAAGAGGAAAATGAAGGGATTGTAGGATGTCTCTAAATGGTGGTGAAGAATATTATTTGTTTTCATTTATTATGCCGTCTCATATTTATTTATCTTGCCGAGAAAGGAGACTGCCGATCGTCAATGTCAAAGACTCACACACATATATACATTTTATCTGTTGACGAACCTAATGGACACACACACACACACACACACACACACACACACATGAGTATATACCCTTAGCCTCAATCAAGCATAAATATTTCTTTTCCTACTTCACCTCTCCGCTTTCCAGTTCCCCTATGCTCCTCATCATCCCTCCTCTCTTTCTCCTCCTGATCGTGATATTTATCCTCTTCCTGCTCTTCCTATTTCTTTCCTTCGTCATCCCCTCCTTGTACCACCTTTCACTGCGTCTCCCCTCGCACCACAAACCCCTTGGTCCACAAACACAAGTATTTTCCCTCGCTTCTTCACCCTTTCAAAGCAACCCACCACCAATCTCTATAATAGGTGTATGGAGTGACGAGGGACACACACACACACACACACACACACAGAAAGCACCTCCTAAGGGATTACACACACACACACACACACACACACACACACACACACACACACACGTCTGCTGGGAGGGAGCCTTGAGTGATCAGACGAAAACACAGTAGTGTACCTCGCCCCTTCGACTCCTTATTGAACTTAACACAAACTTCACCCACTTCCTGATATTCACCGATGCTCTCTCTCTTATATAATACCCTTGCATAAATATTTTTGTACCCACCCACGCCCACCCACCCACGGAAACGAATTCTCACACGCATACAGGACAGGCACGCGTATACACAAAAACATACACAAGCACGCACATAATCATGAACATTGGTATATACACAGGCATAGAGGGGAGTAGACCAGATACAAGGAAGAGAGGAGCTACGGACATGAGAGAGAGAGAGAGAGAGAGAGAGAGAGAGAGAGAGAGAGAGAGAGAGAGAGACACGAGTGAGACCTAACAAGTTGTCGCTTCATCAGGCCTGGTAGTGGCATTATCACCAACCAGTATTACCCACCCAAACCATTGTCCTCAGGAAGCCTCGGTGTGCTGTAGTCAGGGTGTGTGTGTGTATGTGTGTGAGAGAGAGCGAGAGAGAGAGAGAGAGAATGTTATTATTATTATTATTATTATTATGTATCACGCACATTCTAACAGATCAGTCTATTGTGTTTTTAATTCCCTGACAGTTACCTAAAGCCAGACTTAAGCAAACAACTACCGTAAACTATGCTCCAATTTTTATCTTGCAAACATGTACCGACTCCTGCATTAAATTTCTTGGCAATTTCAGTAAAAGTAATCCATTCTAGGACAAATTACTCCAATAATTTACCCAACAGAGTACTTATTTCCAACTTACAAACACCGGAAGGTACTCAAAGCGTGTATAATTATAAGGCCACAAATCATTGAAGGGAATGGGTGCATTTTCGCCAGGACCCAAAATATAACTCGCTATGCAAAATTAACACATTGACAAACATATGTGTCCGTCAGCTTATCGATCAACATTCTCTCCTCCTGCATGGCTCTGTTGACACGCATATGTGACGTTTATTATTGTTGCATGTGGCGTATGGGTTCACTGCGCTGGTGGCCCATATTTCCTCTTAAGGGGGCCATCTGTTGTGGTCACTCAATTTGCCAGAGAAATGAGAAAACACGCCATTATATCCTGGCGTAAATACATCGATTCCATTCCAAGTAGTATGACCTCAGATACACGTGTGATTAGAAGATGCAGATACGTAACTAGTTGGATATACTTTTGGAGTATTATGTTACATTGGATTGCATTGATCGAAAATGCAAAGAAATAAGTTGAAGAAGATAATATATTTTCCCTAGACAAAAAACAATGTGTTTGTGTATGAGAGATTAGTAGTGGAACTGTTTTGTAAAAGGACATATTAGGAATCTGTATCAAACTTCAGATTCGCCAACAAACTATGACCCCCTTTAAGCTGTGTTCATAATTATACGGTGTTCGGTCGTTTCATCTTCATCATCAATATTATCATCATTATCCTCAATTGTACGTCATTTTTCTCAATCTTTTTGGGAGGTTAGATATTTGATTATTTTTCTCCAACTTAACTTCCTCCTCCTTAACATCTAGGACAGCCAAGTCTTCTTCTTTCTCCTCGTCCTCCTCCTCTTCCATCTTTCCTCCTCTTCCTCCTCTTATATCTTTCCTCCTCCTCCTCCATCTTTCCTCCTCCATCTTTCCTCCTCCTTCTCCTAGGTCGTTCCAGTTAATAGAAAACGTACAGATGACACAGTCTTTAAGTGAACGAAGCTGAGAGTGCTGTCAACTATTTTTAGAGGGACAATTTTAAGTGGGGTGTAATTTTGCTGGCTGGTGATTTGGGTGTCTGAGCAAGCATGTGAGAGAGAGTGAGTGAGTGAGTGAGTGAGTGAGTGAGTGTGAGAGAGAGAGAGAGAGAGAGAGAGAGAGAGAGAGAGTGAGTGAGTGAGTGAGTGAGTATGTGTTTGAGTATGTATATGAGTGAGAGTGAAAATGAATGAATGAGTGGAGTGAAGTGAGTACCAGTGAAGGAGGGAGTGAAGCTGTGTTGCTCAGGAATGTTATCGACTGCTGTTATCCTCTTCATCATCGAACGAGCCAGGTATTGTAATCAATATGTGTGTGTGTGTGTGTGTATATATGAGAGAGGTGAGAGAGAGAGAAAAAAAAATGTGTGTGCGTGTGTGTATGTGTGTGTGTGTGTGTATGTGTATGTGTATGTGTGTGTGTATGTGTATGTGTATGTGTGTTGCCTTCTCTGTCTACTTCGTGATCTCTTTCTGTCCTTTTCCTACGCCCATTCTTCTTTTATTCGCTAACTCCTCCAACACACACACACACACACACACACACAGAGAGAGAGAGAGAGAGAGAGAGAGAGAGAGAGAGAGAGAGAGAGAGAATGGTAGAGTTCGCTGTGCTAAATTATGCAGTGTTATGTTCGGCCATGCATACAGGAGAAGGTGTGTCGTCCCCTCTCCCTCCCTCCCTCCCTCCCTCCTCTCTCCTCTCCCTCCCTCCCTCCTCTCTCCTCTCCCTCCCTCCTCCCTCCTCTCTCCCTCCCTCCTCTCTCCTCTCTCCTCTCTCCTCTCCCCTCTCCCTCCCTCCTCCCTCCTCTCTCCCTCCCTCCTCTCTCCTCTCTCCTCTCTCCTCTCCCCTCTCCCTCCCTCCTCTCCCTTTTCCTTACCCAACGTCCCATCCTTTCTTGCTACTCCTTTCTACCATCCCTTATTCTTCCTTCCTTCACCTAGCTTCCCCTCTTCCCACCTACCCCTATCTCCATTTTCTTTATCCCTATCCCTGCTCTCAATCTTTCCCCCTCATATTACCTCCTTTATTCCTGGTTCTCTCTCTCTCTATCTTCTCATGTCATTTCATGATTTCTTCCCACTTCTTCCTCTTTCACATCCACTTCACCACCTCTTCCTACTTATCTTACTTAACATACTTAACATACTAATTGTAGAAGATTATTATTTTTATTGATTGTACTGCAGCGAAGTCCTCTGTCATATCTTTTCTTCACTACGCACCACATATCTTTACTCACTAAACATCTTCACTATCCACCACTCATTCCGTGCTTCTTCACTATCCATCCCACATCTTTACTACTCACAATACATCTTCACTATCCACCACTCATCGTTACTATCCACCACACATTTTCACTACTCACTACACATCTTACTACTCACCCCACATCTTACTACTTACCCCACATCTTCACTACTCACCACACATCTTACTACCTACCACACATCTTCACTACTCACCTCACCACACATCTTCACTACTCACCTCACCACACATCTTACTACCAACCCCACATTTTTCTACCAACCACACATCTTCACTACTCACCACACCAAACATCTTACTACCCACCACATTTCTTACTACCCACCACACATCTTCACTCACCCCACCACACATCTTACTATCAACCACTCATATCTTCACTACTCACCACACTTCCCACTACACATCTGGAACTAGGTTCACTTCTGGAGTTAATACTTAAATGAGGGTTCTACCCTTTCAAAGAAGTCCATACTAACAAGTATAACTTTGAGCAACAATGGAGACACCAGGTCAGGATTACCCCCCCATGTCTTATCCAAAAGAACAGTTACATTTTGGAGAGGAGGTGTCCTATAAAGGCAGCCCCCTGCTGGAGGAGAGGGAACTCAAGGTCGACATAAGGAAGATCTTCAACGACCTCCGCAACCTTGACTGGTCCAAAGTCGTGTGGAGAAATGTGGTGTTGTTCACGCTGCTGCATATCTACGCCGTCTATGGACTGTTCTTAGCTATAGTCTTTGTGCAGTGGAAGACAATCATCTTCTCTTTCATGCTCGTCGGGATGTCAGCACTTGGCATTACCATGGGAGCTCACCGCCTCTGGGCACATCGTTCCTACAAGGCAAAGTTTCCCCTGAGGTTTGTCCTTGCTGTGTTCCAGACGATTGCGTTTCAGAACCACATATACGAGTGGGCCAGAGACCATCGCGTTCACCACAAGCACAGCGAGACAGACGCCGACCCACACAACGCACGCCGGGGCTTTTTCTTCTCCCACATGGGTTGGCTGATGTACAAGAAACACCCTGATGTCATCACAAAAGGTCGCAAATTGGACATGTCTGACCTGGAGAGGGACCTTGTCGTCAGGTTTCAACGGAAGTACTACCTACCCTTAGTGTTGCTGTTGTGCTTTGTGGTTCCGGCGGTGATCCCATGGTTATTTTGGGGGGAGCACATTGTCAATGCCCTCATGGTAGCTGCTTTCCTGCGCTATGCCCTGGTTCTTCACTTCACCTGGACTGTCAACTCTTTGGCTCACTGGGTGGGTATCAAACCTTACGATAAACACATCTACCCGTCACAGAACAAGATCGTGACTGCGTTGACCTTTGGGGAGGGATGGCACAACTACCATCACGTCTTCCCTTGGGACTACAAGACTTCCGAGTTCGGGGGCTTCACTGAGTTCAACTTCACTAGCTTTATCATAGAAACATGTTGTTTTTTCGGTCTGGCTTACGATCTTACTACGGTTTCGAAGAATTGGATTGCTATGCGTGCCGAGAGGACGGGTGATGGAAGCTACACCTACATCAACGACAAGGACGAGTTGTGTTAATGATTAATTAGTTTTTCACCACTTTTTTATATTCATTGTCAATAGTGTGAATTTTCAAACATTGTATATTATATTATATCTGTGACATCTGTATAATAAATCAATAAATCATTGCTAACGGAGAGTAGTTACCTTGTATTATTCATTTTGTTCCACTTTGCCTTTGAATCAGACCAGTGTGAGTGATTTCATGGCTGTATCTCTCGGGCAGGGTTATGTAAGCCTGCACTGGAAGACCATGAAAGTATGAAGATGGCAGTAATAATTTTTATCATGATTGTGCTAATGATGATGAGAAGGACTGGGGTGCAGGCAGTGACCAGTGAATATAAAAGGAGAAAGATAGAGGACATGTATGAAAGAGGAGTGGAGAAAGAGGAGGAAATAGAAGTAGGGAGTATGGGACAGGAGGAAGAATAGTATGAAGGAGGAGGAGAGGAGATGAATAAAAGAGAAGAGGTGGAGGAGGAGGAGGAGGAGGAGGAGGAGGAGGAGGAGAAGAAGGAGGAGAAGAAGGAGGAGAAAGAAGAGGATGAGGAGATAACGAATGAAGGTAGTATGGGACAAGAGGAAGAGAATGAAAACGAAGGAGATGAAACGTACGAAAGAGGAGAGGAGGATGAGAAAATGGAAGAGGAAAAATACTAGCAACGGGGAGGGGTTGAGACTGACGATTAGAAAACCCCAATGGAGGAATACGATCACAACCTAATAAATGAAGACAACGCCCTGGCTGACCCTTGGTACAGGAGGCACTACGATAGGATACAAAGGGAACTTGACAAAAGAAAGCAACAGGAAAAACAATTGAAGAAAGAGAAGGAAAAACAGTTTAAGAAATTCCTGGAGGCGAGAAAAAAGAGGAAGGAAAAAGAGAAAAAGGAAAAGAAGGTAAAGAGACCTCGACGTAAACAAAAACACAGAATGACACGGGAGGAGCAACGGGAGAGAATGAAAGAGAAAATGCAGTTGGAAAAGTTTCAGAAGGAGGAGGAAGAGATAGAAAAGCAAAAGGAAAAGGACAAGCAAGAAGAGATCAAGGGATAAAATCAGAAGATCAAGAGGGCAAAGCAGTACATCTACGTCTACCCCTTCGTGCCCTTCATACTTTCCATCGTGGTGTTCTTCCGTTACCTGAGACCTATCCTTCTGTACGGGGTGGATCCCAGGGAGGGGTTGAACCTAGAGGAGGAGGTCTGGGAGGAAGGGTTGCAGATGCTCCTACCAGACCTCTATGCTACGGAGCTGGATGAGGACGGGAAGGTGGAGGTGGTGGTGGACGATGAAGAGGAAGTCATGGAGAAGATTTGGCAGGTGTTAGATTTGGAGCAAGCAGCTAGGTTGATGGAGATAGCCAGAAAGGTGAGACACGAGGAAATGGCGCTAATACATGATGATGATGAGGAGGAGGAGGATGAGTATTATCCGAGGGAGGAAGAAAATGATGATGAAGGAGGAGGAGGAGGAGGAAGTACAAGATAAGCAAAGGCCCGTTTCGAGTGTCTCACCAGCACCAACCTGCTTCATCACCTTCCAGTCACGTTATCCAACATGGTGAAATCGTCCGCCTCCACCCAAGACGTAATGATCAGACCACACTACACTGCCTGCTGCTCTTATCACATTCATTAGACAAGGATCGTGCGCCCTAGGGAATCCACAGACAAGATGGAGTATGGTGGAAGCCGTATTAGTACAATGAGAGAACGAGGAAATATATTAGGGAAACAAAATCTACTTTCGTCTCCAACACATCATCACGACACATATTATATCTTACCTTTACTTATACCTACAATACTGACGGTAACGTTACTAGTACCACCAGTGGTACTATTACTACTACTATTTTCACTAACTTACAATCCTTACACCACACATCCTTCCTACCATTCACACATCTTCACCACCTGTCATATCTTCCAGAATACTTTGCTACTCTCTACACTCCTACACTAACATACACACACACTCCTTCAAAACTACTGAGTCTTATTTCACTCCCATTTAGACGTTTTCACTTCCAGTCACTTCCTCACATCTTTACCTCCACTTCGATTCAATTTCGTTCACACATCCCTAGTACCTTCCTCGCTACCCTATACACATTTGGTGCAGCTCAAACACAAAATATAATTTAAATTCCAGAGGAATGTGGGTAGTAAAGATACTGCAGTTCACCAAAATCTTCTTTATGGCACCGTAGAAAACGCCGTCCTGAGGTACTGAAACGTGGGTAACAGTCACCGTAGAGTTTACGCGTCAGCTTCATGCATATTTTTACCGTTAATATTATTTTCTTGTAACTTGACACCTAAAGCGCTCCCTATCCAGCTTGTGGCGCCATTGCTATTCCTTCCAGGTAAGCCTCAGAAATCCAAAAATTGCGTCAGCCACGGAGTGTATGATTTGCCTCTTGTCGTTCATCCAGGGCCATAACAGTCCCTTCCATTATAATCCTCTATGCAGGGTGAATCTCAGCAAAACAGAATATAATGCAACTTGACCCAAAAATAAACTGAAGTAAATCTTATCTTCCTCTTACCTAGATACCGATAACGGAACGCTAGATGACGAGTATTAATAGATTATGTGTGATGAGAAGGGAAGATGCGTGAAGAAAGGATTTTGTAATGTGTAGTGATGATGTATGGCTGATAGGAGTAAAGAACTGGTATTATTGTTTCCTCCTAATTGCGACACAAATCAGCTCCTCTACTAAGGAAGTATGTGTCGTACCAAGGTTATGAAGGAATCAGTTGACTCCAGTCTCCTCAAGTCATAACTCCACCAACGTAGCATATATTTTTGGTTCTTATCATTTCCCTGCTTGGTTGGTTTGTGTTCGTTTTCCGAAGCCGACGAAAACACAAAAGTGATTAACGGTATTCTCTTCACCTCTATGTTTGTGTGTCTGTTTCCCAGTACACCTCTTCACCGCCCTCCCCTTCTTCTCTCCGGCACCACATGTCAGAATCGATACACCTTAACCCAACAAACAGAGTCTCCCTTCGCTCCCTTGATCCGCAAACATCCTCCTAACCTAACCACTCCCTTAATGAACACATCTTCCTGTCCTTCCTGTATACCTCTCATACCCACATCACAAATAGCTCTCCACACTTATCACCCTTCATCATTCACTCGCTTCTCCTTCACCCAGCATCCACCTCATCACACATACCCTCCTTCACTCTGTAATCCCCTCCCTCACCCCCTTATCCCCTTCCATCACCCTCAATCCCCTCCGATCCCCTCACGCCCCCCACCACCCACCCTTCCTCCTTACCCCCGCTCCAGGTAGAAACGTGGCTCGTGTCTGGAAAAGTTTGTGGAGTGGGATGAACATGAGGGAAGAGTGAGGGCAAGAGAGATAGGGAAAAGAAAGGTGGAAAGAAGGGGGAAAAAAGAAGAGCTGAATATAAGCATATGAAAAATGGGGTGGGAGAGAAGAAGATAAAGAAGGATAGAATAGTGGAAAGGTCAGATTAGGGAAGAAAAAATAGGAAAGGGTAAAGGAAACTAGTAAGGATTGTGAATGTGTATACGTGTGTGTGTGTGTGTGAGATAGAGAGAGACAGAGAGAGAGAGAGAGAGAGAGAGAGAGAGAGAGAGAGAGAGAGAGAGAGAGAGAGAGAGAGAGAGAGAGAGAGAGAGGGAGAGAGAGAAGGGAGGGTTGGACTGGGGAGAATGAATGGTAATGCACCGCTTCATTCATTATTCATGAGAGTACTGGACGAGGGTAGAGGAAGGGAAGGTGTGGGAACAGGGAAGGAGGGAAGATGAAGCAGGAGGAGACGCGAAAACAAAGAGATGAAAAAAGATAGGAAAGAGAGTGTGGGGGAGGAGTAGGAATGATGGGAGGTGTAGAGGCAGAGGGAGGAATGGGAATGGGAGTGCGAGGAAAGAGGGGGGAGGAAGGGAGTGACGTGAGGAGAGGGAAGTGCAGAGGATGATAGACGAAGAAAAAAGGAAGGAAGGGAGATAAGAAGAAACATGGAAACAGAAAGGGAAAAGGAGAGGAAAGGTGAATGAAGGCGATGGTGTTACTCTATCTCACCATAACATTTATATCCTTTGAATTTCCTTCCTTCAACTTCTATTCTCATTTAGATTCACAGTTGGCCTCTAAACCAAAAAGAGCATTTCGGAGGATTGAGGAAGCGCTCGACCGGTCAAGAGTCAGAGGAAAATTTGCTGTGAGAGATGACGTTGTTTATAAGAATAGCCAATTCAGTATGGAAACGGCTGCACACCTTACGTAAATATGATAGTTTCATTTATATACACAAATCGCAACCGAACGCAATGTTGCTAGGCATCTCAAAACAATGTTGTACTTGATTTTGCACCCTTGTTGCTATTGCAAAGAGAGGACAGTAATGCTTTTGATCATCATCTTCTTCAGTACAAAATAAAGTATGTATAATTTGCAAAAAAAATATTAAGTACACAATATGATTGGTTTGACCTGCCTGTGGTGCTATTTTGGTCATGATAATATTACAGAAATTACATCGAGGCAATGTGGGTAGAAGAGGAGGGCCTGGCTGAATGACAAGTGGGTGGGTGCGACGTGTTGGCTTAGTGGTGTGTGTGGGGGGGGACGGGAGCGGTGGGGGGGAGAGGAAGTAGAGGTGTAGTCGTGCATGTAGCTAGGTGTGGGAAGTGGAGGTATAGTCATTTATGTGTGTGTGTGTGTAAGAGAGAGAGAGAGAGAGAGAGAGAGAGAGAGAGAGAGAGAGAGAGAGAGAGAGAGAGAGAGAGAGAGAGAGAGAGAGAGAGAAAAAAAATAGGGGTGTGGTCGTGTGTGTGTGTGTGTATGTATGTATGTGAATAGGTGTGCAATGGAGTGTGTGGCAATGTGTTTGTTTACACAGGAGATGCAGGAGGTGAAAATATTGGCATAAGATAAAATCGAATAACTTACAGTAGGAGGTGGAAGAAAAGGAAGATGGAGAGGAAGAGGAGTAGAAGTTGGAGTTGGAGGAGGTGGAGGAAGAGGAGTTTGAGGAGGTGGAAGAAGAAGAAGGAGGGTGATGGTTCGAGTGTTACAATTTTTTCACTGGTGACAGATTCTGAGAAAATATATTAAGTAGTATACTATTATTATATACCCAGAAAGACATAATTTTAAAACGATGCTGCTCCTAAGGTGTGCAGTACATGTAAGTATTTTCAGTACAATTTGTTGTGTTATATTTTCTGTGGAGTGAACGAAATAAAAAGGCAATGCACGTAATACGAAATTTTCAGTAGTTTGGAAAATATTTTGCTTAAGAGTACATGCTCTTCTTAAAGACTACACTTTACATGTATGTATGTATGTGTGCGGTATGAATGCAATTATATACTTATGCATATCCGTGTATGAATGTATGTATGTATGTATGTATGTATGTATGTGTATTATACTACAATATGTATGCATATACTGTATATGTATGTTTGTGTGTACTTAACTTACTCGTGTGAAGTGTATGTGTACATGTGCCTCCTTGTGTATGTGACATTAAACACAACACTTCCTGCACTGATCATCTATAATAATTTACATAATACAAATTTCACTCAGGTATAGAATGGAGCAGATGTGGCCTCTTGTATAAATTATGTCCTTCCATCAATCACCATTTCAATCTCGTGGTGTTTGGTGTTTGTTTAAGTGTGGGCGTTGAATTTAAGTAATTGGGAACAACTGAAATGTCTGAATTCTGAGTGTCTGAATCTCGAGTGTCTGAGTGTGTAAATCCTGATTGGCGAGCCTGAGTGTGTTGAGTGATTCTAAGAAATTAATGAAAACCTGCACTGGTGACTCTCCAAGCCTCCTCCCCCTCCTCCTCCTTCTCTTTCTCCCCCACCTCTCCTCCTCCTCCTCCTCCTCTTTCTCCCCCACCTCTCCTCCTCCTCCTCCTCTTCCTCTTTCTCCCCCACCTGGGCCATGATAACGGGCTTGATTAAGCCTATGTCCAGTGTCGGATCATATAAAAAAAAAAAAAAAAAAAAAAAAACTCTCCTCCTCCTCTTTCTCCCCCACCTCCCTATCCCCCACTTCTCCCCCACCTCTTTATCCCCCACCTCTCCTCCTCCTCTTTCTCCCCCACTTCTCCTCCTCTTTCTCCCCCACCTCCATATCCCCCACTTCTCCCCCACCTCTCCTCCTCCTCCTCCCCCACCTCCTCCTCTTCCTCCTCCTTTTACTCCCCCACCTCTTTATCCCCCACCTCTCCTCCTCCTCCTCCTCCTCCTCCTCCTCCTCTTGGCTGCCTTGATATCGTGAACCAGAATCGCGAGCCATTGGAAATAATTGCCCCCAGTCCAATGCCATGAAGGGGAGGCTACAGTACACATCGTAAGTTTCTTCTCTCAGACCAACCGGTATAAAGGAACAACCAACCACTTTTTACCAACCTGGAGTACTACTGATTCCTCCAAGTTATCAATGTTACCAATTTTACCTCAGTGTTTCTAATAAGGGATTTGCTATTTGACATAATGTGAGGATTCAGTAGCAATGTAATTATTTATCGTCAACAACTCCCCCCCCCCCCCCCCTAATCCTCTCACCACTTAACCAACTACAGTTTCATCAATAGTGAGTTCATTTCTATTGGTGTATCGTTGAATATAACTATAAAAGATTATTTCAATGGCGCTATATATAAACTTTAATTATTATACTTACGTCTTGAGAGATATACGCCACTTTGGAGTTCTCTGATTTCTTCACTTTACTTCATGGTCGAATTAAATCTTGAATAATTACTAGCTAAGGTTAGATTCTCCTGTTGGTGAATTGGAAGGTCTGTGATTCCTCTAAACTATGCCACGACATAGATCCACTTTCAGAAACATTAAGGTCGTCTGTTTCGTGGCATAGTTTGTAGGAATCAGTATCCCTTCACTAAACCAAAATGAGAATCTCCCCTCAAAGGATAATCATTGCTATCAACTTTCATCAAGCTGTCATCAAACACTTCATGGCTTATTTATTTCATTGTACCACCATTACGTAAACAAACTATAGATTTCTGGTACTAAACTGTACAACCTGAGAAACCAGCTGAATGACCCCTGCAATATTCTAGCCCACGGTGGCATTGGTAACCTTAATATTATATTGTACACTCTGAGTCGAGTATATTTTTGTTTACGATATTACCAATGCTAGCGTGATATATTTTGACAATAATTATACTCCATAATAACTAACGATGAAGACGTTGTATATATTATGGATTTATTCACACATTGGTACTTAATACTTATTTAGCCTGTTTGATATGACGGGGTTGCCGGATGCCACCACCAGGCGCATAATGAAGTGCTCAGAAACTTCTTGCCGAGACTGTACCATCAGCACAAGTGCCTATTTAGTGAGATGGAAATAATCCTAATGGTGCTCCCAGATAATGAGGAGCAGGAGGAGGAAGAAGAGGACCTGACTAGCCAAGGTTTTTAGTCTTTCGTTCTTTTATTTCTGGGAGGTGATGCGAGAAGAAGCGTGGATTGGCTATTGTAATGGCTTTAAGTGTGTGTGTGTGTGTGTGTGTGTGTGTGTGTGTGTGTGTGTGTGTGTGCCCTCGCGTTTCCTTATTGTTTGGCCACGGAGTTCACCAACACGACTTTAGTGTCCCGAGTCACTCATCAGCCAATCAAATACTAAATAAGATCATCATCTTTTGATGATCTTATCAGGTTCACATTTTTACCATCAACTAGACAAACATATTATCTTTCAAACGTCTAAATTTCTCATCATGGAAAGTAGTAGGAGGTGAGTGAGGGCTGAGAATCGAGGATGAAGTTAGTATGAGGGAAGTATGGAGGAGGGCTGACGAGGAACAAATGAGGTCGGAGAATCGAGTATGAGGTGTGAGGGAGGAATGAGGGGGAGTTATGAGGTTGGATGGGAGGGAGCTATGAGGTTGGATGGGAGGGAGTTATGAGGTTGGATGGGAGGGAGGGGGAGGGCTTAGGAGGCGTGACGCTAGCTAGGTTAGTGGGTGACAAGTCTTACGACCTCCATAACCCAACCACAAACTCTTCTTTACGAGGTGATACTGACAGGAGTTGGGCAGTGGGGGTTAACCTTGTCACCTCAGAACCGGTTGTGTTGTACCACTGAACACAATAGTTATGCTTCCATCGGACGCTTGAATAGTTATGTTTCACCCGTCTGGTTTTTGCCCTGAATATAAAGATGAGTTGTATATATATATATATTTTTTTTTTTGGGGGGGGAGTTATTATTCAGTGTTAGTTCAAGCTTGTCATGTAGGGTTCAAACTGTTATGAAGCTGTATCAGTTAACATAATCGCATATAACCCAAGCTTATCAAAGAACACATCTCTTTTCCTCAGATTAATAAAATTTAGACCTACTTTATAATTATGACCTACTTTATATTTTACGATAAAGCTGTGTTCTATATTCATTAGCCATACTTTGGCTGTAGTGACAATAGAAAACAGGCCAATTTCCCCTCTGATCTATATTCTACTTGCAAATTAATACGATAAATAAAAGGAAACGAATACTATAACGAGAAAGGAGTTATGAATAATTGGAAAAACAATATGGCAACATTTATCACAAGCTCACAATAGACATCATAATTTATTATAATTTTCCCCCTAAGATAAATGTAGTCACTAGACACGATAAGGCAAAACAGGAGACATCATAAGGCAGGACAGGAGACGAATTTAATGCCCGGGACTGTGCACAAGTTTAGGACATTCAGCGGTGGTAAAATTTTCTTACTGGAGCCACAAAAGTTGGTGAAACAGTTGTAGTCATGTCCTCCTTGATTATCTTTTTGATGCTTTGATATTTTTCACTGATGTTTTTCGTTATGTTGCTTACTGGATTTCTTTTATCATATATATATATTTTATTATATATATATGAATTGCGTGTGGTCTCACACAAACGTTGAAAAAGTAAACATACCCTCACACACATGCATAAATTTGCTAAAATAAATTATGCACGCCATTCATATGCAAAAGGGCATAGAAACCCTTGCATTCAATCCCCCCCTGCACACGTGTTGATATGGATGAATATGGTAATCAACACCATATACATTTCAACTCGTAAATCCGGGTTAACAGTAGCGGAGTTATGAAACGTGGCAACTGTTTGTTTACTTGACATAGTAATACAGTACTGTGTTTCTATATCTGAAAGGTCTGATTGAACCTATTTATTATATGCGTTAATTTTATATGTTCCAGTGTGCAGTATGCAGTCCTGTATGCACTATCTATAACACTATAAAGTGTCATAGATAGGTTGATTGTTAAACTAATCGGTAGTAGAGAGAAAGGTAGTTGGAGATCCTATTTAATAGATTAACTATTTTTCTTTTAATGAATTGACTAATTAAATGAAAGATAATTAGATGAATTGATAGAAAGTATATTGTAATCACGAATAATTGCTACCTCTCTCTCTCTCACACACACACACACACACACACACACAGAGGTCGTGACTCATCCTTACGAGCAATAAACTAGACGCTAACACATCGACTTACGACCACAACCCATACCAAGTTATCCCAGTTTCCCCTCACGACAACCAGGTTTTCTTTACCCTAATGAAAACGCACCGAGGATCGTATGTCAGCGATGTGAGAATGGCGACAGAGGAAGGGAGGGAGAGGAGAGAAGTTTTAGGGGGATATGGACTAAGGAGGAACAGTGGAGGAGTTAAGGACCCTGTGATCATGTAAGGGAAGTGGAGGTTTCTGATTCCTCCTGATTATGCCACGAAATACATTCATTCCATATAGGTGGTGTTTCGTGCCAATATTTGAAGGACTCGTTTACCTCCAATTTTCTGACTACATCACAGGGTTCCTTAATTAAGGAAAGAAGAGGACAAAAGGATGAGGAGGAGAAGAAAAGATGGGGATATGTGAAGGACGAGTGGGAAGGCAGAGAGAATTGAAGCAAAACGAGTATGAAAAGAGGAGGGAGAAACTGAAAGAAAATTATAGAAAAGAGGTAAAAGAAGGGGAAACAGCCAGAGGAGAAGAAAAATGAGGTAATAAGCGAGAGTTGAGAAGAAGGTGGAGTGTAACCAGATTAAATCTCGGATGATCAAGGAGGAACTCTAATAAAAATGAGAATCTTAAAAGAATTATTATTTTTTTCTCTTTCCCTTTACTGGGGAGCAACAGCAAAGGGCAAAGATGATTACTTCCTTCAGCAGATATGGAACTCCTTAGATATATTCTATTTGTGGATAAAGTCGGCTGGGTTTCATAATTTTGTCTCGTAAAATTAATGAAGTTTATTGTAGTCTGTAATGATGAAGGTAAGAGGAAATTGGAAGAATAAAATAATGATTAATTTCGAAGAATTAAAATTATATACAGCCGACCTGATTTGATTATATTATCTCATGATTATGTTCATGACTCCAGTGCCCTTGCCATATCACAATTTGTTTTTTTTAATCTCATTTGCTTAGTGGAGTGTTTAGTCTCGCAGATGAGCGATGTAATAAAAGAAATTGTAAGGGATAGTTTAAAATTTAATAAAGAATATAAAAAAATATTACGGAAATAATTATGTTACCGGAGAAGTACGAATACAGAACTGTAAAATGGAAAAAGTATAAGGAGATGATGTAATAGTTGGAGTTATTTGGAAATAGAATAGTATAAACAAAGAAATTTCACGTGAATAAATGCAAAATCAGGATATGTGAAGGGAAATGTGTAAAGGCAGGAACTGTAAATGAAAATAATGGGTAGGAGTGATGCATGACTCCCTCCTCTCCCCTAAATGCAGCCAGGCTTGTCCCATCTCAGCCCCCCGGGGACCCCAAACAAACATTCGGGTGGCACTTGTCGCTCTGGTATTTATCTTGCCTGATGTACGGTACCGTCACGCTGCAAACTCGACGAATTTGTCTCTCTGTTCCCTTTCTCTTCTCCTCTCGGTTTTCCTTTTCACTTTCCCTCTTTCCCTTCCTCTATATCTCCCTTCCTCCACCTCTCTCTCCCTCCCTCTCCCTCTCCCTCCCTCCCTCTCCTTCTCCCTCTTCCTCCCTCTCCCTCTCCCTCCCTCTACCTCTCCCTCCCTTAACCTCTCCTTCCCTCTACCTCTCCCTCCCTCTACCTCTGCCTCCCTCTACCTCTCCCTCCCTCTACCTCTCCCTCCCTTATGGCACTCTTCGACGGTTCCTTGTTCTTCCTTTCCCTTCCCTCTATCACCATTCCTTCCTTCGTTCCCTCTTTTTTTGTCCCTCCCATCTGTCAATTTTCCTTCCTTCTCTCCCTCCCTCTCCCCTCCCTCCCTGCTGTCATTCTTCTCCAAGGTTCTTCTCCCTAATGTCACAATTCTTTCCTTCCCTCGCTCACTCACTCTCTCACTCTCCCTTTCCTTGATCCCCTTCCTCCCTTTCCTTCTTCCCATTTTCCCTTTCCTCATCCTTTCTCCTGCTGAATTCTCCCTCATCCATTGTCCTTCTTCCCTACCTTTTTCTGTACACCTTTTCCTCTCATTCTCCCCTTCCCATATTTATCCTTTCTTTCGTCCTCCGTGTCTCTCATTTCCCTTTCCTACATCATTTTCTTTTCTTTCCCATTATCCTTCCCTCCTTTCCATCTCCATTTTACCAATCCTCTCTCTCTCTCTCCCTCTCCCTCATTCCATCTCTTGCCCTTTTTCCTTCTCTCTCGTCTCCTTTCCTCCCTCCCCACCCCCCCTAGCTATTCACTTACCCCAGCCACCAGACACGGGGGGGAGGAGTGTGTATATGCTCGACATTTGTTATTAGTGTTTTGCTCTTTATGTGTGTTGTGGGGCAGTTCTGGTGAGTTATATGGGCTGATAAATTACTGTTGTTTGTGCCTGATCTCCCCTCTTCTCTTCCTACTCCCTTTCCATATCCCTGCCTTGTTAACATTTCTTTTATCTCTTCTTGTCTCTTATGTCTACATCAACCTGACCCATTAATTATGTTTTCTTTCACTTACTTTATTCGTGAGATGCACACAAGCACTAACTTTTTCACACACACACACACACACACACACACACACACACACACACACACACACACACACACACACATACCTATCCACACACTCTTCCATTCTGTTACTAATAGACATTCTCCACCCATCCATCCATTCACCAACCGATCCAACTATCTGCCGACCTGCCATCTTACTCACTCCACCCTCTCATTTATCCACACCGTACCCACACCGTCATGCCTCTATACATCCACCCAAAACACAACCCACATACCCACGACTTACATTCACTCATACACGTTCCATCAACCACACATTCACTATAATACATCCATCCATAAACTTTCCTTCCACATCCACTCACACATATTAATCAACATCCCCTCTTATATTCTTTTCTTTCAACTCCCTTCTCCTCCTCCCGCTCCTCGTCCTCTATTTCCTCTTCTTTGATTTGTCATTTCCCTCCTTTCTTTCCCGTTCTTCCACACGTCATATGCACTCTTTATCAGTTTTTCTTTCCCTCACATTTTCAATTACGTCTCTTGCTTCTCCCTTCTTTACCACTTTCTGTTTCCTTTACTTTTCATGATTCACTTTTTTTGCTCGATTATCCCTCCACTTGTCTTTCCTGTCTCTCTCTTATTCATTTCCCGTTTATTCTCTTTTGTGTTCATCTCACTGTCCAATTTTATTACTCATATTTTTTCTCTTTCATACTGTAACATACTAAGTAATCTGTGGTATTCGAAATAGAGGCTACTGTTTCCTGCAACTTATTATACAACACAGACATCGACTAGCCTATAGGGGTACTGAGGTATTCGTCTGTTTTCTGGCTTAGAGTCTGAAGGAATCGCGAGTCTTCAAAATCGCTCGGAACAAATTCTCTCCTGCCCCTCCTTTTTTTCCTTCCTACTTCTCTCACCTTCCCTCCCTTCCATCCAACTTCTCTCCAACCCCTCCTTTTTCCTTCCTACTTCTCACTCCTTCCCTTCCTTCCTTCCAACGTCTCTCCAGCCCCTCCTTTTTCCTTCCTACTTCTCTCTCCTTCCCTCCCTTCCTCCCTAGAGCGGAAACATCCCCGACAATTCGATTATGGATATGAAAGTCGCCAGTCAAACGGGCGTAAATAATGACACACCATATCCACCTCTATGTCCCAAGGTAACAAGGGTCACTATTCCATACCTTACCCCTCACTTCTCCCAGCATAGCACTGTCTTGGCCGCAAGCTGGACTCCCCAAGTGTGTTCGGTTTGAGAGAGAGAGAGAGAGAGAGAGAGAGAGAGAGAGAGAGAGAGAGAGATTGGTATTTCCAGTCGCTTAAACCCAAATGAATACCATACAACTGTGTCCAATTCCCGAGTTATTTTTTCCAACGGTGTTTATGATCAAGTTACCTTTATTTTCTACAGCTTTAAATATAATTATAACTTTCTGAGTGTCAATGTCGCTCACCTGACTTTACCTTAATATTGATTAACTCCAGACGATTTTAGTTTCGTTTGAGAACAACTAACTACACACTATTATTCACCCCAAGCAAAGATCGATTCTATGCTATCTTGTGTCTGTATTTACCTAAGAGAAATCGTATTTATTTACTGTATTTACCTAAGAGAAATCGTACCTATTTACTTTATTTACCTGAGAGAAATCGTACGGTACCTATTTACTGTACTTATCTGAGAGAAAACGTACCTATTTACTGTATTTATCTAAGAAATCATACGGTACCTATTTACTGTATTTACCTGAGAGAAAACGTAATTAACACTAACCTTCTCTCGGTGTGTTTCTGAAGGCAACAACAGAATATCAGTGCTCATAGGTACTCAAACTCTTATCAGGCCTAACCAAGTCTAGTCGACCCTTATCTACACCTGTCTCGCTGACTCGGGAAACACAACACATATGTGACGTTTATTTATCATATTAAAATTTTCGTGTCTTTATTTTATTTATTCTTTTTATTCTGACCT
>JAWZYT010002585.1:72500-80000 GCA_034508575.1 Petrolisthes manimaculis
ATGAGTGACTGTGATGATGGAAATGACTATGACTGACTGTGATGATGGAAATGACTATGAGTGACTGTGATGATGGAAATGACTATGACTGACTGTGATGATGGAAATGAGTGACTGTGATGATGGAAATGACTATGACTGACTGTGATGATGGAAATGACTATGAGTGACTGTGATGATGGAAATGACTATGACTGACTGTGATGATGGAAATGACTATGACTGTGATGATGGAAATGACTATGACTGTGATGATGGAAATGACTATGACTGACTGTGATGATGGAAATGACTATGACTGACTGTGATGATGGAAATGACTATGACTGGTATTGTTGGTTGGTAAGGACGTGTAGTTTTGGGTGTAGTCATCAAGGTCTTATATAAAGTGAATCACCGTCGTCAGCCCCAGCGCCAGCGGACAGTCAGCACCGGGATCGATAAAAAGGAATTGAGAAGTTAAGTTGACACACACACACACACAGAGAGAGAGAGAAAGAGAGATAGATAGATAGATAGATAGATAGATAGATAGAGAGAGAGAGAGAGAGAGAGAGAGAGAGAGAGAGAGAGAGAGAGAGAGAGAGAGGAGAGAGAGAGAGAGAGAGAGAGAGAGAGAGAGAGAGATGAAGGAAAGGAAGGGATGGGATGGGATGGTGGTGATGGTGGTGGTAGAGTCCTAATATTTATGGGCACTCCTAAGGACTTTGGTGGCTATATCTTTTATTACACTAACCTCCTTCCCCGCCCCGCCACTCAAGCATATAGCCACATTACAGCGAGGGGGAACTCTTGTTGTGTGTGGTGTGTCCGTAGCGCTTCCTTTTATTGCAGAGGCGTGGGGGGTCATGCTGCCGAGGACTTAGAAGGACGAGTGATGGGAGAGATGAGGTGGTATGAGAAAGAATTATTGCGAGAGGAAGGAGGAGTAGGGAGGAGGAGGAGGAGGAGGAGAGGGGCAGTGTGGTGTGGTTGGAGGAAGTGGAAGTAGGGAGGAAGGAGAATGAGAAAGTGGGTGAGTAGAGGAGAAGAGAAAGAGAAACCGAGTGGAAGACATAGTGGATATAAGAGGTGATCGATGAGGAAGTGGGAGGTGGTTAGATGAAGTTGTTGTAGTGGAGAGGAAAGACGAGGTGAAGGAGGGGGTGATTGGATGAAGGAAAAGCTGGATGGAGTAGGAGAACGAAGAAGAGAGGCAGAGGAGAGGCAGGGAGGAGACTGAGAGGAAGAGGAGAGGCAGGGAGGAGACGGAGATGAAGAGGAGAGGCAGGGAGGAGACGGAATTGGGGTGTGACAGGGAGGAGAGGCAGGGTGGAGGTGGTGAAGGAGGAGGAGGAGGTGATGGCGGTAAGAGTTAAGAGGCAAGTCAGCACTGAAGTATAGAGATAGCAGGACACAAATTCTACTCTGTGTTCAACCAGTGAGTGTTTCTTCGGACTTTGCCATCATTTGTCCAGGACGTATACCAGTGATTTAAACAGTGCTCCACGTGGGTTTGTTTCACTCTGTATAACTTTACTTCTAATTCAATGGGCCTTGTAGATTTTCGTTTTTGATATACTATGTTGTGTACTATTACCGTATGATAATATATGATAATATTATATGTTTCATATTACCAGTTAAAGGAATATAATTTATACCATATGATCATAATTATAATCGGTGCATACAAGTAAAGTATATCATCATTGAAAAGAATAAATTATTATACTAAGAACTTACAAGACGTTATACCATGAGTGAATAGAATGTGATTTGATGGTGCAACACACTATTAGAATCGTCAGTGGAATTAAATCGATTAAGATAAAAAAAGATAACACTTACGACTTCAGTTAACAAGAAATGTGATAGACTCTAAATTTAGTGTTCAGATATTGCTACTATCTCATGAAGCAACAGAAATAAGTGAGACACATCATTGGAACGCCTATCTATTCTAGGTTACCTTAGTCACACACACACACACACACACACACACACACACACACAAAATCTTACTTCGAATCATCCTCATCTTCACACATACACACTTATATCATACTTCTCCTTCTCCACCTCCTCCTCCTTTTTCCTCCTTTGCTATACTTTCTTTGCCATACTCTCTCTAACTTTAGTAGACAAGTTAGCAGAGCCTAACCAAACAACATCACAAGTACTATAAGGTCTGTTGTTATATTTAGATCCTTTGTATTCCTTTGTTTTCCTCATCATTGTCCTTTCGTTCATTCTCTTTTTCTTCCTCCCTATTTTCCTCCCCTTCACTTTCCTCTTCCTCTTCCTCCCCCTCCTTGTCCTCCCCCTCCTTGTCCTCCCCCTCCTTGTCCTCCCCCTCCTTGTCCTCCCCCTCCTTGTCCTCCCCCTCCTTATCCTCCCCCTCCTTGTCCTCCCCCTCCTTGTCCTCCCCCTCCTTAGTAACCCTCCCCTGCCTCCTCCTTTTGTTTTGTTTAGGTGGATGGTTGTGTGTCCTTACCCTAACACATCAATAGAAATAAATCTTATCTCTCGCTGACTGGGCCCCACAGTCCTCGTTCACCCGATATTCTCTCTCTCTCTCTCTGCGCGCGCGCGCACGCAGGCAGACAGGCACGCTCGCTCACACACACACACACACACTGTCCCAACCTCAATCTCTTTTTTCACCCATTCCAGTGATGGCTCTTTTATCTAGATCGTCTTTTACAACTCATTATTTTTTTGCTTTCATCATCCCCCTTCATTCAACCCCCAGTCCTCCTCGTCCTCTGTGTTATCATTTTGTCTACTTTCTTCAGTCCTCTATTCAGTCTTCTCAGCTCTGTCCTGTCTCAACAGGTTTACAGGATATATAAGTAATTTTCTTTCATCAATCCTTCTCTTTGAGCTCCCTCCTATGTCCAATGCATTTGATACTTTAACCAATCCGTTTTTGCCGCCACCCACCCCTCTATCTCCCTACCCATCTCAATCTCCTCTACCCCTCTCAGCCCCCTACCCCCCTTTTCTTAACCTCATCTGCCTCTTCAACCACTTCTCTTTGGCTCCCCTACCCCTTCTCATCTCTTTCCTACTCCCCCCCATCCCTCTTTCCCATTCCCCCCCATTCCCCCCTCCCTTCCTCTGTCCCAGGCGTCAGAGTGCTGCTGTCTGTGGTCAAGGAGGAAAAAGATGGAGATTTTTATCGCCGAAATGACGCATGGAATAGTTTTCCGTGCGCGGGGGTAAGTTTTTTTTTGACGCCCAATAAAAATGACGCATCGAGGGTTTATGGTAATGACGGGAAGGAAGGAAGGAAAGAAGGAAGGAAGGAAGGAAGAATGGAGGGAAGGAGGGAAGGAAAATATTGCTGTAGGAAGGAAGGAAGGGAGGAATGGAGGGAATGAAGGGAAGGAGGGAGGGAAATTACGGCAGTATTATATTATTATTATTTTTTTTTTATTATATATATTTTTTTTTATTATATTATTTTTTTTTTATTATATTATTTTTTTTTTTAATTATAGTAAAAAAAAATTTTGTTATTGTATTAATTTTTTTTTTTTTTTTTTTTTTTCTTATTAATTTTTATTATTATTATTATTATTATATTTTTTATATATATATATATATTTTTTTTTTTTTTTTTTTTTTATTATTTTTTTTTTTTTTTTTTATTAATTCTTTTTTATTAATTTTTTATATAAAAAAAATTATATAAATTTTTTTTATATATAAAAAAAAATTATATATTTTTTTTTATATAAAAAAAAATATATAAAAAACTTTTTTATATAAAAAAAAAATTATATAAAATTTTTTTTATATGAAAACTTTTATATAAACAATTTTTTATATAAACAAAAATTATATAAAAAAAAATTATATAAAAAAAAAAATATATAAAAAAAAAATTATATAAAAAAAAATTATATAAAAAAAAAAATTATAAAAAAAAATTATATAGAAATTTTTTTATATAAAAAAAATTATATAAAAAAAAATTATATAAAAAAATTTAATATAAAAAAAAAATTATATATAAAAAAAATTATATAATTTTTTTTATATAAATGGTGGGTGGTTAGGTCGTGGGGTGGGGGCGTGGGGTGTGAGTGTGTGTGTGTGTGTGTGTGTGGGTGTGGGTGTGGGCGTGGGTGTGGGCGTGGGGTGGGAGTGGGTGTGGGTGTGGACGTGGGCGTAGGGTGGGAGTGTGGGTGTGGGTGTAGGTGTGTGGGTGTGGGTGGGGTTGTGGGTGTGGGGTGTGGGTGTGGGTGTGGGTGGGGGTGTGGGTGGGGGCGTGGGGTGTGGGTGGGGGTGTGGGTGGGGGTGGGGGCGTGGGGTGTGGGTGTTGGTGTGGGTGTGGGTGGGGGTGGGGGTGTGTGGGTGGGGGTGGGGGTGGGGGTGTGGGTGGGGGCGTGGGTGGGGGTGGGGGCGTTGGGTGGGGGCGTGGGGTAGGGGTGTGGGTGGGGTGGAGGTGGGGGCGTGGGGTAGGGGTGTGGGTGGGGGCGTGAGGTAGGGGTGTGGGTGGGGGCGTGGGGCGGGGGTGGGGGGGACGCGGTGAGCGAAGCGAGCAGCAACGCAGGCAAAAGCACCCAAAAAAAAAATTATATAAAAAAAAAATTATATAAAAAAATTTTATATAAAAAAATATATATATAAAAAAAAAATTATATAAAAATAAAATATATAAAAAAAAATTATATAAACAAAAAATTATATAAAAAAAATTATATAAAAAAAATTATCTAAAAAAAAATTTATATAAAAAAAAAATTATATAAAAAAAAAATTATATAAAAAAAATGGGTGGATGTGGGTGTGGGTGAGGTCGTGGGGTGGGTGTGGGTGTGGGGTAGGGGTGTGGGTGGGGTGGGGGTGGGAGCGTGGGGTAGGGGTGTGGGTGGGGGCGTGGGGTAGGGGTGTGGGTGGGGGCGTGGGGCGGGGGTGGGGGGGGGCGGGGTGAGCGAAGCGAGCAGCGCCGCAGGCAGAAGCACCCACAGCGTAGCCGTGGCTGGCGAAGCCAGTGCTTGTATAAAAAAAAAAATATATAAAAAAAAATTCTATATAAATTATATAAAAAAAAAATTATATAAAAAAAATTTATATAAAAAAAAAATTATATAAAATTTTTTTTATATAAATTTTTTTTATAAAAAAAAAATTATATAAAAAAAAAATTATATAATTTTTTTTTTATATAATTTTTTTTTTTATATAAAAAATTTTTATATAAAAAATTTCCTCACTCTTTCTTTTCTTAGTCTTCGGTTTTCTTTTCCTAGTTTATTTATCACCTCTCCTCCTGTCTTTCTTCATTTTTCTCTCTCTTTCCTCTCACCATCTCCTCCCTCTCCCTTCCAGTTCAGTACCTTATCCAATATAACTCACTCACTCCTCCACACACACCCCTTTCTCCCTCCTTCCACATCAGCTTCTCTTTTCCTTCACACACCCTTCTCTCTCCCTCCTCCTCCCTCCACACTCCCTTCCTTCTCCATCTCCCTTCCCCTCCTTCCCCCTTCCATGTCACTCCCTCCTCCTCCTTCCACACTCACTTCCTTCCCCCTCCCCCTCCATCTCCCTCCTCCTCCTTCCCTCTTCCATCTCACTCCCTACTCCTCCTTCCCTCTTCCATCTCACTCCCTACTCCTCCCTCCACACTCCCTTCCTCCTCCTCTCTCCACACTCTCTTCCTTCTCCATCCTCCTTCCCCTCCCACCCGTTTCCCCAGGCCACCCCTCCAGCAGCCCGGGCTCAAAACTCTCATATAAACCTGAAGACTTTCCCTAATATTTCCAGGTAACGATAATCTGTGTCCTGGAAAAAAATATCCTTAGCCTCTTCTGAATTCAATAGGAAAAAAAAAAGTCCTTAGCCTCTTCTCAATTCAATGTTTTTTTCTCGTTTCCAATAATATCCACCATTCTCTATAAACGTGAAGGTGGTGTTGTTGTTGTTTTTCTATCTATTAGTGCATGATTATTTCTGGCATTTGTCCCGTTTTTTTTTTTTTTTCGTTTCGTGTTATTGCCTTTGGTTATCGTTTGTTATTGGAGAAAGGGAGGAGGAGGAGGAGGATTCTCTTCTTTTTGTTCCAGTAAATGTATTCATGGAAGTGTGGGCTGGGCTGGGCTGGGCTGGGCTGGGCTGGCTGGAAACGAGGTAGGTCCTGGAAGGCATGGAAGGCAAGAGTGATTTGTTGGTTTAATGGTGTTGGTGGTGGTGTTGGTGGTGGTGGTGTTGGTTTGTGTACAGGTGACTGAGGGTGTACTGGGTGTTAGTGTAATGGTGGTGTATGCAGGAGAGAGAGAGAGAGAGAGAGAGAGAGAGAGAGAGAGAGAGAGAGAGAGAGAGAGAGAGAGAGAGTGTGTGTGTGTGTGTGTGTGTGGTGTATACAGTAGGTGTGGGATTGTGTGTGTAGTTGGGAGTGAAAGGTTAGTGTGATGGTGATGTATGTATTGTAGGTGAAGGTGTTATGTAATGGTAGTCTATACAAGTGAGGTGGTGTGTATATAGGAGTGTGGTATGTATGTGTAAGGTGGGTTGTGTAGATGTGATGTGTATAGGAGTGGATGTATGTTTGGCCGTGTGGATGGTGGGTGTGTTTAGGTGTGGTGGTGTGTGTGGCTTGTGTTAATGTGTGTAGGTATAGTGGCCTCAGTTGTAAATTTATAGAGATGTAATTAGTTGTGTAAATTCTTGCTGTTATTTGTCTTGGATTGCACAACATATTTTGAAAAAGCCAATATATTAAATGTAGGAAAGAGTACATTATAAATTACCAGGTTAATAAATATAGAAGACAGGCTGGCAGTAATGAGTATGCATGCAGGTAACATTATGAGGTGAAAACATGTGTGTAATCACAGACTGAGAGCATAGTTATTGCCTTGTAGTGTGTTTCAGGAGAAGGAGGTAGTAAGGTAGTAAGATATGAATGTAGGAGTGTGTAAGTTGGTGTGTGTGTGTGTGTGTGTGTGTGTGTGTGTGTGTGTGTGTGTGTGTGTGTGTGTGTGTGTGTGTGTGTGTGTGTGTGTGTGTGTGTGTGTGTGTGTGTGTTTACTTTTCCCAGAACTGTCTACCCTAAGTTTTCTGTCTCCCAAGAATGTTTCCAATACGTAAAAATGTTTATGTTGCTAGACACCCCCTCCCGTTGCACCTGTTCCCTTTCCCTTTCCCTTCTCCTGTCCCCTGTCCTCCCCATTCATTTTCCTCTCTCTCTCTGTCTGTGCACGCGCGTGTGTAGATGTACCATATTATATTTGAAATTACTCTCATATTTTTTTTTCGGCATCAACGCTAAACAATCAATATCAGCTCATCCCTGTTTGCTGTCAAATTATTTATAAATCCGGTCATCTTATATATCCATCCACTCACCCACTCACACATCCACCCACCCACTCACACCTCATACATCCACCCATCCACCCTCCCACCCATTAAACCAATAACTCATCAATCCGGTCATCTTATCCATCCACACCCTTAGCCACACATCCACCCACCCACACACATCTCACTCACCCAGTCATCCAC
>JAWZYT010002585.1:82500-83753 GCA_034508575.1 Petrolisthes manimaculis
CATCTCCCCAGATTCTCCCTGTCTACTTTCCCATATCCCTTTCCTCTCTCTGCTTCTCCCCCCTCCTCTTCCCCATGTATTTTCCTCCCCCAATCGCCTCTCCTTCTCCCCAATCATTTATCCACTCCTGTCCTCCACAATTATTTTTTCCACTCCTGTCCCTCCACAATTATTTTTTCCCACGCCTCTCCTCCCCTTCTCCTCCTCTTCCCCAATCACCTCTCCTCCTCTCCTCTCCTCTCCAATCACTTCTTCCTCCACTCCTCTCCTCTCCTTTCCAATCACTTCTCCTCTCCTCTCCTCCTCATTCTCTCCCTCTCCAATCACTTCTCCACTCCTCTCCTCCCTCCTCTCCCTCCTTCTCCCAAATCACGTGACACAGGAGAGTAGGCGTCACTTCAAAGAGGGTCTGGCTGCCTGGGGTTTTACTCTCTACTTGAATTCCTCTCAAGTTGGGTATTCTCGATTTGTGGGGAATCGGTCTTGCCCTTGCCAGCTGTTTCTTCTTCACGGCAATGTTGTGTACTCGTTCACCATTATTTATATGTTTACTTTCTTGGTCTGCTTATTTTGATTTATTTTTTTTTTTAATTTATGGATTTGTGTATTTATTATGTAATATTATTATTTGTTTGTATATTTTATTTTATTATTGTTTATGCATTTGTGTATTTATTATTATGTATATTATTATTTGTTTGTATATTTTTATTTTATTATTGTTTATGCATTTGTGTATTTATTATTTATGTATATTATTATTTGTTTGTATATTTTATTTTATTTATTGTTTATGCATTTGTGTATTTATTATGTGTATTATATATTATTTGTTTATATAGTTTATTTTATGCATTTCTCTTTACTTACGGATAACTTTGTTGTTGTTTTTTCTAGTGTCATGTAGAATCTATTGGCAGTAGTTTCATTAGAGTATTTAATTAAGGTGCAAAGTTGTTGGTAAATTAATTAATGCAACGAAAGTATTGATATATGAAATGCTTCCCTCTCACACTATCTCACCCAAATAATATTACGACTCAGTGTTAAAATCTATGGCTCAGCGGACGAATATTTGCAACACGTTAGTGACAAGACAACACGAGTCCACATGGTTTGTTTCTTATTCCAACCTCTGTTTTAATTCAGTTTTTCTCCTTTATAGCGATGGTTATAGAGGTATGTGTAGGGTTGTGTTACTCAGATCATACAAAAGTGCAAAAAGTAGTCATGCGTCGTTTTAATTTAAAAGG
>JAWZYT010002586.1:2500-12500 GCA_034508575.1 Petrolisthes manimaculis
CACATACACATAATTGAAGCATACACACACATACACATAATTGAAGCATACACACACATACACATAATTGAAGCATACACACACATACACATAATTGAAGCATACACACACACACATACACATAATTGAAGCATACACACACACACATACAGATAATTGAAGCATACACACACACACACATACACATAATTGAAGCATACATACACACACATACACATACACATAATTGAAGCATACACACACACACATAATTGAAGCATACACACATACATAAGCATGTTATTATTTTTGTTATTCTTGTTCTTCATTTTTGTTTTTTGTTGTTATTCATAATTGTTCTTCACTGTTATTATTATTATTGTTCTTCATTCTTGTTCTTCACTGTTATTATTCATTCTTGTTGTTCTTGTTCTTCAGTGTTATTATTTATAGTCGTTCTTATTCTTCATTCTTGTTGTTGTTGTTCATAGTTGTTGTTCTTCACTGTTATTATTATTATTTTTGTTGTTCTTCATAGACATTCTTCATTCTTGTTGTTGTTGTTATTATTGTTATTATTGTTATTTATTGTTGTTAGTATTGTTCTTCATAGACGTTCTTCATTCTTGTTCACTGTTGTTGTTGTTATTATTATTGTTCTTCATTCTTGTTGTTAATATTATACTTGTTGTTTGTTGTTCATATTATTATTATTGTTGTTTGTTGTTGTTGTTCATATTATTATTATTGTTGTTTGTTGTTGTTATTGTTCTTCATAGTCATTCTTCATTCTTGTTGTTATTATTGTTATTATTGTTGTTGTTGTTATTATTATTATTGTTTGTTGTTGTTGTTATTACTGTTATTATTATTCATAGATGTTCTTCATTCTTGTTGTTGTTATTATTATTGTTTGTTGTTATTGTTCTTCATTGTTGTTTGTTGTTGTTGTTTACCAGAAGCTCCCCGATGCCTTTCCTCCGGGTGGATTATTGACCTTCACTGATGGTCTTTTAGGAGACTTATCCGACACCTGGGCACCTATAGGGGGGGAGGGGGAGGGGAGGGGGGGTGTTTTTAGTAATGGTAATAATAATGGTAATAATAATAATAGTAATAATAATATGGTATGGTAAGATAATAATAATAATACTGTAATAATAATAATATCAATAATAATACTGTAATAATAATAATAGTAATAATAATAATAATATCAATAATATAAGAATAATGATAATGTGATAATAATAATAATAATAATATCAATAATATAAGAATAATGATAATGTGATAATAATAATAATAATATGGTAAGATAATAATGATAATAATAATAATAGTAATAATAATAATACTGTAATAATAATAATAATAATAATAATATGGTAAGATAATAATGATAATAATAATACTGTAATAATAATATCATCAATAATAATAATAATAATAATAATAATATGGTAATAATAATAATAATACTGTAATAATAATAGTAATAATATGGTAAGATAATAATGATAATAATAGTAATAATAATGATAATAATAGTTATAATAATGATAATAATAGTAATGATAATGATAATAATAGTAATGATAATGATAATAATAATAATAATAATACTGTAATAATAATAATAATAATATAACTTTGTATTAGGCTGCTTTCACACGGACGTTTTTGTAGCCGCGTTTGACACGTGTTTGCTACGCGTGTGTGTTACAATGTTGACAGTCTACTACTACTACTACTACTACTACTACTACTACTACTACTACTACTACTACTACTACTACCACTACTACTACCTTGGCTGCTACTACCACCACCACCACCACTACTACCACTACTACTACTACTACTACCACCACTACTACTACCTTGGCTACTACCACCACTACTACTACTTACTACTACTACTACTACTACTACCACCACTACCACCACCACCACCAAGTTCATTAATGTTAGTTTATTAATTTTATTAGGCTACGTGATGTATGTATGTACAGCAATTATTATACTGAAATATATATGTATATTTATTATCAATGACTATATATATATATTATACTTGAATGTACTACACACCAGAAATAATTGCTGTCAGTGTACTGTACACATATATAGTACATGTACACACAAGTATTATACATACATCTGTGTGTAAGGTTGGAGTAGTACAGTAATAACAATAATAATAACAATAATAATAACAATAATAATAGTAACAATAATAATAGTAATAATAATAATAATAATAACAATAATAATAGATGATAATAATAATAATAATAATAATGATTATAGTAGCTGTAATTTCATAAGATAATATTCTCACACACACACACATACACACAATTAATACATACACATACATAATTAATACATAAATATACACACACACAATTAATACATACACACACACACACACTGAATCTAATAAAAATAAAAATTAAAAAGCATTAATAATAATAAAAATAAGCATATTATATATTATGCATAAATTAACAAATGCAAAAATATAATTATAAAGTGAAATTTTATTATTATTATTACTATTATTATCACTAGGCCCTACTACTATTATTACTATTACTATTATCATTATTATTATTATTACTACTACTATTATTACTATTACTATTATCATTATTATTATTACTATTACTATTATTACTACATGTATTATTATTATTATTATCACTACTATTATTATTATCATCACTATTACTATTACTATTATTACTATTATTATTATTATTATTATTATTATTATTATTTATGCATATCATTATAGCGTGTTTTCAAATTAATTTCGCAGTGCAAATTTTTTTCAGAAGCCTCCAATTAAATTATTTTGGAGTAAACGGGTTAACACTGCATTTGTGTTTTATTTATATTAATTAAAAAAAAAAAAAAAAAAAAAAGCGCATTTATTTTGTGCCGATAAAAAAAAAAAAAAAAAAAAAAAAAAAAAAAACGCATTTATTTTGTGCCGATAATTAAAAAAAAAAAAAAAAAAAAAAAAAATCGTAAAAAAAAAGAAAATGTAAAAATAATTCAATCGTAAAAAAATTAATTAAAATAAATAATATAATAATTTAGCGATAATTAATTGATAAAATACCGTAATAATTGGATAATGGAAGTCTCGTGGGTCGAATTAATTTGAGGCTTGACCTGCGAATTATATCATCCCCTATTTGGCGACCTATAATTAATTTTAAATGTTATAATTATTACCTATTATTACCTATTATTATTATTGATTGTTGTTATTATTATTATTATCTATTATTGTTATTATTATTATTATTATTTTGCCTAATATTATTATTATTATTATTATTATTACCTATTATTATTGTTATTATTATTATCTATTATTATTACCTATTATTATTATCTATCATTAATATTATCATATCTGCATACCTAAAATAATTTAATATAATATATAATTATTATCTATTATTATCATCTATCATTAATTTTATCATATAATATTATATACATTGGTGAATTATTAGTATTAGTGCGAGTGAATGTGAGAGAGAGAGAGAGAGAGAGAGAGATACCGTATATATATATATAATTAGTAACCAAGTGAGTGAGTGAGAGAGTGAGTGTGTGAGAGAGGGAGTGTGTGAGAGACTGAGGCTGCTTTCACACGTCGAGTTTTAACATTCAATGGAGTTAAATGTAACTTTTCACACGACACGTTACACACACGTCCAACGCGGCACAGACCTCCAAGCCAACAAGGACGTGTGTGTCCTTATTAACGTGTGTGTGTCACTGGCTACTGGTGGCAGTGACAGTTTACACACCAGCATCTAGGTAACACACACACAGACAGTACACACTACCATTAACCATCTCTCTGAGGTGTGTGTGTGACAGCCAAGAGTACTGTTAGTACTACTCCAACCTATACACACAGATGTATGTATAACACTTGTGTGTACATGTACTACATTTGTATACAGTACACTGGCAGTAATTATTTCTGGTGTGAAGTACATTCAAGTATGATATATAGTCATTAATAGTAAATATACTGTACATAATTATATATTTCAGTATAATAATTGATATAAGGTACATACATACATACATACATTACGTAGCCTAATAAAATTAATGAACTAACATTAATGAACTTGGTGGTGGTACAGTGGTGGTGGTGGTAGTGGTAATAGTAGTAGTAGTAGTAGTAGTAGTAGTAGTAGTGGTAGTGTAGTGAACTGTCAACATTGAAACGTGGACGTGTAGCAAACGTGTGTCCAACGTGGCTACTAAATTCTGACACGTTCTCGAACGCGTGTCGAACGTGTGTATAAAAACGCTCGTGTGAAAGCAGCCTGAATGAGTGCACACGCATGCACTTGTGAGAGTAAGAGTGTGAGAAAGAGATATACTGTATATATATATATAAATAATAACTAACTAACCAACCAAGCACAAGAGAGAGTGAGAGTAAGTGAAAGTGAGTTAATAATTAGCTGACCAAACACGTGAAAGTGAGAGAATTAATAACCAAGCACGAGAGAGAGTGAGAGTGAGTGAGTGTGAGAGAGACAGAGAGAGTGAGTGCGAGAGAGAGAGAAGTAATAAACAAGCGCGAGAAAGAGCGAGTGTGAGTGAGAGAGTGAGTGAGAATGAGTGAGAGAGAATTAATAGTCAAGCGCGAAAGAGTGAGTGAGTGAGTGAGTGAGTGAGAATGAGTGAGAGAGAATTAATAAACAAGCGCGAAAGAGTGAGTGAGTGCGTGTGTGAGTGAGTGAGTGAGAGAGAGAATTAATAAACAAGCGCGAAAGAGTGAGTGAGTGAGTGCGTGTGTGTGAGAGTGAGTGAGAGTGAGTTAGTAATAAGCTGACCAGACACGTGAAAACTGGAGTCATGTAGGTTGAGTCCACCGCTCTTAGTCGGACCTCGGGTGTAGAAGTCCGGGGCAGTGGTGGGTATGATGTGTGAGTCCAGGGAGGTGTGTGTGTGTGTCGGACCGTTAATACGAGTCACCGGTCCATCGTAGGCGGCTCGCTCCACCTGTGTGTAATAATAATAATAATAATTAACAATAATAATAATTAATGATAATAATTAATAATAATTAATAATAATAATTAATAATAATTAATAATAATAATTAATAATAATTAATAATAATAATTAATAATAATTAATAATAATAATTAATAATAATTAATAATAATAATTAATAATAATAATTAATAATAATAATTAACAATAATAATAATTTGGAAGTCTGCCTTCCGGATTATTTTACTGAAATAATAATAATAATAATAATAATAACAACAATAATAATACATACTGCAATAACAACAATAATAATAACAATAATAATAACAATAATAATAACAATAACAACAACAATAATAACACACACACACACATACCTTCCTGGGTGCGTTGGCTCGGTCGCGTTCGTCAACACGTCCATACACGTGTGAGGCGAAGGGAAGGGTGGGCACGAATTTCCCCATACCCGACACTACCCTAATGTTACCCTCCTCTACACACACACGACCATGACAAATTACATAGTCAGCGATGCCATGTACCTCCATACCCTGTCAAGAAGAAGAAGAAGAAGAAGAATAGTAGTAGTAGTAGTAGTAGTAGTAGTAGTAGTAGTAGTAGTAATAGTAGTAGTAGTAATAGTAGTAGTAGTAATAGTAGTAGTAGTAATAGTAGTAGTAGTAATAGTAGTAGTAGTAGTAGTAGTAGTAGTAGTAGTAGTAGTAGTAGTAGTAGTAGTAGTAGTAGTAGTAGTAGTAGTAGTAGTAGTAGTAGTAGTAGTAGTAGTAGTAGTAGTAGTAGTAGTAGTAGTAGTAGTAGTAATAGTAGTAGTAGTAGTAGTAGTAGTAATAATAGTAGTAGTAGTAGTAATAATAGTAGTAGTAGTAGTAATAGTAGTAGTAGTAGTAGTAATAGTAGTAGTAGTAGTAATAGTAGTAGTAGTAGTAATAGTAGTAGTAGTAGTAATAGTAGTAATAGTAGTAGTAGTAGTAATAGTAGTAGTAGTAGTAATAGTAATAGTAGTAGTAATAGTAGTAATAGTAGTAATAATAGTAGTAATAGTAATAATAATAGTAATAGTAGTAATAGTAATAATAATAGTAATAGTAATAATAATAGTAATAATAATAGTAATAGTAATAGTAGTAGTAATAGTAGTAATAATAGTAATAGTAGTAATAATAGTAGTAATAATAGTAATAGTAGTAATAATAGTAATAGTAGTAATAATAGTAATAGTAGTAATAATAGTAATAGTAGTAGTAGTAGTAATAGTAATAGTAGTAGTAGTAGTAGTAATAGTAGTAGTAGTAATAGTAATAGTAGTAGTAGTAATAGTAGTAGTAGTAGTAGTAATAGTAGTAGTAGTAGTAGTAGTAGTAATAGTAGTAGTAGTAGTAGTAATAGTAGTAATAGTAGTAGTAGTAGTAGTAATAGTAGTAATAATAGTAATAGTAGTAATAATAGTAATAGTAGTAATAATAGTAATAGTAGTAATAATAGTAATAGTAGTAATAATAGTAATAGTAGTAGTAGTAGTAGTAATAGTAGTAGTAGTAGTAGTAATAGTAGTAGTAGTAGTAGTAATAGTAGTAGTAGTAGTAGTAATAGTAGTAATAGTAGTAGTAGTAGTAGTAATAGTAGTAATAGTAGTAGTAATAGTAGTAGTAGTAGTAGTAGTAGTAGTAGTAGTAATAGTAGTAGTAATAGTAGTAGTAATAGTAGTAGTAATAGTAGTAGTAATAGTAGTAGTAATAGTAGTAGTAATAGTAGTAGTAATGATAATAATAATGATAATAATAATAATGATAATGATAATAATGATAATGATAATGATAATATTAATACTGATAATAATAATGATAATGATAATATTAATACTGATAATAATAATGATAATAATAATATTAATACTGATAATAATAATGATAATGATAATATTAATACTGATAATAATAATGATAATGATAATATTAATACTGATAATAATAATATTAATACTGATAATAATAATGATGATAATGATAATAATATATGTTTGTTTATTTTAGAGGTAGGGAAAGGAAGAAAGAGAGTGTAGGTATGTGTGTGTGTGTGTGTATTTTTAAATAAAGCTATTTTTAAATAATAAAAAAATTTAATATTAAATTTTTTGAATAATACTATTTTTTAATATTAAATATTTTGAATAATATCCATTTTTTTAATACAATAATACAAATTTTTAATAATATAAATTTTTTGAATACAGTAATGCAAATTTTTTACTAATTCAGAATAGGGTGTTTTTGTGTGTGTGTGTGTGTGTGTGTGTGTTTGTTTGTATGTTTGTTTGTATTTTTTGTGTGTTTGTTTGGTTTTACAATTTTTTTTTTTTTTTTTTTTTTTTACTATTCGTGTTTTTTTGCGTGTGTTTTTTTTTTACGATTTTTTTCCGACATACCTCGAAAATATTAAAGTCGACGGCTTGGTGGTGCGTTTGTGCCGAGATGGTCCGTGTGGCGTGTGGATTCCAAACGACAATGTCAGCGTCTGAACCAACAGCAATGCGACCCTGTTGAAATGGTAATAAATAATAATAAAGAATGTTTATATGTCGATAAATAATAATAAATAATAATAAATAATGTTGAAATGTTAATAAATAATCAATAATAATAATTAATAATGTTCATAAATAATAATAAATAATAATGTTTAAATGTTAATAAATAATAATAAATAATGTTTAAATGTTGGTAATTAATAATAAATAATGTTGAAATGTTAATAAATAATAATAAATAATTAATAATGTTTAAATGTTAATAAATAGTCAATAATAATTAATAATATTCAATAATAATTAATAATATTCAATAAATATTTTATAATAATCAATAATGTTCAATATATATCAATAATAATTAATAATAATTAATAATATTCAATAATAATTAATATATATTAATTATATTCACTAAATATTCAATAATAATTAATAATGTTCAAATGTTAATAAATAATAATAAATAATGTTTAAATATTAATAAATAATAATAAATAATGTTGAAATGTTGATAATATAAAGTAAATATTTATTATATTCACTAAATATTCAATAATAATCGATTTATATTCAATAATAGTTAATAATATTCAATAAATATCAATAATAATCAATATATAGTCAATAATAATTAATAAATATTAATTATATTAACTAAATATTCAATAATAATCAATAATAATCAATATATATATCAATAATAATTAATAAATATCATTAACAATCAATAATATTCAATAAATATCAATATATATTTAGTAATATTTAATAAATATTCTATAATAATTAATGATAGACTTATAATACTACTCATATACACACATACACACATTCTCTCTCTCACTCTCTTTCTCCTACACACACACACACTCACACACATTAATATACACACACACACTCTCACTCTATATCTCTCAAACACACTCTTTCTCTCTCTCTCTCCAACACACACACATACACACACACACTCTCACTCTATATCTCTCAAACACACACTCTTTCTCTCTCTCTCTCTCTCTCTCTCTCTCTCTCTCCAACACACACTGACACACACACTTTCTCTCTCTCTCTTACACACACACACACAGACTCTCTCTCTCTCTCTTACACACACACACATTCTTTCTCTCTCTCTCCAACACACACACACACACACACACACTCTCTCTCTCTCTCTTACACACACTCACACACACTGACACATACACTCTCTCTCTCTCACATACATACACACACTCTCTCTCTCTCTCTCTCTTACACACACATCCAACACCCATTTACACACACACACACACACTCTCTCTTTCTCACTTACTTTCTTAGGGTAGATATTAAATATTTTAGCCGCGTTTGTGGAAGTAACAGCCACAAATTTACAAGGGTCCATTTTCCCCGCGACGACTCCCTTCTCCCACACTATGGACATCCTATCTTCGACACACACACACACACACACACACACACACACACACACACACACACATACATACTCTCTATCTTACACACACCTACACATACATACACACACTCTTTCTCTCTCTCTCACACACATCAACACCCACCCATTTAAACACTTACTCTCTCTCTCTCTCTCTCTCTCTCTCACCTTCTTGGGATAAATATTAAATATTTTGGCCGCATTTGTGGAAGTAACAGCCACAAATTTACACGGGTCCATTTTCCCCGCGACGACTCCCTTCTCCCACACTATGGACATCCTATCTTCGACTCCGTTCACACCGTTGGGTATCTTGGTGAAGTTGTCTTTCCCGAGAGCTTTCTGGGACGCTGAGAAGGTGCAGTTGTCCGTTCCTGTGGTCTGGAGGTCGCCACTGGGAGGGGGAAAGTACGTGTGTGTGTGTTAGTTTATATATATTAAAAATTAGTTTATACATTAGTTAAGTAATTAGTTTACAAATTAGTTTACAAATTAGAATGGAGAGGGAGTGTGTGTGTGTGTGTTAGTTTAGAAGTTAGTTAAGTAATGGGAAATTGTACGTGTGTGTGTGTTACTTTAGAAATGCTAGTAGTGGTAGTAGTAGTAGTAGTAGTAGTAATAATTATAGTAATAGTAATAATAGTAAATATAATAGCAATAATAATAACAATAATAATAATAATCATAGTAATAGTAATGGTAGTAATGATAGTAATAATAATAGTAATAATAGTAATAATAATAGTAATAATAGTAATAATAATAGTAATAATAGTAATAGAAATAATAATAATAACAATAATAACAGTAATAATAATAGAAGTAATAATAATAGTAATGGTAATAATAATAATAGTTGTAATAATACTGTACATAGTAATAAAAGTAATAATAATAGTAATAATAATAATAATAATAATAATAAAGGCAAATTATTAAATCCTGAAAAATCATAGGATAAATAAAACCGTAAATAAAATAAA
>JAWZYT010002586.1:20000-30000 GCA_034508575.1 Petrolisthes manimaculis
CCCCACAGACACCCCCCAACCCCCATAGACACCCCCCAACCCCCACAGACACCCCCCAAACCCCACAGACGCCCCCCAACCCAACCCCCCTCTCTCTGACACCCCCCACGCCCCCCATCGAACCCCATAGACACCCCCCAACCCCCAAGCACCCCCCTAAACCCCATCACACCGCCCCTAAAACCTACTTAGCGAGCAGATCCATGAGATAGGCAGGTGTCTGAGTGTCGGGTCTGAGTGTGTGTGTGTGTGTGTGTCCATATATACACTTACCCCCATGCCCAAACCCCCACAGACGCCCCCCGCACCCCCCTAAACCGCCCCCAAGACATACTTAGCGAGCAGATCCATGAGATAGGCAGGTGTCTGAGTGTCGGGTCTGAGTGGCGGTCCCATGACATGAGCGGCAGCATGTCTCCAACACTGATGACGGTAGTGAGTCCCATCTGTGCCTAGGCCTGCTGCTATAGGCTCACCAAACACTATGTGACCTTGTTTACGTTTAGCGGACACTATGTCAGCGGCACTCTTAGACATGACATGCACCACGTATAGCGGACAACCAACCTATATGTAAATAAACAAAAACAAACATAAATTAACCAGAATAAATTAAAATAAACTTAAATAAATCAAAAGAAATTAATATAAACTAAAATAAATCTAAAGGAAAGGGAAATAACATAAATAAATCAATATCAACATAAATGTTTAGCAGACACTATGTCAGCGGCACTCTTAGACATTACATGGACCACGTATAGCGGACAACCAACCTATATGTAAATAAAAGTAAATAAACATAAATTTAAGAGAATAAACTTAAATAAATTAAAATAAATTAAAATAATCTATAATAAACTAAAAGAAATTAAATTAAATTAATATAAATCAATATAAACCTAAAGAAATCAAAATAAACGTTTAGCAGACACTATGTCAGCGGCACTCTTAGGTGGGGTTCTCACCAATACGTTTGTACGGAGTCCGTTCATGTTGATGACGTCACCAACACAACATACAGACAGACACAGAGAAGTTGAGTGACGTTTTCCGTCCGTTTCTTCACAACAACAACAACAACAACAAGCGACTATGGCCCAGTTTTTACCGGAGATGGACGAGGATTTACTAAAGGCGTAAATAATAATAATAACCAATAAACTATTAAAGCCTATTAAAAATGTGGATGTTTTCTATTTAATTACAACCTATATATATGTATTTATAATTATTACATTACAAATATTATTTAGAATTATGGATGATATCAAATAATTTTTTAATTCAATCATTTTGTTGTAGCTGGTGTTCAACTTTTTTTTAATAATTGTGTTTTAATGTCGTGAGCAGCTACTATTGCTGTTTTGGCTGATAGTCTGTTTATTTACCCAGCACCAGAGTACAGTGTTGCCAACCCTACACCCAGCACCAGAGTACAGTGTTGCCAAGCCTACAGTTCCAATGTACATTCTTATCAATCGTACATAAATTGACGAACTATGCACACATATATTATGATTATTATTTTATTTACATAAAATCGTATCATTTTGCGAACAAATAAGTTTAATTCATATTATTTTCATATGTTTAAGAGTCAAAAACTTTATAAACAGACAACACCGCCAACGTTGCTATTCAAAAAAATGAATTCAGTTTATCGTCAACGTTGGCCGTGGTCCGTCTCCGTTGATGTGAAGAAACAGGCGGGAAACGTCGCTCAACTCCTCTGTGTCCGTCTGTATGTTGTGTTGGTGACGTCATTATATAACGTGAACGGACTCCGTACAAACGGACTGCAAACGTATTGGTGAGAACCCCGCCTTAGTCATTACATGTACCACGTATAGCGGACAACCAACCTAAATAAATATAAAGGAAAATAAAAGAAAATCAACTTAAATTAACTTAAATAAATTATGATAATCTATAATGAATGAAAAGAAAGGAGAATAAACACAAATAAATGAAAAGAAAGGAGAATAAACACAAATAAATGGAAATAAACCTAAAGAAATTAATATAAATTAAAATATACATAAACAAACATAAATAAACATAACTAAAGAATAATAAATTATAAATATATAGCGGACAACCAACCTATATGTAAATAAAAGTAAATAAATATAAATAACAAGAATAACCTGATATAAATGAATAGAAATATATATAAACACAAAGAAATTAAAATATTACATAAATAAATCAATATAAACACTCCCCCTACAAACACCCCCTCCCTAAACCCCCCCTAAACCCACCCCCCACTCTACAAACACCCCCCCTCAAAAAAAAAAATACCCCCCTCAAAAAAAAAAAAAAAAAAAAAATACCACCCTCAAAAAAAAAAAAAAAAAAAAATACCACCCTCAAAAAAAAAAAAAAAAAAAATACCACCCTAAAAAAAAAAAATACCACCCTCAAAAAAAAAAAAAAAAAAAAATACCACCCTAAAAAAAAAAAAAAAAAAAAAAAAAAAAAACACGCACACACAAACACACGACCCGCCCCGACCTGCCCCCAACTGACCTGGTTAGCCAATACACACGCCCTGTTGGTGGCCTCTGCCTCCACTTCTTCAGGTCGACTCATCTCGTGTCCTTCAGGTCCAGTGATGCCCAGAGAGAGTAACTTTTGACTGTTCTGTTCAGGTCGGGAATATACAGGTCAGGTCAGGTTAATATACAGGTCAGGTTAAGAGTTATACAGGTCGGGTTAATATATACAGTATACAGGTTGGGTCGGGTTAATATACAGGTCAGGTTAATATATACAGGTCAGGAATATACAGGTCAGGAATTATACAGGTCAGGAATTATACAGGTCAGGTTAGGTTAATATACAGGTCAGGTTAGGTTAATATACAGGTCAGGAATTATACAGGTCAGGTTATTATATATACAGGTCATGTCAGGTTAATATACAGGTCAGGTCAGGTTAATATACAGGTCGAGTTAATATATACAGTATACAGGTCGGGTTAATATACAGGTCGGGTTAATATACAGGTCAGGAATTATACAGGTCAGGAATATACAGGTCATGAAATATACAAGTCAGGTTAATATACAGGTCAGGTTAATATACAGGTCAGGTTAATATACAGGTCAGGTTAATATACAGGTCAGGTTAGGTTAATATACAGGTTAGGTTAATATACAGGTTAGGTTAATATACAGGTCGGGTTAGTATACAGGTCAGGTTAATATACAGGTCAGGTTAGTATACAGGTCAGGTTAGTATACAGGTCGGGTTAATATACAGGTCATGAATTATACAGTTCATGAATTATACAGGTCATGAATTATACAGGTCAGGTTAATATACAGGTCAGGAATTATACAGGTCAGGAATTATACAGGTCAGGAATTATACAGGTCATGAATTATACAGGTCAGGTTAAGAGTTATACAGGTCGGGTTAATATACAGGTCATGAAATATACAAGTCATGAATTATACAGGTCAGGTTAATATACAGGTCAGGAATATACAGGTCAGGTTGGGTTAGGTTAATATACAGGTCAGGTTGGGTTAGGTTAATATACAGGTCAGGTTGGGTTAGGTTAATATACAGGTCATGAAATATACAGGTCAGGTTGGGTTAGGTTAATATACAGGTCAGGTTAATATATCAATAAACAACTCTCTCTCTCTCACACACACACACACACTTAATTGGTAGGAGCTAAACACACTCTCTCTCTCCCTCTCTCACTTTCTCTCACACACACACTCTCTCTCACTCTCTCACACACACATCCTTTCTCTTACTTACTTTCTCTCTCTCAATTTAACAACAAACACACACCCTCTTTCCCTTCCCCTCCCTCTCTCCCACTCTCTCTCTCCCTTCCCCACTCTCTCTCTCTCTCTCTCTCTCACACACACTCCCTCTCTTTCCCTTACTTTCTCTCTCTCAATTTAACAACAAACACACACCCTCTCTCCCTTCCCCTCCCTCACTCCCTTCCCCTCCCTCTCTCTCCCCCCCCCTCTCTCTCTCTCTCTCACACACACATTCTCTCTCTTTCTCTTACTTACTTTCTCTCTCTCAATTTAATAACAAACACACACCCTCTCTCCCTTCCCCTCCCTCTCTCTCTCTCTCACTCTCCCTTCCCCCCCCCCTCTCTCTCGCTCTCTCTCTCTCACACACACACACACACACTCTCCCCCACTCCCCCCCCCCCTCTCTCACTCTCTCTAACTCTCTTTAACTCACCTCTTTAATCACATCTCCATTCTCAGCATGTACCTGGGCCAAAGCACCCATTTCTTTACACGTCTTAAAGGCTTCAATCATATCAGCATCGTCCAATTGCCACGTGTCTTTATAAGCCATGAACATCTTGAACGAATTGATGCCATGTTCAGACGTCAACTCGGCCATTTCCTTCTTAACCTGTCATAGAAAACGGAATAATTAAATTGAATTAGGGATAGATTAAGTTGAATTAGTGATAGATTAAGTTGAATTAGTGATAGATTAAGTTGAATTAGTGATAGATTAAGTTGAATTAGTGATAGATTAAGTTGAATTAGAGATAGATTAAGTTGAATTAGTGATAGATTAAGTTGAATTAGTGATAGATTAAGTTGAATTAGTGATAGATTAAGTTGAATTAGAGATAGATTAAGTTGAATTAGTGATAGATTAAGTTGAATTAGTGATAGATTAAGTTGAATTAGTGATAGATTAAGTTGAATTAGTGATAGATTAAGTTGAATTAGTGATAGATTAAGTTGAATTAGTGATAGATTAAGTTGAATTAGTGATAGATTAAGTTGAATTAGTGATAGATTAAGTTGAATTAGTGATAGATTAAGTTGAATTAGTGATAGATTAAGTTGAATTAGTGATAGATTAAGTTGAATTACCGATAGATTAAGTTGAATTAGAGATAGATTAAGTTGAATTAGAGATAGATTAAGTTGAATTAGTGATAGATTAAGTTGAATTAGAGATAGATTAAGTTGAATTAGTGATAGATTAAGTTGAATTAGTGATAGATTAAGTTGAATTAGTGATAGATTAAGTTGAATTAGTGATAGATTAAGTTGAATTAGTGATAGATTAAGTTGAATTAGGGATAGATTAAGTTGAATTAGAGATAGATTAAGTTGAATTAGTGATAGATTAATGAATTAGAGATAGATTAAGTTGAATTAGTGATAGATTAAGTTGAATTAGTGATAGATTAAGTTGAATTAGTGATAGATTAAGTTGAATTAGTGATAGATTAAGTTGAATTAGTGATAGATTAAGTTGAATTAGAGATAGATTAAGTTGAATTAGTGATAGATTAATGAATTAGAGATAGATTAAGTTGAATTAGTGATAGATTAAGTTGAATTAGTGATAGATTAAGTTGAATTAGTGATAGATTAAGTTGAATTAGCGATAGATTAATTAATGGTAAAATAGTTAATAAGTAATAATAAATTGTTGTGTTAATGATAAATTGTTTTTTTTTTTTTTTTTCAATCTTTCCGACATCAATTTATCCATTTCTTTCTTAACCTGTGATGGGAAAAGTTGAATTAGCGATTGAATAATGAATTAGTGATAGATTAAGTTGAATTAGGGATAGATTAAGTTGAATTAGTGGAGGAATAAATAAGTTAAAGTAATAATGAATTGTTGTAATAATGAATTGTTGTGTTAATGATAAATCGTTTTTTTATTTTTTTTTTCAATCTTTCCGACGTCAATTCATACATTTCTTTCTTAACCTGGGACGGAAAAGTAGAATTAGGGATGGAATAATTAAGTTGAAGTATTAGTTTATTAATTATGAAAAGGTGAATTAGTTATATTAGTGAATTAGCGGTAAATTGTTAGTTTAATTAGCGTTCCAACGTCAATTCAGCCATTTCCTTCTTAACCTGGGATAGAAAACGGAATAATTAAATTGAATTAGTGATAGATTAAGTTGAATTAGGGATTGAATAATTAAGTTGACATAGGGATAAATTTTTGTGTAGTTTGATCAATAATGGAAAGTTGAATTAGTGTTATTTTAACCCATGTTCTGACGTCAATAATTAAGGTTAAATTTGGGATAGAATTAATGATGGAGAATAATTATATGAGCTGAATTAGTGATAGAAAAGTAATTAAGTTGATGTAGGGATATATTGTTGTGTAGTTTGACTAATAATAAACATCTTAATTAAACATGGAACATAGTTTTTCGCCAAAATAATAATAATAATAATTTTATTCAATAATAATCATCCACATATGGGTATCTAAAACAATTTACTGTCTAATGCTTTCACGTTCATATATGATATTACAGTATTGGTTTAAATAGTGTGTAGCTAATTGTAGTATGTTAAAAGATGGTAGGTAACTTATTTATGAGAAAGTTTATCATCTAAGGAACAGAGGGAAGCTGTTAAAATCTTACGTGAGTTACCCCTATATGGATGATTATATTTGACCACGACTGTACATGTACAACGAGAAATTTGTTGTGGTGAGAGCTCTCCTGATATGACCCCTTGTGACCTCTGACTGTTCCACAAACTCAAGCAACACCATTTCACACAAGAGAGGAACATTACCCTTTGGCTAGCACAGTGGTAACACACACACACACACACACACACACACACACACACACATATATCCTCTCTCTCATACAAATAATTACAAACTCACACTCTCTCTCTCTCTCTCATACAAATAATAATACACTCTCTCTCTCTCACACACTCACTCTCTCTTATACACACACACACACATAAAGCCTCACTCTCATACACACGCAAATACACACTTTCTTTCTCTGTCTCTCTCACTCTCGTACAAATAATAATACTCTCTCTCTCTCTCTCATACAAATAATTACAAACTCTCTCTCACTCTCTCACACACACACATACATCCTCTCTCTCTCTCTCTCTCTCTCTCTCATACACACACACACACAAACACTCACCTTGTCAGACCACCAAGTAACAGCCACGTGTAGAGAGTAATCACAACACACTTTACCATCAGCCCAACTCCTCCACCTCTCTCTCTCTCCCTTTCTCTCTCTCTCTCTCTCTCATACACACATCCTCTCTCTCTCTCTCACACACACACACATATATATCCTCTCTCTCTCTCTCTCTCTCGTACACAAACAAACACACATTCTCTCTCTCTCTCATACAAATAATTACAAACTCACATTCTCTCTCTCTCTCATACAAATAATTACACACACACACACACACACATATACATACACACACACACACTCTCTCTCTCTCTCTCACTCACCTTGTCTGACCACCAAGTTACAGCCACGTGTAGAGAGTAATCACAACACACTTTAGCATCAGCCCAACTCCTCCACCGATGATAGGCTTCAACCAGTGACTCCCCACGTTGAGGAATGGCAAAGTCCACTGGAAACACATTATTATTATTATTAGTATTATTATTATTATTATTATTATTGTTATTATTATTATTATTATTATTATTATTATTAGTAGTAGTAGTAGTAGTAGTAGTAGTAGTAGTAGTAGTAGTATTGTTATTGTTATTGTTATTGTTATTATTGTTATTATTGTTATTATTAGGTTAGGTATTGTATTTATTGGTGTGTGTGTGTGTGTGTGTGAGAGAGAGAAGGGGGAAAGAGAGGGGGAGAGAGAGAGAGAGTGTGTTTATAATTGTATGAGAGAGAGAGAGGGTGGAGGGGGAAGAGAAAGAGAGTGTGTGTTTATATTTGTGAGAGAGAGAGAGAGTGTGTTTATATTTGTGAGAGAGAGAGAGAGAGAGAGAGAGAGACTTCTGTACAAGAATTATACGTGTGGGTTAGGTAAGTTCAGTATAATTTATTAATAATATATTGTTCTATAAATCTGTGGTTATGAAAACCCACAATTTTTGTTGTTGTTCTGGTTATCCATGTATCTCTCTATATAAATACATAGAGTGTGTGTGTGTGTCATGGTATACAAATTGTCATGTGACCACCTACAGCGCCAGGAATTCACACACGGAAAGTGTGTGACAGTGAGGGGGGACAGAGGATATTTTACTCACAAAAAACACCCCACTAATTACTTAATTACATATACACTCTTTTCTCTTTTTATGTGAGTTTAAATTATGTGAATTTGAAATAGTGCGTATCATGAAAAAAAAAAAAAAAATGCAATTTCCGTGAACTGTTAAAATACCGTGAACCATTAGGCTCCATTTTCAAGTTAAAGTACCATTATTTATTATGGAAATGTACAATTTACTTTATGCTAAATTCACTTTATGTGACACAACCCTTCACTAACCTATAATGTAATAAAAAAACACCACAGTGTATATATATACATACATATATACACACATACAGGCATTCACTTTATGTGACACAACCCTTCACCAACCTATAATGTAATAAAAAAGAGACCACAGTGCATTTCACTTTTATCGTACGTCTGGCAACCCACTCAGTTTGTTTACATTCCACGCTGCCACCGCTGGCAAGGAAAAAATATCATACCGTGTGTAGCACAGGCTTATGGTCTAGTATACACTAAGGATGGTTGGTATACTCACTAATCATAGTAGTACCTCCCACCAAGCCAGCTCTGGTACCAGTATAGAAGTCATCTACAGCAAAGGTACCCATGAATGGTAACTGCATGTGTGTATGTGTGTCAATACCACCTGTAACGAAAGAAAGAAATACATTAAAAATAAATAGGTAATAAATAAGTTTTTTATATTTTTATTTTTTTATACATTTTCTTATATTTTCATTTTTCATTTTTTTTTTCATTTTTTCTTTTTTTCATTTTTCATTTTTTTACCTGGTATAACTAGGTGTCCCTTGGCTTCAATAACTCGTGTCCCTCCAGGTATGTGAAGGTTAAGGCCAACTTGTCTGTAATAATAATAATAATAATAATAATAATATTTGGGAAGGAAACCCTCTTTAATACAAGTTTTGTTGAAGATAATTGCGAGCTCTGCGCTGTTTATTTTGTAGCAAATCTTTTCAAGTTTGCGAATTGTTTTCTTAGTATTGCTGGGGAGATGGAAAAGCAAATTACCAAGTGAGTTTATTGGCCTGACGTTTCGGCTTTCTCTCCAAGCCATTCTCAAAGGAATGAGTGTCTTACAGAAACCAGGTATATTTATAGTCCCTGTATGGAGGTACAGCTATGCGTACTGCGCCCTGATTGGCTGTTAGCAGTCGCACTTGATCCTGTGTCGAAATAATGGTAATAACAAATAGTAATAATGACAATATGTATGATAATAGCAATAATAACAATAATCAATTCGCAAACTTGAAAAGATTTGCTACAAAATAAACAGCGCAGAGCTCGCAGTTATCTTCAACAAAAATAATAATAATAATAATAATAATAATAATAATAATAATAATAATAATACATACATATACCAGGCCTTTGACAAATAATAATAATAATAATAATAATAATAATAATAATAATAATAATAATAATAATAATAATAATAATAATAATAATAATAATAACAGTAGTACAGTAATAATAATAATAAATAGTAATAATAATAATAATAATAATAATAATAATAATAATAATACATACATATATACATATACCAGGCCTTTGACAAATAATAATAATAATAATATTAATAATACATACATATATTTACGAAACTATATATATATAGTTAAACCTCTATTTAACGGATATCTATTTTTTTATTTGTCTGAATTTTGGTTTCTCTATTTTTTTTTCTATTATATTTTTTTACATTATATAGTAGGTACATTATTTACACATCATTACATACCTATTTATGTAGATATATTTTGTGTTAATTTTTGTACATACACCTTTTTTTTTTCAATTTCGTAACCCTCATAAAAATTCGTCGCTATAACGGACAAATTGCTGTAACGGACAAATTGCTGTAACGGACAAATTGCTGTAACGGACAAATTGCTTTAACGGTCACTCTCTCATATATGTGTGTGTCCGTTAAA
>JAWZYT010002587.1:0-50000 GCA_034508575.1 Petrolisthes manimaculis
GTCGATTTAGTACTCACAGTCGACGACACTCCAGCCAGCAACCAGCATTCAATAATTACCTGAAAAACAAAAAGAATAACAATTAATTTACATTGCAAAGCTTCTTTTCTCTGCTCAGATAAATTATATTATATCTATTTATGCAGTTATACATTCAATATAATTACTGTTATATAAATTCACTATAATTACAGTTACCGTATTATAATATAAACCTAGTAATAACCTAGTAATATAATAATTAACCTAGGAGATGAAGATAAATCAGAGTGTGAAGGAAAGACCAATTAAATGAGGAAAATCATTCCTTGATGTAGTAAAAGTTGACAATATTTCCACGTTGAGTTTTATTTAACAAACTAGAAGCGCGCCAATGTGTGCTACATGTGACTAAGAGAGTGTGGGAAGAATGGAGGAAGCTAGAATGTATATACACTTCGCTCCCTCTCTCTGAAGCAAACGCACACACACATGCTGTAAATACACACGTAAGAAGACACACACAGCCACACACACACCTTTGTCCCTCCTGGTCCCAGCATCACACACTCTGTACCACTGACTACACTTATACACTCTCATCACTCAAGTCTTGCTCTCTGTTAGTGTCGGTTTCCTCTATCTTTCATGTACAGTTGGACACAGGAATTAGTGGTACAGCCCAGGTGAAAGATACTTGTCCCATTTGAGTAACCAGTGTCTATTATCAGGTACTTACTTTTTATTACCATCCTCAATACTGACTTTTGTCCCTGGTGTCTCCTATTTGGCACTAAGGAATTTGATATTGGGAGAAATTGACCATCTTTCACTTGGGCTGTACCACGAATTCCTGTGTCCAACTGTACCTTCCAACGCTTCTACAAATTTCCACCACCTCGTATCCACACAACAACCACTGTCTCACCTTCTTTCTCTTGCCACTCCACCCAGCACCATTCCCCCTCTCACAATTTGTCCAACTTAACTTTACCCTATCCCCCAAAATAATAGCTCCCCCATATGCGTCTTTGCCTTCCCTCTTCACTATTACACATTTCACTAACACTGCATCTCCTCACCATCACCATCATAACCATCCCTACCTCCATCACCTTTCCTTCACCCAAATAAACTAACTACAACCACTACAACCACAATTCCACCTCCACCACTACAACCACAATTCCATCTCCAACATTACAACCACAATTCCATCTCTACAACAACACAATTCCATCTCCACCACTACAACCACAATTCTATCTCCACCACTACAACCACAATTCCACCTCACCACTACAACCACAATTCCATCTCCACCACTACAACCACAATTCCACCTCCACCACTACAACCACAATTCCATCTCCACCACTACAACCACAATTCCACCTCCACCACTACAACCACAATTCACCTCCACCACTACAACCACCATTCCATCTCCACCACTACAACCACCATTCCATCTCCACACTACAACCACAATTCCATCTCCACCACTACAACCACAATTCCATCTCCACCACTACAACCACAATTCTATCTCCAACATTACAACCACAATTCCATCTCCACCACAACAACCACAATTCCATCTCCACCACACACAACCACAATTCCATCTCCACCACTACAACCACAATTCCATCTCCACCACTACAACCACAATTCCATCTCCATCACAACAACCACAATTCCATCTCCACCACTACAACCACAATTCCATCTCCACTACTACAACCACAATTCCATCTCCATCACAACAACCACAATTCCATCACAACAACAACCACAATTCCATCTCCACCACTACAACCACAATTCCATCTCCACTACTACAACCACAATTCCACCTCCACCACTACAACCACAATTCCATCTCCACCACTACAGAGAGAGAGAGAGAGAGAGAGAGAGAGAGAGAGAGAGAGAGAGAGAGAGAGGTATTTGTATGGGCCTAGAGAGAAAAAATTGCAAAGAGAAAAGCAATACCATGTAACTGTAAACAAGAGTAAAACAAAAGGAAAAGAAATATAGAGAGAAAAGACTCCATGGAACTGCAAGGAAAAGCTACAATCTGAACTGAGAGAGAGAGAGAGAGAGAGAGAGAGAGAGAGAGAGAGAGAGAGAGAGAGAGAGAGAGAGACGCCTAAAATAACCATTAAACAAGAATGCCTACACCATGCAACGTCCCAATAGAAAAAGAAAGAGAGTGAAGCAAAACGCATATATGTACAATAATAACTGGCGATTCGAGAACACAGACAGTGAAAAATGTACAAACTCTGAAGAACAACTGAACATTTATGGTAAAAGTACGAACGTATTTAAATTATATTACACACACACACACACACACACACACACACACACACACACACACACACACACACACATATATAACACATAAACGCAGGCACACGCAATCATACACACACTATTCAAACATCAGTCACAGAGGGGGAATACAAAATTAACCACCAAACATGTACACAAAATCAGACGCGAACATGGGGTACTGAGGTGGGAAATAAAAAAAATAATAAAAAGTAAAGTTTTGCATTTAATTAAGAACTGAATTTTTTAGGGTTAGTTTAGAATATGATTTCCTACACTGAGAATGCAAATAAATGTTTCACGTGTATGACGTAATGTATGATAAAAAAAAAAGCTATAGTGACCTTAGTATTTGTTATTATGAAACTTGATTATTCATATACATACGTGTATTCGTCTCAAATTCGATATCTAGAAAAAAAAAAAATATATATCACACGATTTTTACATGGTTTATCCTTCTATATGCTTTCTATCTGCAGTTTTTCCCAAAAAATCATCTATACGTTTATTTGGTACATCATTATCAATACGTACACCAAGTGTCACGTAAATATATTGCATTTTGGCTTTTTTATAAATATTAATAAGATATAAAATAATGCTTTGAGTAATTGCCTTTTAAAGTTTGCCAGGACAATTTCAGCTATTATCTTATCCCTATGTGGATCATTTTTATAAATGTTAGTAATAAACTTATAGTGATAATGTACAAAAAAAGTTATATAAGCAATACAATATTTATCATTATATATTGTGAGGTATTAGTCGTGAATTGGCAATGTCAGAAGGTAAAGTTTTGATGTGAAATTGGTAGCACCTTTTGCCTTTGCTGGTAAATTCGCTTTACCTTACTGCTGGGGATCTTCAAAATGTAGTTTCATTGGATTGGGGTTTATTTTTACCAGCAGTGGGCACCTTCCCTTTTCTTCTTATACTGCGTTTGACGACATAATTCTACACCACCAAAAAGTGTTGGCAACTGAGGGTGACGACATAAGTTAACTACGTAGTTCTTAAATTTGTCCGTCCCTGACATGATTGATTAGTGACTCTCACAACAGATGGTATATGTGCCTAAGAACTCCCCTGAGTCACACCATCTACTGGCAGTTAGTGTAAATAGAGCAGTGAGTGTGTGATAATATAGTGAACTTGACCAGCTCCCAGCCACCTATGTCCCTGTTCACCTAGCAGTAAGTAGGTACCCGGCTGTTAGAGCAAGGATAGCAACCATGTAGGCTGGGGGATGATGTATTGATGTAACAAGACTGACTGCGTTAATGAGCAACACGAGTCGATAGGCATAAAGCCCTAAATCTTCTTTTTCTATTTGAATTGAGAGCGTGAAGTACAATTTCTAATACATTGAGGGAGTTGATTCCAGTGTTCGTATCCTTGATATATAATGCTCTGCTGGGGATGACTTGTCCTGCACAGTGGTGTTCTCAAGTTGTTACCTCTTCTGGTGTCAGTTCTGTCTATCATATTAAAATTTATATTTTCTGGGGACGAGTTTCAAGCTGTGTGTACAAATAGGCTAGTTTGTAGATGTATTATATCAGCTAATGTTATGAGTTTATAGTGCATGAAGAGTGGATGGGTGTGTTCATAACGCTGACGGCGAGACATGACGCGTACCAGCATCTGCTTAATAAAGAAATTATTAATATATGTTTTATATGCTCACCCCGTAGAGCACAAAAAAAATGGTGTGTGTATGCTAGTGATACATATATTTGTTTAAGACAGTCTTCATTCATATTGTCTCTGATAATATCGTCGTTATCGTCGGCGGCGGCGGCACCAGCTCGTATCCGAGTATTGGTTTCCGTCGTCGTTTTTCTATCTACGTGGTGGATGTTTATGCCTGATGTGGCTTGAGAGGCCTAGTCTGTGGTGGAAGAGCCACGGGCACAGTTCACAAGGGAGGGTAGGGGGAGAACGGGGTTGCTCTTTTCTCTCTCTTCTTCTTCGTTTTGCCTCTTAATTTTCTTTTCTTTTTTCCTCAAGAACTGTGGTGCCTTGCTGAACAGCTCTCCTCTATGTTGCACGGACCCTGGCGGTTTGCTCCCACGAGGAGGGGTCGATGTTGGTTAAGGCCAGGGTGCGCTTGAGTTGGTCTTTATAGAGCAGCTTTGGGGCTTCTCGTTGTCTGGTTCCGTTGGCAAGTTCGCCATAGAGCATTATTTTGGGGAGCCGGGATGGTTCCATTCTCTGGACGTGGCCTGCCCAACGGAGACGGTGGCGAATAATGTTGGCTTCGACGCTTGTTATTGAGGCTTGGTTTAAAACCGCAACGTTGGTGGTGTGGCTGTTCCATGGGATTTTTAGAATCTGCCTCAGCTTGTATTGCTGGAAGCACTCTAGGCTTTGGATTTCACTTCTGTAGAGGGTCCATATTTCACATGCATAAAGGAGTGTGGAGAGGACTATTGCCTGGAAGACCATGATTTTTGTGGCCATAGTCAATGCGTGATTATTGAACACACGGCAGCTGAGTCGACCATAGGCGGAGTGGGCTGCCCTGATCCTATTTTCCACATCTTTCTTACAGGGGGAAGTAGATGTCAGAATGCTCCCTATAGGTAGGAAAGTTGATTCTTTTCTTCTAGTGTGTGTTTGTAAATTGTAGTGTTGATGTTTGGGAGTATCTGACCAGGTGGGTGTTGGATGAGCACCTTGGTCTTGTCAGTATTCACTTGCATCCCAAAGCGTTCATATACGGTATTGTAGGTGATGGCTGTCCTTTGGAGGTCCTCTGCAGTCTGACCTGGCGTGGCATTGTCGTCAGCATACTGCTTTTCTATTAGTGATTTCTTGGTGGTCTTTGTTTTTGCGTGCAGTCAGGTGAGGTTGAAAACTCCTCCGTCCATGTGGAACTGTAGGTCAATTGCGGGTGTGTCTGGTGGAATTTCATTTAGCATAGCTGCTGTGTATAGGGAGCAACAGGTTGGAGCTAGCACACATCCCTGTTTGAGGCCACCGTTGATGGAGAAGAGGCTAGAGAGAGAGAGCTTTGGTAACATACTCTGCCGACCATTCCGTCATGGAGGCCACGTACTAAGGTGACAAAGTCCGGTGGGCATCCGAACCTAGCAAGGACTGCCCACATTGCAGGACGTGGTACTTTGTCGAAGGCCTTTTTTAGGTCCCGAAAGATGAACATTACTGGTTGCTGTTGTTCAAGACTCTTTGCTTGGAGTTGTCGGGTGCAGAAGATCATATCTATTGTCCCGCGGGAGGGTCGAAAGCCGCATTGGGACTCTGGTAAAACGTCTTCAGCAAGGGTAAGGAGGCGGTCAAGGAGAGTACGGGCAAAGATCTTGCTTGCGATGCTTAGTAGAGAGATACCGCGGTAGTTGTTACAGTTCTCCTGGTCTCCTTTTTTGAAGATGGTGATGATGGTTGCATCGTGGAAGTCACTGGGGAAAGTCTTGCACCTTCTACGCTACTTCGAGGAGACGAGGAGGCAGGAAGAGTCTGTGAGAAGAAGGGAAGAGCAAGACAGAAGAAGGGAAGATGCATAGAGAAGAAGGGAAGAGCAAGACAGAAGAAGAGAAGAGCAAGACAGAAGAAGAGAAGAGCAAGAGAGAAGAAGAGAAAACAACGAGCGGTTCTTCACATTGTTTACAACCATGTCAACTCGTCACACAGATGTCACACCACAGAGTAATGTACAGTCTGTCTCACCACCACTTACCCCTTCGTCAGGAGCAAACAAAGGACAACAACAGAATCTCAACCCTACAGCTCCTACATTCACTCCTGTCCCGACTAATACATCTGCAACCTCACAACAGGCAGCACCAGGGCCTACTGCAGGGACAGTTTCATATTCCCTCGCAAAACCTGTTACTCAGAGCCCACCCAAACTTCAAGCCGACGCTTCCTTTCAGTTTTTCGACAGTGGCGTCGCCGGTGGCAAGATTTTTCAACCATGATCGACCTGCAGAAAATGTCTCAAGATAAACAACACATTCAACTACGAATGTCAATATCACTGGAAGTGCAAAGGGTTCTTGAACATACTCTAGGTATTCCACCTAACACAACACTCACAGCAGACGGAATGAAGCCATACAAAGATTTTCTCTTTCTCTCTTTTTTTTACACACGTATACACATGGACTTTCTCTCTCTCTCTCTCTCTCTCTCTCTCTCTCTCTCTCTCTCTCTCTCTCTCTCTCTCTCTCTCTCTCTCTCTCTCTCTCTCTCTCTCTCTCTCTCTCTCTCTCTCTCTCTCTCTCTCTCTCTCTCTCTCTCTCTCTCTCTCTCTCTCAAATACACACAAAACACACACATACAATTTCTCTCTTTCTCTTTCTTTAACACACACATTCTCTCTCGCTCTAAATTTCACACACACACAGAATCAGTAACATTATTTTATACCGAATTGTTTGTCACAAAGAATTGTGTGTGTGTGTGAGAGAGAGAGAGAGAGAGAGAGAGAGAGAGAGAGAGAGAGAGAGAGAGAGAGAGAGAGAGAGAGAGAGAGATAGAGAGAAGGAAAGAGAATACTAAAAGACGAATAAAGGAATAAAGGAATAAAGGAAAAACGAATGTTTTATTTTTATATATACAATGTATATATATATATATATATATATATATATATATATATATATATATATATATATATATATATATATATATATATATATATATATATATATATATATATATATATATATATATATATATATATATATATATATATATATATATAAGTTACAGTTAATACGTATAATCAGTTAATATGTATATTCTCTGAAAAAAACAGTTAATACATATATTACCTGTTTCACTCAGGGAATATACATAATACCTAAAAATTACAGTTATTATACATATTACCTGAAATGTGGAGGCATTTTTTATACATATTCCCTAAACTGAAAATTGAAGGGGTCACTTGTAAAGAGAACTCGAAATAAATGTAATACACTTGTAAAGGAAACTGGAAATAAATGGTTCGAGACTATGAACCTATGACTGAATGGAACACACGGCAAGTCGGTAACTGCCCCTGGGCCTCAGTGTTACCTATACGTTGTTGGTGTGAACGTGTGTAGACGTTGGCCTGCCGAAGGTAAGAAATATATTTGTTACTTATAATTATGTTATTACTACCGATGTCGTCCCTTTTCTACAAACGTTTTACAAGTATCTCCGTGATAATCTGGAAGGACAAAGACTAATAATAAGGAGTGTGTGTGTGTGTGTGTCGCCAGCTGTTGTCTACTAACATAAGGCTGAGGGCCTGACCCACTCTTTGCTTATTTCTTTGTTTCAGTTTGACTTGTGACCTGGGTAGTGAAAATTTCTAAGTCTCTGATTGTAAAATGGATTCTGAAGCCAGAAGAGAGCAACATTTTGTGGAAGAACTAAAAAAGTGGCATAGCAAAAACAAAAGAGTGCTAATTACACGTGATGAATATTTTGAAACAATAAATGAATTAATTACCAGCCAGGGCCCAGGAGACGAAAGCTGAAATGTAACTCAATATGTCATTCTAAACTGCCATGTAACAACAAATCGTAACAAATGTCAATTTTAGTATTGTCTTGGATTTTTACATATCATGTTTTACGAAATAAATGAATATCAAGAGTTATCGTATTTTACAAATGTCAATTTTAGTATTGTCTTGGATTTTTACATATCATGTTTAACGAATTTGGAAATTTTCTGTTTAGGGAATATGTATAAAAAATGCCTCCACATTTCAGGTAATATGTATAATAACTGTAATTTTTAGGTATTATGTATATTCCCTGAGTGAAACAGGTAATATATGTATTAACTGTTTTTTTCAGAGAATATACATATTAACTGATTATACGTATTAACTGTAACATATATAGCCTATATATATATATATATATATATATATATATATATATATATATATATATATATATATATATATATATATATATATATATATATATATATATATATATATATATATATATATATATATATATATATATCATATAATATCATATATCATATAATATCATATATCATATAATATCATATATCATATAATATCATATATCATTGAAAATACTCCAAACTTTAGAATGTGTACAGACTGACTTTGCCTTCATTTTAAGTGGAGTTCACCGTCATATTGCAACCAATTTCCCCGACCTGCCCGGGCCAGAATCTGCAACTCTAGGCCAATTTATTACCTTGATTTAGTCTACACTTTCTTTACCTTTTCCTCTCTCCAATATGTAAGAGTAAATAAAACAACAAAAACTTCAGTATCAATATTGTTACTTTGATGTATTTCACATATTCCCAAATTCACTATTTCCCAATGAGCAAAAAAATGTACAGGGAAAAATAGGCAGAAGGTTGAAATTAATTAGCATCAACTTGGCGCTGCACACTAGATGGAAAACGATAATTGTATTAGCCCTCCAAAAGAGAGTGTGTCAGCCCCGTTATAACAGAAGTGGGAGGAACATAATGGGAAAAGGAGTTAATTTAGGCGAGGTGAGAGGAGAGATGAAAATGACAGCCCACGAGTGAAAAAAATGGAAGAGTGACCTAAAAAATTAAAAGTGAAATATGAGAGAGATGAATCAGTGAAACATATGAATAAAGATGAGATGAATTAATTATTAGATGTAATTAAGAAGGGTACAAATGTGTACACTAAATGTAACTGTATGAAAGAGAATGAAATCAAAATGAAGATATGAGAGTAAAAAAATAATATACTAAGATTTATAGAACTGAATTATACCCTTCAGATCTCCTTTGCTATAGATACCCTGGTGGCACTGGAAAATGATAAGGGTTGGAGGTATAACACACAATACAGGAGTGAAGAAAAGATGAACAAATAAGACAGTGTTATCAATGACGGTAAAATGTATATATGTTACAGTAAAATATTCAAAACAGTAAATTTGTAAATTTCCTAAAATTTTCAGTAAATTTACAAAGTGACTGTTTCAATCAGTAAATTTACAAAATTACTAAAATTTGTAGGAAATTTACAAATATACTGATCGTTATCGATGAATCATTAAACTGCTTCAAACTGCTTCAAAAGTAGTATTGAAGATGGTTTCAAAGAGGAACTTCTGAATATTAAACAGACAGGAAAATGCGATAGCTTTTCTGGATAAATTTTCTGGAAAATCAAGGAAATTTACAAATTTACTGTTTTGAAGATTTTACTGTAACATATATATAAAAAAGACATAAAACAGTGGGACAGAATGTTCTTTTTTAGACTTCATTCTTTCTCAACAATTCTCTGGATTTTTTATTACCTGTTTGTGGTGGGTATTATAATGATTAAGTATGTCTACTTAAAGGGTATGTAATATGTTTTTGGTACATTAGAACACCTTGTCTCCTCCAAAACTTTCCTTATTGTTCCTGACTCTGACCTCTATGTGCGTAAGAGAGCTCGTAACCACAACACACACACACATACACATACACATACACACACACACACACACACACACACACACACACACATGCCAGGCAGCTGGACATCATTACCATTGCCACCTCCACCATCACTCATACTTTGTCCACTACAAAACTCACGAGTCTGGTATCATATTATTTACTTCTCTCTCTCCTTTTCAAATGACCTTCTTTCGAGCTTGCTGTTTCACCTCCCTATCACTTTCTCCTTTGTGCTATACAAATGGTGTTTCTGGCCTAGGGCGAAGATCTTCTTTCTTTATTAAATCAAATTCTTCAATTATTCACACCACCCTTTCCTCGGCAACTGTCCCTCCTTTCCTTCTGTTTCAATCGTGCTTGCTGTCCTGCCTCTCTTTCACCATTTCCCTCGTCCTGCAGTGTGTTCCAAGCTTTGTGCGACGGTTTTTAATTTTCAAATCAAACTCCTCTCTATCTGCTCGTAGTTCATATCCAAGTGAAGTGGTCATAGCTTGTTTATATTCTTCAGTTTCTTTATGTGTACAGTAATGTCTGTTTAAAGGGAGTATATGGTCAAGGTTGTCTAGCACTTATTGCAGTTGAAGTTGCTGATAGTTATCACTGCTTTACAAGTTTAATTGAGTAACATTTAAACCTGAATGGTACTTGTACAAAGAGATTTATTACAACGTCCTCTCACGGTCTGATGACGCATTGAAGAGTATAGACGGGTTACGCAGTTCTGGAAGATGTTAGTTACCTCAGACACTAGTATAGGTGGTCAACGTAGAAGTACTGAAGGAAAAAAGTTAATACCATTTGAGAAGCTTGCTACATAGTCTATTTGGTATGACGTCACTCAGTACTTCCAATAATCCTCTGGCAGTCGTATAATACCTCTAAGAAATTTAAGGGCAACGTAAACCGATGTATACTAAAATGGGTGAGCATTACCATCAACGTAAAGTAGTTAAAGTATTTCACACCTGCATTCAAAACTACTTAATATGTATATATTTAGAACTATGTTATACAAAAGTTCGTTCCTTCAGCCAACATCGATAGGACGGAATAACTTGTAGTTACGCGCAGTTCTTCCTATATCTTCAGTTCCTTAGTGTTTCAAAGCAAAAGTGATTAATTTACTTTGTTCCGGCTGCTTACTGAAGGAGCAAACATTTGTGTGCCATGGACATTGCCTCAGTATAAGTAAGTGACGTTTGTTTTATGACACAATGTGGAGAATTGAATAACTTCTAATTCACCAATAAATAAAATTATGATCCAGTTAATGACAGACTCAGAAAGTTTGGAATGATTGCCGAGTGAATAATACCCCATATTTTTTTTGGTCAAACTTTTAATGAGAGCTGAAATAACGACTTAGAAATTCGTATGCAGCGGTTGTTGCCTCATTTGCAGTTATTGTGTGGGGCTCGTTTTGCCTAACTTACGTGTAACATTGTGACCTGAATTAGCAACGAGGCAGGAGTTGGCACCAGAGACGGTAAGTAAGCAGGTGCAATTTTCAACTCCGAACTTTCCCGTGCAGATGGTTTCTGAAGATTGGACATTTGACGCGGCTCTAGACTTGGAACCACGGATAGGTATGTTGTGGAGAATTAACGACTGGATAATTTAACGTCGCTTAAGTGGAAATTGTTTACTGAATGGATTTTTTTGACGATGAAATAATATCGCCCTAGGCCTGAAAAACCTGGAAGATCGTGGGCGAAGGTAATACAAAGATGGGACAGCAAGCACGATGGAAACAGAAGGAAAGGAAGGAAGGACAGGGAGAAGGTGATAGAGAGGTGGAACAGCAAACACGATTAAAACGAAAGGATAGGAAAGACCGGCTAAAAATAAAAATGGAGAGGGAGTGGCTGTCCTGTTAATTAATTGAATCAATCCATTTAATCTAGGCACACCTACAGCACGATCGAGGGGACTTGAAATCGATAGCTTTAACAGTCTATACATACAGTAGTCAGTAAATGTAATTAAGTAAATGTATTAAGGGGGTAATTTCTTGTGCGTCAATTGGAGTCTACGAAGCCTGTGTGTAGTCGCCTGTTAAAAGAGTGTCACCTCGCTTAGAGTTTCTTGAAGGATAAAATTAAGGATAGTCATTGAACCAACACATTCACAATACAGAATTACAATATCCAGGAGGCAAATTAGTAAACTACTCTGTGTTTTCATTTTACGTGCCTGTGAAGCTTATATTTCCATACTGTATTTTATAACGTACACCCCCCCCCCTTAATGGAAACCGCCTTGTCATGGTGGGGGGCTTGTGTGTCTCTGAGACCTGGCGAGCTAGACTAGAGGGGGCTCCGGCCCCTGCTCTGATTTCGGGGAGAGAGGGCTACCCATGCTAAGAAGGTCGCTAATGAGAGACCAGACTAAATGGTTCTCATCTTTCAGTTCTTCAACTGTCCCTCTTTTCTTTTTATTTCCTTCCTGTTTGCTGTCACACTTCTCTATCCCCTTTTTCTGGCGCTATAAGACCTCAACGTTGTGGCGCCTAATATCCATCAATCAATCAATTATGACTTTGCACTTGTAGCGACACAACTTTTGCCGTCGACTGTAAAATGCAAGAAAACTTGATCTCCAATTCGTTTACTGAAGTGGTCTCCTTTTCTGGTATAGTTTGGTACAGTCCAAGAAAACCTTAATCTTGTACTTTTCATTTTTATTATTAGCTCCGGCCTAAACCGAGAGCTCTATGTCTTATCGTAATTATTGTTCTTGTTCTTGTTCTTCTTCTTGGGGCGACAACTTCTTAAAAGAGGTTCAACTGACTCACTCACTCACTCACTCACTCATTCTTCTTGGGGCGACCATTTCTTAAAAGGGGTTCAACTCACTCACTCACTCATTTCACTTGAATCATTAAGAGCCGGAGCTTTTGAAGGGTTTTCCTTCATGTTCTTGTTTTATTAGGATGTTGAGAGGTTATATAATAATGCATGGTACAGTAGAATCATTCTCAATAATGAGTCACAGCGCTGAGTGTCGGTATTCATCATGACGTTTGGGAAGTTTTGTACAGTAAGAGAGAAAAGTCGTTACCTCATTCTGTCCGATAAATAATTTCTCATACACAACGAACTACACTGATAAAATCAAACCACCGCTAATCACAGATATCAAACGGTTCGATAATAATTACCAGATGTTTTCGCCTGTTTTCTGGACACGACTATATTGTCTTTCACCGTACAGTTGCCCACACATGAATCTGGTACGCCTTGCTTCTTATTAGATACCTACAACAGGAAGAAAAGTGAGCAAAAGTTATAGTTTGTTGACAAGCAGACAGTATACTAATGTTTTACTGTCTGCCAATCAACTATCTACATTTTTTTTTCACTTTCTTTTCTTTTGTAGCCACCTCACAAGTGACGAGCCATACCAGCTTCATGTGTGTCCAACTGTACATTCGAGGATAATAATAATCAACCACATTGGAGTGATTCGCGTAAATGTTTGACAGCTTACCTCAGTTCGTCAGCTGGTTAATTCCCATATTCTAATTTAATGCAAGCAGATACTCATTATTTAAAACAATTACATTATATGATCGTGAAAACATTAGTCAGCAATATATAACCATATGTAATTTGAAACTTATGTCTACGACAAAACATTTCGGCCAGAGAAAAGAACAGGATTTTTGTGAGATGATGTGGTTAAATTTGTGTGCTCTTTGCACAGATGTTGTCGTTCTGGCTACTGTTGTCGTTCTGGCTGTGTCTACTGTCGTGTTACTCGAGAATACCCAGCTGTGGATAGCGTTTGGCACTGGGAAGCATCTCAGATATATCCCAGCTGATCAGATCGCCACATCTTTGGGTGCAGAGAAGGCACGTGCTCTTCCTATGTTTGTAACACGATCTCATCGTTAGCTGGGAAAGGCAAAAAACAACCCTCGACTCATGGAAGTCGTTTGATGCTATTATGGAAGTTATCGCTAGACTTGTCATACGACCTGGAAGTTTCAAAGAAGATTGTATGTCGATACTGGAGTCATACGTGTTGTTTATGTATGACCTAGGAAGTGCGGAACCCACCGTGAACTCAGCCAGGAAGTAGATATTCACTTCTAAGGTGAAGACGCCATATCACCAACCAGAGCAGCGCTGTTGTAACACACAAAATGGGCCAGGTACCCATGTCCAAGATCCAGATTTCCCTTCTCCAGAGTCATGGGGAATGAGCAACAACTCCAAACTAGGATGGGTACGAATTTGGATATTATTTCCAGATGCAGCAATGTTATGCTCAGAGTTGCTGCGGTGCGGCTGCAAGAAGAAATGCAGAAGGCTGTGCAAATGTATCAGAGCTCATCTGTAATGCACACCACTGTGCCATGCACTGCAGTGGCAACTGTGAGCACAAAGATAGTTATTAAGGTACTGTATAGTTTTCTTCACAACTGTTTGTTTATGTAATTACCAAGTTGTTGTGTTTCTAGTCCTTGCTATCTCAGTGTGTGTGCCATTATAGGATATTGTGCAAATAAGACTCGTGTCCTTCAGTTGCAAGGATAACTGCTGAGGTGTTTCACATTGTACAGTAGATGATAACTATGAGTTTAAGTAACTTTGTATTAGTAATATTTGGATTAATAACATTCCATTGCCATCCACGATAAGTATGTATGAACAATTAAAACATGATACTATGCTATTATACCAACATGATTGTCAGTAAACTATAATTATCTACTCGTTATGTTTTTACGACCATATTTTGCACAAATTTCTTATAAATATTCATTTCTAACATTTCTACCACTTAGCTGATGGTTCGACTCCTTATACCCCAAAACATACTATTCGATACTTGATTCATCTTAATACTAAAATTATTAAGGGAGATAAATTATGACCCTTTATGAATTTTCATGATTCGAACGGCGGCCATCTTGGATTTTCCATATACAGCAATGACCACCAGGGGAAAATTTGAGCTTGGCACTATATATGAAATAAATGAGTACCTTCTAAGCATCATCTATGCCAAAAAAAATTCTATTACCACGAAAAGCACAATCGAGTCCTTTTTTGCCCTTTATCCGACCTAGTATGATGATGTAGTGATGAATGAGTATAAACTTATAAAGAGTCAGTGGGTTTTTTTTTATCGTGGCAACAATGCACCCATTCCTGTATGGGTAATGGGTCGATGGTTTGTTAGCTCCCCAACCAACCACAATTTTAAGGCTTCATTATTTTCCAAAAGGTGAGTATCCACATTCACAATATCTATCCAACAGTTAGATAATAATGATCACTGTATAGATTACTCACCAAATTCATTAAATAATTCACCCATAAGGCATTTACACGACAAACATTCTTTCGTTTGCGAGCTTACAAACCAAAACAAACCACTGTGGAATCGACCCAATATTACCTTAGATACACGCAGTTTCGTGTACATTTCAGCATTTGAAGTTACAGATATATACAGGACTGTATTTAGTTGTAATATTTTCAAAGTGTTAAACACAACACTCACTGACACCACACAACAAATACGTATATATATAATAATAATAAATAATAATAATATACGGTTTATTAGTAAATGGCAGCTGATAGGCTGAAAATATACATAATACATTTAAAAAATAAAAATAAAATGAGGATGAATGAATGAGTACATGTATAAATATTAGGGATGAATAAAATTGAACCTAGAAAAAACACAATATACAATAGGACTGTACATATATACACTTCTCCACATGCATCCCCGTATATACTCTATCACTCTACAATTAATTATATCACCTTAATTACTATTATAAAGGCGTTAGGTATTAACCCCCAATAACCAAACCAAACATTTTTTATGTCAGATATAATTTACATAATTTTGTTTTAAGTAACAGATATTTGTGGTACTTGTGGTAATATGTCATGGGTATCATTTACCAAAGAGGTAAAACATTTTAAGGAACAATCCTTTGTAGTTTACCTATGTTCAGAAAACTCCCACCCAGTCTTACCCCTTGTGCTTGTATAGAACCGAACTGAATTAAATCGATTTCCCCGACCAAGAATATATCCTTTTCAGTAGTATTTGATCATCATTGTTTTACTATCACCACACACGTTTCCCTCGTTATGATCACCACCATAACTCTCTCTCATTTATTCCCCTCGCACTGAATGCTTCCCCTCACTCCATGTTTTCCCTGAGGAGTATCTCTTACATTGATTAAATGTAAAACTCCGCATGTGTTCACAAACTACCTCTTGCATATACTGGTACCGGTACATCAATAAATACTAGTATGGACCTACACACTCACACTGACATATGTGTGTGTGTGTGTGACAATAAGAGTGTATATTATGTTGTTGTCTGACGATAAACTTACAGTATATAGACATGTCTGGAGGAATGTGTGTCCATCTTTCTCTAGGTCTATAGTACAAACTAGATGCTTTACACGTTATAAGGTATTAGTCTGTTTGGTCACATAGTATTGGTGAACCAGTATAAAGCCATTTAGTTTATCCACAACAAACGACGCCATTAAAGGGATAGTATATGGACAGCAAACCCAAAGTTACCTGATCTCTCTCTATACATTACTCCAAAGCAGACCACCTAACTGAAATATATATATACAGCTGTTATTACAACTTGTATCACATTCTATACGTTCTAGTTATTGTTATCCCCAGGGTCATCATTAAATATGCAAAAGCTGAAGTTCGTATTATCTCCAGTTTTTTTTTCAGACAGAGTTGGGAAACAGACCTTCTACTTTTATAGCATCCATATTTAATATTGAGAGAAACAGGGAAAATAATACATTCTTACCAGCCTCAGTAATATCCAACTGTTCTTTTATTTATCAGAATGCTTGGTGTGAAAATGATGACCTAAATTTACAGATAGCACGAGTACTATTATACTACATGCCCACTACAGCTCTTCACTACAGGTAAATTATTATATTGTATTTGTTTTTCTTTGTTGGGAAGAGGAAGGAGAAGAAGGGAGAGGGGAAGAGAAAGGAGTTGCATAGAGTAAGTAACCTAGAGTCTATGTAAGCCCTCTGAACATTGCAATGAAACATCCTAATCACCATCATCACCATCATCATCATCACCCGCAGAAAATAAATAGAAGAAAGCAAATAAGAGATTGTTTGGCCTATAAAATGGATCAGTCACATGCCATCCTTTCAGTCCCACTATATTCTCCGTTGTACAGTATAGTCATGGTCTAATGTACTGCAACACCTTCCAATGAGATGGATTCAAAAAATGATCCGAAACTATAGCTATGGTGTGTGCAATTTTGGTTCATAAAATTAACTCAAATAGCTCGCTTTTATTCACCAGGTTGCAGTACATTAAATTAGACCATGACTTTACCTCCCTATATACTTCACAGGTGCCTTCAACCACAACAAATTCACTTCATTTTCCTTGGTGAAAGAAACTGTTCCGTAAATTGTCAAATGTAAAACCTGATCGCCAGCCCTAACATACTTTCATTCCTCTCTCTCAACGTCCAAAATCTCTTCCCCTGGTTTCTTTATCATGTACTATATAATAATTATGGAGCACGACATTTTGTTTCTTAAGCCAGCCACAAAAATACAGTTGGCTCCACTCCCGCGTTCCTCCCCTGTCGTTGCCAATGTTGGGCCAGTCAGAAATTCTAATCCCGATCCACAAGTTAAAAATTCGAAACATTCATATCATTAGAGTGAAAGATATGAATGTTTCGAAAAATTTAACTTGTGAATCGGGATTCGAATTTCTGGCTGGCCCAACATTGGAAACGACAGGGGAGAAACGCGGGAGTGGAGCCAACTGTACTGTGTTTTGTCGTTTGAACCAAATATTTCAGTCCTATTGTGGCTGGCTGAGAGAACGACCTTTAAGGGACCCTGTGATGTAGTCAGTAAATTGGAGGTAAATGAGTCCTTCAAATATTGCCACGAAACACCACCTATATGGAAGGAGCTTGTTTCGTGGCATAGTCAGGAGGAATCAGAAGCCTCCAATTCTCACACACGATCACAGGGTCCTTAATGCACAGTATAATAGTTCATGTTAATTTCCCTTCATTGTCTTTTAATAAATTTGAGCTTTATTTCACAAAAACGTAAATTAATATAGTGTTTCATCTTTTCTTATGCTATTCTCTTACATTATTACCCGACTTCTACATTCATATACTGAAGTAATGTTTATCTTTATCAACGTCTTCGTTTCGCTATCTTTCACAATAAATTACCACATAGGATAAAGGCCTACTCAATTACCTACATCTATATTTGTTCTTGTAATTCATTCATTCCTTTCCGGCAAAGCATCTACGTTTGTTATGAAATTCTGTATTAATTTTGATCTTCAACGGACTCCACACACACACACACACCTTTCAACATAGCCTTCTATACTATTCTCACTTTTGATTTTTCATAGTCATGTACTGTTGGGGAATAATGTATATGAACACTGTTGGCGTCTTCTGTCAACATCCCCAAAAGTAAACACATCAATGAGAGAAAGTCTTTATGAATTGAAGGATAACTTTTATTTCAGTGTCTGTGGTTGGTGGTCGACGTCACTCAATATCAGTTATTATTATGTAGTAATGAATAAATGTTATCTATCTATTCCTAACGTGTTTATCACTGACATTGTTAACAGAAGTCGTCAACGATGTACAGATAATTTGTTCACTAACTGTACAACATCATACTATATAGCGTTTCATTGCCATTATATAACGTTAGTGTGTATGAACATCAGCACTTCCCCCTGCAGTTATCTTGTTGTCTCTGTATATATAATGTTAGTGTGTATGAACATCAGCACTTCCCCCTGCAGTTATCTTGTTGTCTCTGTATATATAATGTTAGTTAGTGTGTATGAACATCAGCACTTCCCCCTGCAGTTATCTTGTTGTCTCTGTATATATAATGTTAGTGTGTATGAATATCAGCACTTCCCCCTGCAGTTATCTTGTTGTCTCTGTATATATAATGTTAGTTAGTGTGTATGAACATCAGCACTTCCCCCTGCAGTTATCTTGTTGTCTCTGTATATATAATGTTAGTGTGTATGAATATCAGCACTTCCCCCTGCAGTTATCTTGTTGTCTCTGTATATATAATGTTAGTTAGTGTGTATGAACATCAGCACTTCCCCCTGCAATTATCTTATTGTCTCTGTATATATAATGTTAGTGTGTATGAATATCAGCACTTCCCCCTGCAGTTATCTTGTTGTCTCTGTATATATAATGCTAGTTAGTGTGTATGAGCATCAGCACTTCCCCCTGCAGTTATCTTGTTGTCTCTGTATATATAATGTTAGTATGTATGAGCATCAGCACTTCTCTGTACTGTATTAAAATGTAATTATTATTCTTACTTTATGACTGTAATTGCATTTACCTTTGGAGTGATATACAATATTTCTTTCATAATAGTGTATATAATTTTGATCACTATCCAAGGAGCCATTTCCCATAAATTTAGGAATATTACCAGCTTTGAGAATGTTTGCCAATGATTACACCAACTGTACACACATCCACCACTCCGGAACTATGAATCTTTAACATCACTGTAATTGCCTGTGCAGTTAAATCGATTACAGTTGTTACTTGGCGAAATTTCACCAAGTATGTTGCTCTATGATCTTGTGTGTTTGTGGCTATGTCTGTAGCTTCGCGGTCTACAGGTCGTAATTCTTGTCCGATTTTGCTGAAATTTTCACCACAGGTAGGCATCAAAATGTCTAGGTCACCTATTGTTTTTCAAGATCAAAAGTAAAAAATCAAGGTCAAAATTATTTTAAAAAACTGAAAATTGATAAAACCGCAATAATTTCGGTTGTAGAGATCGGATTTTGATCAGACTTTTTCTGTAACATGCTATGTTCATTTCTGCTTCTGGTGGTACTTGAGCGATGGCCGTATTCCTAAAACTCGCTATTTGAGCCATTATGTCGAAAATCAAGGGGTCTGAATTTTGCCATACTTTCGCCAAATCCTTACTCTACGAGCGAATATTTATGTTATATCTTGAAATATCAGATTCTGTTCATACCCTTGACATGACAATGGACAAGTTGCCGACGAGATCAATCAACGACTAAGGGTAATACAAGAGTGGGGAGAACGTTGGCAGGTAACCTTTGCCCCAGACAAGACTCAAGCAATGGTGGTCTCTCGGTCCACTGCTGATGGGATAGCAGTGGAAGGGAGGGTACACTTTGATGGTGTCCCTCTTCCACTCCAGGTAGCCATCAAAATCCTGGGAGTGGAAGTGGATCGAGGGCTCAAATTTAATGAAGACATCAGACACATTGCTCAGAAAGCCTCCCACTGGGTGTCTGCCTTACGTAGGATAGCGAGTCTCCTGGACAGGAGTGGAAGGCTTGTACTCTATAAGGCCCAGATAAGACCATATGATGAGTATGGTTCCCTCTCCATAATGTCATGTACCGCCTCACATATTAAAAGGCTGGACGATATACAGAGACGTACCCTATAGATGTCTGGTGGAAGCTGCTGGACTCCCTATACAGCCACCACATACAAGCCACATTGATTCACTGGAACACCGCAGGGATGTTGTGGCACTGGTGGTGTTCCACAAGGCACTGGTGTAAGAGGTGCCACACCTGGCTGGGTTGTGTCAGCCTCCAAGGGTCACTACACAGGTCGGGAGAATGGTGACAAATGGTGGTGACAAATGGTGGTGACACAGTGGAGGTGACACATTCCCATTCCTGTCAACACCAGCGAACATTTGTAGGCCGTGTATCCCGGATGTGGAACATGTTCACTATATTTATCCCTAACTTTCGGGAGATGAACACTTAAAGTGTGAAGATGGCAGCCCATAAATGGATGGGAATACAGTCCAATCCATTCACACTTGTCACTAAAAAGAAATTCATTAAGTGAAGTGCAACTTACCTGTATAACACTAACGTTAGTGTAATGAAGTGTAGTGGTGTACAGTGAAGTAAGGTCAATTATATGTATTTTATTATGTATATACTGGCTGCCCATCAAATAGGTAACACACGATCGTGTTCCTTTGGGCAGTAAACAACGGCTACAGATATGTTAAAAAAAGAAAAGAGAGAGAGAGAGAGAGAGAGAGAGAGAGAGAGAGAGAGAGAGAGAGAGAGAGAGAGAGAGAGAGAGAGAGAGAGAGGTAGGTGTTTTTTCGAGTTACATATATATCTCCGACTGTTGATATTTTCTAGTCGTCACGGTGAGGTCGTGGTTTAACAAAATAATTTAGCCTGTTATGATACTTAAAAAAACCTTTCTAGGGTTTCAGAACATTTTCATATGTAATATAATATGCTTTTAGAACATGTGGCGTGTTGTCAGAGCCTTTGTATTTGGACAGAAGGCTTTTGTGTTGTTATCGGAAATGATTTGTTTAATCTTGAAAACACTGGTACAGTTGGACACAGGAATTATGCTACAGCTCAGCTGAAATATACTTGTCCCATTTTAGTAACCAGTGTCTATTATCAGGTAGTTGCTTTTTAGTACCATCCTCAATACTGACTTTTGCCCCTGATGTCTCTTATTTGGCACTAAGGAACATGATATTGGGAGAAATTGACCATCTTTCACTTGAGCTATTCCTCGAATTCCTGTGTCCAACTGTACGTTTCATGCAGTGTTTACAGCAAATATGTAGTGCCCCTTGATACCCAACTGTTATGTCGAGTGAGTTACATCTCCACTGCTGCACTCTAGCTCTAGCATTGTGGTGTGTGATGATGGTGGTGGTGGTGGTGGTGGTTATTATGATAATGTTGAAGTTCATATCCGGCTTTGTCTATATAGTCTTGGTGGCAGTACTGAGGGTATATAGGCTGTTTGTGGTGCGATGGTGGTAATGGTATATAGTGGTTGGTAAAGTCATGGTCTAATGTACTGCAACCTGGTGAATAAAAGCGAGCTATTTGAGTTAATTTTATGAACCAAATTTGCACACCAACAGCTATAGTTTCGGATCATTTTTCGAAGCCATCTCATTGGAAGATGTTGCAGTACATTAGACCATGACTTTACTATAGTTAGGTAGCGATGGTGATGGTATTGATTATATTTAGGATGATAATGGGAGGATAGTGATGACGCTTATGATGATGTTGATGGTGATGATGATGATGATGATAATAATAACGATGATGTTGGCTCGCGACCACACTAGAATATGAGTAAGCTCAATTGTGGATGAAAATTACTCGCCCTGTATCGATAAGCTTAAGGGGAAGTGGGAGTAGGGGACAGGCTTGTTTTTTTTTAGGGGGTGCGGGAGTAGGGGGGGTTAGGGGGGGTGCGGGAATAGGGGACAAGCTTTCTACCCCCTCCCCCCCACCCACCCCAAGCCTGTCCCCCTACTCCCGCACCCCCCAACCCCAAGCCTGTCCCCGAATTCCCACACACCCTTAACATTAGGACACATATACTTACTAACTGAGAAAGAGAAAGAGAGGGAGAGAGTGTGTGTGTGTGTGTTTGTGTAGTAAGAAGGGAAGCTCTGTAATGGTTATGTGTGTGTCAATGACTGCCTGTAAGCTCAACATTACAACACTTTATAAACCTTGTCATACTAGGAAATAGAAAGTACAGAATGTAGTAAAGAAGGGAAGCAGATTATGGATATATGTGTGTGTCTCTAAATGATCATAATCTCAACTTTACAACACATTTTATTCTTTGTTAGTTTGGCCTATTGAGAGAGAAACATATTGAAACAGAGTATAGTAAAGAGGAGAAGCTGTTTTATAATAATTATGTATGTGTCTTTGAATGACCAAAATCTGTACATTACAACAAATTATTTAATCTTTGTGAGTAGTGGGAGAAAGGAAGTGACAACATGAGAGACAGATTGATACAGAGTGCATGTGGTAATGAGGAAAGCTGTGTAATAGGAGGCACGTGTCTATTAATACCAAATAATACAACACATAATATTATCTTTTAATAATAAAAATGAGAGACATCGTTCACTTGACACACAAAACACTTTACCTGACATACCTTCAACTGTCTGCTCTCTATTTCTTCTATACCCTTGTTGTCACTCTCTATAACCTTCTCCCTCGTCGTACAGGTAAGATTCTTTTACTCTTAGGGCAGTCTTCTTTATTTGCTATTGAGTTTAGTTACTTATAGCACGTCATGTAAAGGCCGTATAAATATATAACTGACTCATGTGTCCTCTCATGAAGTAGACACGGTATAAAATTCCCGTTTGTATTATTATAAGGACAACTGATGCCATAACTTAAGGCATATCGATTCTTCCTCCTGATGATGACAAAAGACTCGGGGCAGGGACAGAGGAGTTATAAAGTTGAGCTGACATGACAGAGGGGTTGTTGTAGTTGAGGTATTGTAATGTGATGACTCTCTCTGTTCACCAGGAAAGATGTGGACACACTCGCATTACTTAGCTTGGCGGTAGTGGAAGTTTGAAAAAAAGGAGGAAGATTTTCGGAAAAATGAGTAGGCAGAGGACAAAGAGGAAGACAGACAGACGAACCGAGATTTGTAACCATAGGAAGGTGACAGCAAGAACGAAGGTGATAAAAGAAAAGGAGGGAAAGTTGAATGTATATGGACGAGAGATGACACGCTTAAAACAAAATGCTTTCATATTTAACATTCCTACATTAATTGTGTACATATATATGTACAGTATTTAAGGGTACTGGTAGCACAGTGTTGGTAAATTTGGAGCAACTGATTCCTCCAAACTATTCCAAGCAATTGGTTAACAATATTTATGTTAACCTTGTCCTTTTTTCTGGCATACATTGGAGGAATCAAGGCGCTCTAATGTATAAATAGCATACCTTCCCCTAAATATTAGATTCGGCAAGGAATGCACGATTAAAATTGGGTTACTTAATTTTACTTCATACTCTACTGACCATACATCTAATACCTCGTAGAAGTGGGTAGTGAGTGTGCTTGTGTGGGCAGTGGTTTAGAGGTTTTAGCTTTGATTCGGGACTGAGCTACTGAGTCCTTTACACATCTTCAATGGTTCGTCTTTTCATTCTCATTTCCTATTTTCATTTTTATTTCCTCTGTCTAGCTGTTGTCCCTCATCTTTTCTCTTTCCTCCTTCGTGCCATAGAATATCCCACGCCATGCAATGTTTTCTTTTTTTCCTCTTTAATTAATTGCATCCTTTACAGGGAGAACATTCTCTACACAATGTTATAATTATGTTGTGTCATAACAAACGATAGCACGTGCTGTGTCGTGTTCAGTATTAGAGGGCAATAATTTTACACTGTGTCATTTAAAACATGAGGCAGGTGAATGTCCAAGTGGCGTTTTAGCGTTTTCACACTTGTTGGAGCCTTGTTTTGTTGAATAATACTAAGAGATATCCTTGTTAAATTATACACCTCAAAATATATACTGGTGTGTGTGTGAGAGAGAGAGAGAGAGAGAGAGAGAGAGAGAGAAGTAAGTGAGTGAGTGAGGGAGGGAGTGAGTGCGTGAGTGCGTGCGTGTGTGAGTGTGTGTGAGTAGTGTGTGTGTGTGTGTGTGTGTGTGTGTGAGTGAGTGAGTGAGTGAGTGAGTGAGTAGTGTGTGCGTGTGTGTGTGAATGAAAAAGAGAGAGGGTGGTAAAAACGGAAAACTGGAAGCTGTGCCTAGCTGAGCGTGTGTCTGTGTTGTTCACTCACTAATTCCATACACGAGAACTCATAAGAGTGTTCAACAAACTAACTCCGATTGCGTTCCTGCAAATCAACCGTGGCTTTTCATTTGTGTAGTAAACAGGAGAAGCATATTTAGGTGGTACATTCATGGTCTAATGTACTGCAACACCTTCCAATGAGATGGCTTCGAAAAATGATCCGAAACTATAGCTGTTGGTGTGTGTAACTTTGGTTCATAAAATTAACTCAAATAGCTCGCTTTTATTCACCAGGTTGCAGTACATTAGACCATGACTTTACAGTACTTATCTGCTACTTTAAACCAGTGACTTCTTCGCGAACCGTGTATCTAACTTAGACCACATTGCATAGAAGGGAATATCTACGTCTAGGTAAAGGATAATTATGTAGTATAATTCTGTTACTGGCATAATAATAAAATACTCAGTGCAACCTGGTGAATAAAAGCGAGCTATTTGAGTTAATTTTACGAACCAAAATTGCACACACCAACAGCTGTAGTTTCGGATCATTTTTCGAAGCCATCTCATTGGAAGATGTTGCAGTACATTAGACCATGACTTTACAAGGGAACTGTAAGTGAACACAATTATGATCATACTTCTTACTGTAGGACTATTTCAGTTTGGGGTGTGTGGGAATAGGGAGACAGGCTTGGGGTGGGGGTAGAAAGCCTGTAACTATTACCGCACCCTCCTATAACCCTCCCCTTTCCGATGCCTGTCCCCTATATACTCCCGCACTCCCCCCCCAAAAAACAAACGACTCCCCGCACCCCCCCCCCCAAACCTGTCCCCCTGTTCCCACACCCCTTAATGCCTGTCTGTCTGTCTGTCTCTCTCTCTCTCTCTCTCTCTCTCTCTCTCTCTCTCTCTCATAACAACTGTCACTACCATAACAACTGTCACTACCATAACAACTGTCACTACCATAACAAAACTATTACTCCCATAACAACTGTCACTACCATAACAACTGTCACTACCATAACAACTGTCACTACCATAACAACTGTCACTACCATAACAACTGTCACTACCATAACAACTGTCACTACCATAACAACTGTCACTACCATAACAACTGTCACTGTCATAACAACTGTCACTACCATAACAACTGTCACTACCATAACAACTGTCACTACCATAACAACTGTCACTCCCATAACAACTGTCACTACCATAACAACTGTCACTCCCATAACAACTGTCACTACCATAACAACTGTCACTCCCATAACAAAACTATTACTCCCATAACATCTATCACTTCCACAATACTTATAATAACTCACTCCCATAACAAAACTAGTACTCCCATAACAAATATTACTCCCATAATAACTATAACAAATATCACTCTTATAACTGATCTCACTCACATAACAAATATTACTCCCATAATAACTATAACAAATATCACTCATAACTTATCTCACTCACATAACAAATATTACTCACATAATAACTATAACAACTATCATTCCCATCTATAGGGTTATTCAAAATTATAGTGACAAAATTACAGGGTAAAGTCCTGACAAGATATTAAACATATTTATATACGTATTTTTTTGTTTTCAAAATTAAAAGATTAATATTATTACAGACATGAAAGCCAAATCGATTACCGTGGGCGAACGATCGAACACCTTACAATCAACACCAACCCCCCCCCCCCCCCACACACACACATACAGTCGTGGTCAATAATAATCATCCACATATGGGTATCTCAAACAATCTACTGTCTAATGTTTTCACGTTCACATATGATGTTATTGTTTTAACTAGTGTGTAGCTACTTGTAGTAAATATAAAAGATGGTACTTAACCTAGTTATTGGAAAGTTTATCAACTAAGGAACAGATGGAAGCTGTCAAACTCTTACGTGAGTTACCCCTATATGGATGATTATATATGACCGCGACTGTACATCACCCCCTGTTCTCCCTCGGATAGTTGAGAGCGGTGCTGATGGTGTAATGGTTAACACACTCGCCTAGCACGCGAGAGATCCCGGGTTCGATTCCCGGGTCAGTGGAATTGTTGGACAATTTTCCCAAGCCCCTATGTTCCTGTTTACTTAGCAGTAAGTAGGTAAAGTCATGGTCTAATGTACTGCAACATCTTCCAATGAGATGGCTTCGAAAAATGATCCGAAACTATAGCTGTTGGTGTGTGCAATTGTGGTTCATAAAATTAACTCAAATAGCTCGCTTTTATTCACCAGGTTGCAGAACATTAGACCATGACTTTACCCGGGTGTAAAAACAAAGATAGCAACCTTGTAGGCTGGTGGAAGATATGTTAATGTAACAAGACTGACTACCTTAAGGACCCTGTGATCGTGTATGAAAATTGGAGGCTTCTGATTCCTCCTGACTATGCCACGAAACAAGCTCCTTGCCTATAGGTGACGTTTCGTGGGAATATTTGAAGGACTCATTTGTCTCCAATTTCTGACTACATCACAGAGTCCCTTAATGACCAACACCATGAGTCGATAGGCATAAAGCCCTAAAAAAATTCTTCTTCTTCGATAGACGAGAGAAGTAATTACAACGTTTGAAACAATGAATTCATATCGATCACGGGGATTCAAACAGATCCGTATATAGGCTTTGAATCGATCCCAATGTTTCATGTTTCTTGTCATGTCAGATAAGTTAGTAGTAACGTATAAGTAGTAGTATAAGTTAGTAACGTATGTGACACTAATTTAATACACTGATACAGTACACACACCATGTAATAAAAAGTAAGTAAAAACTATTACTGGTTGCTATAATAGTCTCTTAGCCTATCTGATATTAAAAGAAACTCTGATATTAAAAGAAACAAAAAGCATTGGGATCGATTCAAAGCCTATATACGGATCTGTTTCAATCCCGTAGGAGATCTTATGAATCCTCTAATCTATCTATCCAACCAAATACCATATACAATAACCTTTGAGGGGATATGTTTCCAAGATGGCATAGTTTGGAGGAATAGGTACCCCTTCAATTTATCTAAAAGTAGAGAGAGAGAGAGAGAGAGAGAGAGAGAGAGAGAGAGAGAGAGAGAGAGAAAGGAATGTAATGGTGGGTGTATACTTTGGTAAAGTTTAAAGCTGAGTGCAATATTAAGGGAAGTAAATCCCAACACTAAGTAACACTCTTTATGAAATGAAATTACAATAATTTTGTGTGACTATAGACACATTTTACTGGAACGTGTGTGTTGCATATATATTTTAATCAGATGGAAAATGTTGTTGAAAAATTATTCAATATATATTGTGAAAAAAAGAATAATATAAATAAAGAAAATACACTTTTTGCTAGTCAGTTATAAATATAAATATATATATATATATATATATATATATATATATATATATATATATATATATATATATATATATATATATATATATATATATATATATATATATATATATATATATATATATATATATATATATATATATATATATATATATATAAAACGTGCGCAATGAGGGAATATTAAAACTATGAAATTATGATCATAAACATTTTTTATTTTTTATTTAATGTAACGCGGGAGGAACTATGCAGGGATAGAAATAATAGTGTCAGTTTAAATAGAAAAAGTGTTAAATATAATCACTGCGTATTCAAATTTTAAAACCTTCCTGAAGATACAAGTTTTCCAAATACAACCTTAGTTGGATATTATTTTTGTTAGTAATGATTTTTTTCATTATTATTATTATTATACTTAAAATTAATGTTTTACATTAATGGACATTAATATATTTACATTAATATATTTAATGTTGTATCGATAGTTGTCGCAATACCTTTTTTGGCAACTATATTTATTCAGCCAATACCTAACTAAACTAATACATATTCAAGAAAATCTCTTAACCTAGATAGACAAATCACTAAACTTATATCACACAATCGCTATGCTTAGTTAATACATGGTAATGAACAATGGAATCAGACACAATTTCCCTGCTGAGCCCCTGATATTAATTTCTATGCTATAATAATTACCATATTATCAGGGAGAAAGGGACAATATATATTTACTCACATTATTCTTATATAAACTTGTATCTAATGTGTATATATTTCACATATAATTAAGCTAAGCATTATGAACACCATCGTTACAATCTGTCATGTATAATGGATGTGGTAAAGTCATGGTCTAATGTATTGCAACACCTTCCAATGAGATGGCTTCGAAAAATGATCCGAAACTATAGCTGTTGGTGTGTGCAATTTTGGTTCATAAAATTAACTCAAATAGCTCGCTTTTATTCACCAGGTTGCAGTACATTAGACCATGACTTTACAACAGTGAGGAACGAGAGAAGAGAGTTGCTGTTATCGCCTTTCCCTGGGCGTGAAAGGATCTCCCTCCCTATTGTATTTATAATTGTACATGTCTTTGAGCGACACGAAAGGGGTCTGTTATAATCAGTAATCTTGTAATATGATATACCTCAGTAAATAGAGACAAGTTCAAGCGTTTACTCTAAACCTTGAGTAATGTAATGGAAAACGTCTGAGCATGTACAGTCGTAGTCAATAATAATCATCCACATATGGGTATCTCAAACATTTTACTGTCTAATGTTTTCACGTTCACTTATGATATTATTGTTTTTAAGTAGTGTGTAGCTGCTTGTATTAAATTAAAAGATGGTAGTTAACCTATTTATTGGAAAGTTTATCATCTAAGAAACAGAGGGAAACTGTCAAACTCTTACGTGAGTTACCCCTAGATGGATGATTATATTTGACCACGACTGTATGTTTCTAAATGGGTTAGTGTGGTGGAATTGGTTCGTTTTCTTGCCAGTATTCTTTCTTTTAGTCGATTAGGCCGGTTATCAGTGGCCTAATCATCTATAGTTGAGGCTTGATGGTCAGATTATAGACCCGAGCATCCACATCAAAGTGAAGGACTTGTTGCATAAGTGCAACTTATTAATGATGCGATACTGGATTTCATTAGATACAGTTTGATATGAGTTAATTGCCTGAAGGGCAAGTAGGGGGTTCCCAAGAACTTGTTGAAGTAGGCGCAGCACAGTATAAGTAATACCATCATCACCAGGGGAAGAAGCTTTACCCCGGAAGAGAGCACGGCACAACTCCTCCTCAGTTATCTGCTCTGCATCATCGTCATCATCTTGCAACAGAGCAGACATTAGACGTACGGTAGCCGATGGATAGCAGCATGGGAAGCGAGTACATCTTGTATGTGGATGGGTAGACTGGCTGGGGTAGATTGTTCTGACCAGACATCAACAAGTTGTTTGGCATACTAGGCGGCAGTGTGATGACGAGCAGAGCAGTGGCCGGCGTCTTTTTAACAACCCGACGAATTAAGTGCCACATAGAAGCCACACTTGTTTGCTATATAGTTGATGCTGTCCATGAACCGCTGCCAAGACTCAGTGTGAGCACCTCTTGCAGGGCAATTAAAGCATCCCTAGACATCTGGTAACGATGGAGCAGGTCAGGAGTTGGGTTGGCTTGAAATAATAGTCCATCACGTTCAGCCTCCTCCTTTGCCTCCTGTATACGTGCATGAAGCGTCCAGGAATACACACAGGCATTAGTGGATGCAATAAGGCTGCTGTATTCAACACTGTTTACATTTGTTACTTAGTAAATCTCAGTAGGTGAATACATGCAGTTGTATATTGTGACGAAACCAGATGCGACCGCCAACTGAAACCTTCATAACAGTATTGTGTATATTATTAACTACATGTTTGTTTACTCTAATTAAAATTCATTAGCAGGCGTACTTAGAAACTTTAACCAATTTGTCTATTTTGGAGAGGTTTAATTTTAAGGTGTGTAGGATTCCTGGTTGTCCCCGTATGATACTCTTGTGTAAGTTGTAACTCCAGTTGAACTATTGTACTTGTTTAGGTAACATATTACACTCATTCAGTGTTTTACTCAAACCTTCTTCCTTCACCTCCTTCAAGGTGATTAAGAATTTTTGTAATACTTTATTATAGCTTTGATGTGGGAAGGAGCAAGTTCCGGATTCCTATTGTATTTCTATATACCTAATCACCTACTAGCTCTCAACATCTTACACATTTTAACATGAAGGCAGACATGAATGTGGCTAGGCTATATGAAATATAGTTTTGATATGTGCCTTGACTTCCTGTCCTATTCCTTTATTTAAGAATTGTATTTTTCTGTTGTTTTCTTGTAGTCAGTCGATGTTATCTATTTGAGAATTTGAGTGGGTGGAAATTGCAAATATCAAGCCTACAATGGAGGTTAATCCTCAATATTATAACATCAATATTACACCACTAATTATTGCTATACCTCATTAAGTGATCCTATTTCCTCAACATTCATCATAATGAAGTCCTATTTCCAGGAGATACCGTCTTGTCACTTTTCCCGCTTCAAGCAATGATATTACTGTGCGTGTGCGTACAAGTACAGTCGGCAGCATAAATTCGCGTCCATCTCGTGTACTTGATAATGCAAATATGACCAGATAGTTGCATTCTATTCCAGTTTCTATCATAACAACATGTGTAATTTATAATATGTGAAGTATATCTGTCATCTCTGCATTAAAATTGTGTTACAACATCAATTTAGCTCATACATACGTATGTGGACATGAAGCGAACTTATGCTGCCGACTGTACATGTTCCGTTGTGGATTGCAGTATCTGGATAAACTGGAGGACAAGCGAATGACTCACAGTTAATCCCCATATTAGAACCTGACTTTTTACTAATTCTGTGTCGGATTTTCTGTTGCACTGTAGGTTGTAGAGACTATTATGTAGTTGCTCTTTATTGGCAGAACCGAGGTGGGTCTGGTTGACTGACATTAGGCTAATGAACAGCAAGATTACTAATTTGTTAGCCTAATATGGCGACCTCGTTGTGTCTTGAGTATTCCAATAACTATTTTTGTTAGGTTACATGTTTGGTCTTTCTGGAGCGTGGCGTGTATTAGGACTCGTTGTAATAATAATAATAATAATAATAATATTAATAATAATAATAATAATAATAATTCTCCATGCCTGACTATCTCTCAGTGTCTCATAATTATCTCATCTGTCTGTGCCTACTTACTTTCTACTTACTTTGATATTAGGCGCCTCAACAGTGAGGTCATATAGCGCCAGAATAAGGTGAAAGATAAATGAGACAGCAAGAAGGAAGGAAATAGAATGAAAAGATGGACAGTTGAAGAACTAAAAGTGAGTGGCTGGGGCCGAAGGGGCTCCCAAACCCTTAAAATATTGCCCGTATCACATAGAGGCAATACCACCCCTACGGGAAAAAAAGACGTTTTTGGGTGGACACAAACCTGGGTCCATAGCATTTGCATTCCGTCGTTGTTTCCAATGTCACCCCCCCCCCTCCTGCCGGGCGAATACTGTACTAGCTAGAAATATGATGGTGCTATCATCTGAAAATTTCTTTCTACTCCGGGTGATAAGAGCACACGACTGCTGTCCCATACCTGGCCGCCAGGTTGCTGCTTGCTGGAGACCTACACTACCACGTAAACCAGGAACCGAACAGAGGACTGACTCGGAGTCTGATAGGAAGTAATTTACTCTTCTCTCTCTCTCTCTCTCTCTCTCTCTCTCTCATGTATAACATATAAATAGATGCATTACTATCGCTTTCAGGGTCCGCGTCCCACTGAATTTCGGGAATAACTCTGTTACTAATTAGGGTGCATTCACACCAAGCGAGTAGCGTCAAGTCAGTGTACGTCAAGTCAGTACTGGTACGTCAATTGGTGCGAGTCAAAACAAAAATCTCCGTTCACACCGACAGCGTCAGCCCAAGTCAAGTCATTACTGTTTAATCTTAGTAATTAAGGTTGTATCAAGTATGATGTTTTGCTACGGGTTATATCACACCTTCCACTAGTTTTTTGTACAATAATGAAGTACCAAAAGTAAATAATTAATTCACTTATTCCAGAGAAATGCGTAATTTGTATGTAAGTTTACACTTCGATACGAACGATTAATTATTATAGTGTGACGTATATATCAAGTCAGTCCACAGGCTTCACAAGTTCAACCACCCTACTCTCTCTCTCTCTCTCTCTCTCTCTGGTCTCGAAACCTTGTTCGAAAATATGGGGCTTTATGAGTCGCTTTTGTCTTCCTATCCTGCTCATCTTAAAGCTGTTCGTGACGACAATGGAGGGAACATTGAAAAATGAGCTTGCAATCATAGACCCACAATAAAATGTGATACCTGTTGATATTTTCCTTTTTTTCCAAGCATGTTTCGTTAACTCTGGAGAGAGAGAGAGAGAGAGAGAGAGAGAGAGAGAGAGAGAGAGAGAGAGAGAGAGAGAGAGAGAGAGAGATCAAAATTCCATCACGACTATTTATAGGTTAGATAAATACTTCTTCTGGTGTTCCTTCTGGTCATTCTACTTCTTCCACTCCACGTAAACAAAACTAGACCCATTCCACTGAGGCTCAGCAGACTGGAGGCGCGGGCTTATTCAAAAACTTGTATATTATTACCGGTATTATTATTTTTTCTTTATCCAGGCAATTACTTACTCATGCCTCATATACCTCGGGAACCCACAGCGAATTTGGAATTATCTTTCATTGCCCGAATATACTCATTTATAACTAACTGGGCCGAAAGTATAATGAAATTGGACTCATTCCATATAATATATACCGTGAGGAATGAGTACCACATTGCCCGAAAATAAAATGTAAGGAAATTGAAACTATCCCACGTTGCCCTATCATGATTAATTATGATTTCCTAGAAAAGCAACAGAAAAAATGGGAATTTTCGAGCCCTGCCCCCTGTAGGAAGTTATTGCCTGTAGTAATGTGGGCAATACTTTAAGGGTTTTGGCTCCCCTTCGGCCCCAGCCACTAACTTTCAGTTCTTCAACTGTCCCTCTTTTCTATTTATTTCCTTTCTGCTTGCTATCACACCTCTCTATCACCTTTTTCTGGCGCTATAGGACCTCGATGTTGCAGCGCCTAATATCCATCAATCAAATCAAATCGAGCTCTGCCACCCTCCTTACCTACCCGTCCAAGTTGCCAGCCTCCCTCCTCCCAACTCTACCTGACTGCGTGCGTGACTGCTATTTTGATTCCGTCTCGTAAAATCCAAGGGGTCAGTTGTATTCTTTTGGGTTGTAACTGTCTCTCTTTTCTCTCAGGAATTTTAGTACCTGTAGCGGCAACCTTGTGTTATAACCTCATTTACCAAGTTAAGGTGATCATATTATATTATTGCTCTGGGCGGACTGGAGGGTCACTGATTTTTCCAAACTGTGTCAGAAAATGAACTTTCTCTGTTTACGAATAGAGGATCTGTTTATGCACCCGAGTTAAAGGGGATAGAATATTTTTGATACATAAGAGTGACTTGATTCCTTTAAAGTATGGCAGGAAACAGAACCATGTCAACAAAAGACAATGATGGCTTGTTACCTGGAATAGTTTAATGGAATCAGTTGCTCCAGATTAACCAACACTGAACTAGCTTCTCCCCCCCCTACCCCCTTAAATGTAATAGCCTGATAGTTTGACCTTGACTGGGCACGTTTCGTTTAATTCTGTGCCTTTTTTTCAATTAACACACTGTGGACACAACTCTAAAGCTTTCTGGACCTATGTAAGGTTGTAAAGTCATGGTCTAATGTACTGCAACCTGGTGAATAAAAGCGAGTTATTTGAGTTAATTTTATGAACCAAAATTGCACACACCAACAGCTATAGTTTCGGATCATTTTTCGAAGTCATCTCTTTGGAAGGTGTTGCAGTACATTAGACCATGACTTTACTACACTTTGAATCTTTGATACATTAGAGCCCTTTGATTCCATCAAAGTATGCTAGGAAATAGGGCCAGATAGACAAATAAAATGGTGTCCTGTTGTTTGAAATAGATTGTGAGAATAAGTTACTCCATATGTATTGACAATGTACTAATGAATATCCTTGTTGGATATCCTTATATTTACGGTAACGTGAGGGTAGTTGACTTTATTAAGGGGATACTTATTCTCTTTATGGTAGATTGGAAGGCTACTTATTAATTTTAATTTTACTAGGAAACATATCCCAGATTAATATCACTGTGGGGTCATTTGTTTCCTAACATTTTGGGGTCCTTTGGATTGATGGGATGTCTGTTTCATCCTCTCCCAGCCCTGTGGTGTCGATCTGTTCAATAATAATAATAATAGTGAGTGTGTGGGAATAAATAGCCCTCCAATTCATCAAGATAATTTTTCCTCCCCTTAAACGTAAACATACATACACCAACATTGTAATTTGAAGACCCACAATATGAAGCGTAATTGCTGGAGTGAGGCAGAAGTGAAGAGGGAACTTATTGGCCAAAGTGTCTGAGTTCGTCTTGGCTGGAGTGAGTCTCATATCGCTGCCAGATAAAAAGAAAAAAAATCGGACTTCTTATTATGGAAGCCTCACGATGTTTCTGGCTTAGGAAGTTAATACCCATCTTTCTTATTGGTTTTCGATAATTATGCAGTGGAGGTTGCAAGAGCAGACTCATTTTCAAGAGAGTTCTGCCAGAGGTAACGCCAATATGAATAGCTAGAACTCCTCCCCAACTCCCTACAAGTATAAGTACCGTAGTGTATGTGGATGTTTATAGACAACATGGATCGCTGCGCCGCCGTGGTCACTTCCACAACTGACAATGGAAAAGTAATGATGCTGGTATGGAGAGGTGAGGGATAAATGAATTGTAATGGTTCGTGGATTCATAATAGTTAAGGGGAAGTTCTCTTGTTGGTATTTTGAGAGACTACTGATTCCTCCTAACAGAAAACAAACGCCTACAAAGGTACTAATAATAGGGGATCTTCTGTTTCGTGGCTAAGTTAGGAGGAATCAGAGACCTTCCAATTCATCAACAAAAGAACCTTCCCTTAAGTTTGTTGTCGTATCTTTTTGTGGTCATATAATTTGTGACAGTCTTCGTATGTTCTGATGCTGTTCTAGGATGCCCTATTTCGAATCTATTGTAATAGTATATGAATGAACAGAACTCAATCCTACTTTTGTATTCACCATAATGACTCCATGTAGATAATAAACACAGTGGTGCCACATTTCGTTAAACCCAACGGACTCTGTACTCGTTACTAGTGAAGGTAAATATATGTACAGTCCAGGAACATAATGAGTGTCCAGGTTTACTTGAAACTGCCTGACAGAATATTAAAATGATATATATACAATAAGATAAGATGTGTAATTAGCTCACACTGGTATGTCAGATTATTCTGTACTTTAAGGAGAGGATACACTTTAGATACATTGGAGTCCCTTGATTCCTCCAAAGTATGTCAGGAAACAGGACCAAGTTAACTAAAATAATGGTGTTCTGTTGCTTGAAAGAGTTTAGAGGAATCATAATCTCCAAAAATGTCCAAACTATACCCTCCCCTTAAGGACCCTGTGATCGTGTATGGGAATTGGAGGCTTCTGATTCCTCCTGACTATGCCACGAAACAAGCTCCTTCTATATAGTTGGTGTTTCGTGGTAAAATTTGAAGGACTCGTTTACCTCCAATTTTCTGACTGCAATACTGGGTCCCTTAACAACAAGAACTACATACGTATTATGGTTTGTTAACGTACAGCTATACTGATTTTACACTGTAGATTTAATGATGTAGTGATTGGTTATGTCAACAGAACGATAATTAATGAGAAAGAGAGAAAGAGAGGAGGCTAAGTTTGTAAGCCTTTCCTTTCTTCTCTCTCGAGCCCTCATTTCCTCTCTCTCTCTCTCTCTCTCTCTCTCTCTCTCTCTCTCTCTCTCTCTCTCTCTCTCTCTCTCTCTCATCATTCAGTTTTCATACATCCCACTCCACGGTATAAAAACTTTCACTCTAACTTCCATCTCAGACAGGTTGGTGTAGCTTCGTCTAGGTGTGGTGGTGGTGTTAGTATCCATGACAAACCTCACCCATGCAACACCACCGAGTAGGGTAAAACTATCCTCCACTAACATTAACATCAACAATATTATTATTAATATCGTCACCACGAATTAAAACTTAAAAGGTGTCTTGCCTGGGGGAGTCTTTACTTGTATGAATGACTGTACACTCGCTGACCATAAAATATGGCCGCCCACCCAAGTGGAAGCCCGAAATCTGGAGCAGGTGGTTTCTGGACGACAGCCCACTCAAAGCCTCTATTAGTTCAGTATATGTATGTGTGTGTCCTCGTGATAGCTTGAGTGGGCTGTCGTCCAGAAACCGGCTGCTTCAGATCTCGGGCTCCAATTCGGGTGGGCTAGATTTTCTGGTTACTGAGTGTACTACTAGTAAGTTCACTGGGTCACTAAATTATTGTTGTATAATAGACGTGAAACATTTCGGACTACACTCATAATAAATATCCTGGTTTGCTTCAACTAGTCTGATGGATTATTAACCGAGTTTCAATAAGTATGATACTCATAAGATAAGCGTTGTAATTGGCTCAATAGTATGTTGTATATGATTCCAAACATCAACTCGACTTAGTTACTGTACTTAACACAGATCGTGACAATACCGTAGTGAGTAATATAAGAGAAGGCCAGGAGTTCAAGGCACGAAACTAGAGAATGTAAAGAGTTATAAAAACGCAAGAATATACTTTGAGGTAAAGGACAGTAAAAACAGATATCGGAGTAAGTTGTTTATACTGTACAGACGACATTCATAGATCCTGAGAACGAAAACACACACACACAGGTTTTTTTATATATATATATATATATATATATATATATATATATATATATATATATATATATATATACAAGTAAGGAAGACTTTGTGTGTTTGTGTGTAACAGCAAGCGTAGCATCTGCAGCAGTGAGTGAGGCTTGTGACACCTGGGGAACAACAGGTCATAAACAGAGGGTAATTAGCACATAACACCGGCAGTGTCAACAGAGGCAGTCGTGGGATTTGATTACTCGCCTGGTTTGCTACGTGTGGCGCTGTGGCAAGGGAGCTTCACCTCACACAATAACACGGTCATCAAATGGAATCAGTCCTTTGTGGTTGATGTGTCTACATATCATGACTTGTGAAGTACTCTAGAGCACAAACGTAATGGTGCATAATATCTGTGAAACATTTTGGACCAAAGAACGGTCACTGATTTATTATTATCCGACATAAGGAAGCTGTCCGACTGTTGTAAATATCTGTAATGCATTAATATGTATAATTGTGTGTAATTAATTGTTGAACACTTTCTTATTTAGTTCTCGGAAAGGAAGGACTAAACAAACACAGTGTTATTTTAGCAATATACAAACGCCGAATGTAATTTCATTTTGTAGCTTTCGTTTACTGTATTTGCCTCAGGTGTAATAATTGGTAGAGGGACAACTGCCTCACTTTTACTTACATTCACAATGGACTGGTTGACGATAAAAAACAAAATTATATTAAACAATTTACATCGTTAATAAGTGAGCTGATTTGTCCTGTAATGTAATTTATTTGACAAAGAAATATATTGTTTGGCATATAAAACCCATCAAAGTTGCACATAATGGAAGTTGATGGCATGTATCCGTGACGTCACTAACCATATACGTAGGCAGCGTCAACCTTTTATTACCTTTGAAACCAAGCGATTGTGATATTTAGGGGAGTTAATAGACAACAATACTGCAAAAAACGAGTAGAAACGCTCCAGAAAAGAGATTTATTAGTGTTGTGTGTAGTAAGTCTGTAGTAGCTGTTGGTACACATAGGGCTGGTCACGTCACCAAACAGTGCGAGGTACGATGTTTCTCCACCATTTATTTACCCTTATTTTTCGTGAATTTCAACTCATATGGAAAAAATATTGGTATCTCCATGATCAGGAGTGCCCATTTTATTGTATTATATACTTTGTACACGACCATCAACCAGTCCACTGGTCAACTGTGAAAGATTTAGTGTGACGCAGAATCTCGAATGAGTCTACATGATCTTGGATCTCTCGAACGCAGTTTACTTCACAAGTAAAAACATACATCAGATATTTTACCCTTGTTCCTCACCATACACAATGTAGAAAGGAATATCTTTGTCCAGATTAGGAACATATTAATGGTCAGGAGAGGTGCGACAACTCTTCCTTAACTTTCGTTAACTCAAACAGGATAAAGTAAAGAGTTAAACCCACAGGAAGGAAACACTCTCAATGCCATCCCACTTAATCCTTGATGGCTGATCCAAACCTTCTTATCACGGATAAGTACTGGACGTGGGAATGTGGCATTGGACACCAACACCAAAAACCAATATAAACAAACACGCTACTCTTGACTAATCCACACAGAAATAGTGCGTTGTTTTCTTTATCCTGTCGAATATGCACTAAGTAATTCGTCTATAGATACACATTTTGCACACATTTCAATGTTTGAAGTTGCCGATATGTCAGATGACACAGAAAAGGTTCCTTATATACACACGTGGAGGCTGTTAACATATAGTGTATTTGGATTAATTGGTGTTTCATGGGTGATTTAATTTAAATACATGTTGTTTTGCTATCTTACTTAGGGGGACTTTAAGGTTAAATCTTTTTATGGTAAATTGGAATGCACCTGATTCATCCGAATTATGTCACGAAACAAATCGCCTTAGTGTTGCAAATAAGATTCTGTTTCATGGCATTTTTTGAAGATTTCTGTAGCTCTCCAATTTACCATCAATAATAAACCATTAATTGTTCTGACCATAATGAACGAACCTTTCAGAATTCTCATTTGTGAAGTGGACGATAATCCTCCTTTTGAAGTACGAGTCTTTTATAATGTTTTCAAAGTAGTAAAGGGTCCTTGTCCTTCCCATGAATAAATAAACGCTTACCAACAACTATTTAGCTTCGGAGTGACTTTTGATAAATACGGGCCCAAAGTGTAGCTAATCAACGAACCAAAAAATATTAATGATATGCATGTGTCTGGAAAGAAAATTAATCAAGATTCCAACAAACCTGGTCCTCCTACAACTGAAGTCATAGTCTAATATTACCACTGCGTCTCAAAACTTTACCCTGGCACACGTGTTTAAAACGAGCTGGTAGGTAGCCTATAGGGATGGTAAAGTCATGGTCTAATGTACTGCAACACCTTCCAATGAGATGACTTCGAAAAATGATCCGAAACTATAGCTGTTGGTGTGTGCAATTTTGGTTCATAAAATTAACTCAAATAGCTCGCTTTTATTCACCAGGTTGCAGTACATTAGACCATGACTTTACTGTACCGTGTGTATGTGTGTGTGTGTGTGAGAGAGAGAGAGAGAGAGAGAGAGAGAGAGAGAAAGTTGTATGTTGTTGGAGTTTTGTGTTTGTGTGTGTTGGAGAGTTGCTTTGGGGGATAACTATGTATGTACAGTCGGCGGCAAAAGTCGTGTCGCCTCACCTGCTTCACCGAGACGCACAGTGTTCATGGACTCGAGAAATACGCACGTTTTCCACACCTAATAATATCGAGTCTATGAACATCGCGTGTCTCGGTGAAGCAAGTGAGACGACAGGACTTTTGCCGCCGACTGTACATTTTATACACCTGCAGTTACGGTCTTAATGGTGTAACACAATTTTAGTGTAATAGAGTGCCTTGTATCCTTCAACGTATACCATTAAACCCTACCATGTTAAGGGGAGGGTATAGTTTGGACATTTTTGGAGATAATGATTCCTCCAATCTCTAACCAGCAACAGGGCACCATTATTTTTGTTCATCTGGTCCTGTTTCCTGGCATACTTTGGAGGAATCAAGTCACTCCAATGTACCAAAAGTATACTCTCTCCTTAACAAAAATAATGGTGTCCTGTTGCTTGGACTAGTTTGAAGGGATCAGTTGCTCCAGATTTACAAGCACTGTAATGCCCCCATTAATTAAGTTCTGTTGAATAGCATGTCAATTAAAGGGAAACTCACGTGTTGGTGAATTGGTGGGCTACTGATTTCTACCAACTCTGCCAGCATACATACAAACGACCTCAATGTTATACTGATTAGGAATTCAGTTTCGTGGCATAGTTTGAAGAGACCTACATGCCTCACTTATATTGTCATGGGTGTCCTCTAATAGTCATATAGTTCTGTTATATCTAAAACAAGTGATTTCTACAATTTGTTTGTTTAATTCCTCCAAATTATGCCAGGAAACAATTCCAGATTAACAAAAATAATAATGCCTTGTTGTTTAGAATCAATTGGAGGAATAAATTGCTCCAAAATTACTAGCCTTGTGCGTCGCCCTTAAAGAACAATATGTGATTTTGGGGGGAAAGTCGTACAGCAAGTATTTGTTTACCATCATAATTAACATGTTTACCTCCGCAGAGAATGGCATGGTTATTTGTTTGTCTATCTTTCGTTCATTTTGCTGTTTTGTTTTGTTTTTGTTTGTGTGTTTATTTGTTTGATAGTAAGTTGAAACACAATGTTACGTGTGAATCTCGGAATATTGTATAGTCATGGTCTAATGTACTGCAACACCTTCCAATGAGATGGCTTCGAAAAATGATCCGAAACTATAGCTGTTGATGTGTGCAATTTGGTTCACAAAATTAACTCAAATAGCTCGCTTTTATTCACCAGGTTGCAGTACATTAGACCATGACTTTACCAAAAGGCAACAGGTGATTAACTGACAATAAGTGATTAGATATTTTGCGAGTTCTGAATGTGGATAATTATGGCTCCAGCAATTCTGTCTATATTTTAAGATTGAGGGTTAAATATTGGTGGCAGTTCCTGTAGACCAGGGGTGCACTATCAGCGGCCCTCAAGCAACCCTTTGGTAGCCCTTAGTAGGTACAAAACAGTAAAAAACAACAACAACAGAGTTTCAACCGAACATAATGAAGTTTGTCTATGAATCACAGTGTCAAAAATCGTATTAATTAAGAAGACTGTGTCATATATATGTCAGGTAAGGATTAATCATAGTTTTGTAACGTAATGAATTAAGTCATTAATTAAGTACTATATTTTCACCATTTAGAACCTAAAATTTCTATACTTTTGCTTAACATAAATGTTGCGTCCCTCAGTGAGTTTTAAGTTTGATCATGTGGCCCGAGGAGCCGAAAAGGTCGTGCCTCCCTACTGTACACGTTTACTACACCTTTTAAAAAGTTGAAATACGTTTCAATAGAAAAAAAGTATTATATTACGTCTCTGGGCAAATGGCGTTGAAATGCAACTGTAGTAATGAAATTAATCGTATGCAACCATAGTAATGAACTTAAGGACCCTGTGATGTAGTCAGAAAATTGAAGATAAATGAGTCCTTCAAACCTTGCCTCGAAACACCACCTATAAGGAAGGAGCTTGTTTCGTGGTATGGTTAGGTGGAATCAGAAGCTTCCATTATTTATACACGAACACAGGTGCCTTAAACGTATGGGATGTTCAATCTTCGCTATGGTTTGCGGTCTCCGAAATCTTTGTTCACCCAGTAGATAGTATAAGTATAATTCAAGTACTTCTGTTCGTATATCAGGGAAATATTATGTTATTATCCTTGTTTGATGCATCAGTACGTGTTCTGCCAGTGTTAACATCACATCTACCGTGTGTAAGGGTGCATGGTGAGAAGAAGTCGCACATACAAGCAGCAATGGTACTAAATATATATATGGTAACTCGGGATTAAACTGTTCACCATCTCCATTCCTAAACCTTTCCTCTTCACCTTCAGAAGGACAAATTATTATCCGAAGCATCACATCTTCCCTATTGGGTTAGGTCGTAATGATGAAGAACGATTAGTATACATATTAGAAACCATTGAATGCGTATTTTTAGTATTGCAGTGTTCGCCAGCTGTTCAGTCCTGGCTATTTTCTGTCACGAGCTATAATATGTATCCAGGTCTTATTGATGTTTGGAATCATCGGACATAGCACTGAACTCATTACAATGTATATCCGGATATCATACTTGCTGGAGCTCGTTTAAGGGGAGATTTTCTTGTTGGTGAAGTAAAATGTCTCTGATTCCTTCAAACTATGTCACGAAACGGATCCCCTATTAGTAAAGTCATGGTCTAATGTACTGCAACACCTTCCAATGTGATGGCTTCGAAAAATGATCCGAAACTATAGCTGTTGGTGTGTGCAATTTTGGTTCATAAAATTAACTCAAATAGCTCGCTTTTATTCACCAGGTTGCAGTACATTAGACCATGACTTTACCACTGAGGGCGTCTTGTTTTCTGGCATTGTTAGCAGGAATCAGTAGCCTTCCAATTGATCAACAAGAGAATCTCACCTTAATACTCCATCAGACTATATTCGACACAAAGCTGAATTCTTATGATGGCTTGTGACTGTACGCAAATGGAATAGAACGAATAAAAACGTCAAGGAAGGCAGAGATCACAGAAGTTTTCCTTTGGTTAAGTCAGCCCTTTTTGGTATTGTCTTTTGGGTCTAGTTAAGTCAACTGAAATAACTTCTAATAATCTGTCTGTTTGTCTGTCTGCTACACTCGTCCCGTCTTAAGGTTATATTTGTTTTGTCTCTTCGATGGGAATTAAACAAGGTATCTTGGAAATCCAGACGAATGTGTTGAAAATTCTTTCTATATTTTTACTGTTCCTTTGTTACACTAGACTGACCTTCCAGCCTTTGTGTTCGCCTGTTAAACAACTTTTATTTTCCTGGAAATTATGCACAGACTTTATTTGGATATTGGTAATTCATTTTTCCTTCTACCTTTTCTGGCCAGGTTTGAGTGGGCAATCCTTTCCTTGTCGACACATCTATCAGAAATAGATTGATATCCTGTTTGTCTTTAATACAATATCCGTCTGTCTGTATGGGTGTTCATCTCCATATATATTACGTGTGGACCCATAGAGTTAAATATGATCTTTATAAAACATTAAAGGGAGAGACTTTCGTGACTGTAACCTGGAGGGCTACACAGGTCAAGGTTGTCATCCCTGATTTATTCACTCAGTTTGAATGTTTTAGGAAGGAGGGACGAGGGAGGGACAGTCATAGGTTGCGTTGCTCACCCCATAAAATGAATAAGTAGTGAATGACGTGTGTGACAAAGGGCATTTTGGCCACTCGTGCCTGTATTTCACGATCTCACAAAGCTGACAGCACCCTAAATAACATTACAACATATTGAAGGAATCTGTTCGATTTGGAGAGAGAGAGAGAGAGAGAGAGAGAGAGAGAGAGAGAGAGAGAGAGAGAGAGAGAGAGAGAGAGAGAGAGAGAGAGAGAGAGAGAGAGAGAGAGAGAGAGAGAGATTAAATCCAGTAAACTGTGTAACGCGTCTAGTTTAATATAAAATATATACAGTGTTAGAAGCAAGTAAAGAAATAAAAATGACTGATCGCCAAGATAGTATGCAGGACAAATTGCCTCATTTCCAATAACTGTAAAACATGCAACGAGGTTCAAATATGCACAACACTTTCTCCTCATTGACTTACACCCGTAGTTTTAAAAGAATTGAGGGCCCTTACTGGAGCTCTATGAACCCTCCAAACTACTCCAGGCAACAGATCCCTATTCGAAACACTGAAGCGTTTTGTGGCCTGGATTATTTGGAGGGTTCATAGAGGTCCAGTAAGGGCCCTCAAATGTTTTAAAACTACGGGCCCTACACTTATACCCTGTAGTCAGTCAGGCAGAACGAAGCAAATATGAACAAGTCTTTTTTCTCATTCACTCACTCACTCAACCAGTATTTACCCTCATTCACTCACTCACTCAACCAGTATTTACCCTCATTCACTCACCACCAGTCTTTCCTCTCATTGAATAACTCTCACTCACTCATTCATCAAACAAAATGAACCACAAACGCACAAGTCTTTCTCCTACACTCACTAACACCTGTAGTTTTAATAAAATAATTGAGGGTCCTTACTGGAGCTCTATGAATTCTCCAAACTACTCCAAGCAACAGATTCCCTATTTGAAACACTGAAGCGTTTTGTGGCCTGGATTATTTGGAGGGTTCATAGAGCTCCAGTAAGGGCCCTCAAATGTTTTAAAACTACGGGCCTAAGAGATACAGACGAGACCAATATTTATTATCTATTGAGACTTTGAGGTTCTTTCTCTTTACTGGTACTTTTTTTTGTTATACATTTGTCTGTATTGTGTTTCGTCTTTCCTGCGGGGTGTTGTTTGATCTTAAATTTTCGTAGTTTGTGGTTTGGTGTGTGTTAGAAATGTTATATTCTATTGTATATTCTTTCCTTTCTTTATTCTTTCCTTTGTGTATATTTTCGTTTATTTGTTTTTCAAGTTTGTCATTTTTTGTCCTTGTTTCTCATGTTCTGAATAGGGGACAGGCTTGAGGGGGGACTGGGGGGGTGTGAGAATAGGGGACAGGCTTGGGGGCTTTGGGGGAATGCGGGAGTGGGGGGACAGGCTTGGGGGGGTTTGAGGAGGTTAGCGGGGTGCGAGAATAGGTTACAAGCTCTCTACCCACCCCAAGCCTGTCCCCCTATTCCCATACACCCCCAGTCCCCCCTCAAGCCTGTCCCCTATTCCCACACACCCTTACACCCGTAGTTTTAAAACATTTGAGGGCCCTTACTGGAGCTCTATGAACCCTCCAAACTACTCCAGGCAACAGATTCCCTATTCGAAACACTGAAGCGTTTTGTTGCCTGGATTATTTGGAAGGTTCATAGAGCTCCAGTAAGGGCCCTCAAATGTTTTAAAACTACGGGTGTCAGACCTACTGATTTCTTCCTAATATGCCAGGAAAAATATCCCGTATTGTTAACATTAAGGTGATATGTTTCCTGAGAGAGTCTGGAGGAATCAATAGCTCTCCAATTTATTAAAACAGAAGGTCTAACCTAACCTAACCTAACCTAACTTAACCTAACCTAATCTAACCTAACCTAATCTAACCTAACCTAATCTAACCTAACCTAATCTAACCTAACCTAATCTAACCTAATCTAACCTAACCTAATCTAACTACCCTAACCTAACCTAATCTACCCTAAACTAACCTAACTTAATCTACCCTAACCTAACCTAACCTAACCTAATCTACCGTAACCTAATCTAACCTAATCTACCCTAACCTAGCCTAACCTAATCTACCCTAACCTACCCTAACCTAACCTAACCTAATCTAATCTACCCTAATCTAACCTAACCTAACCTATTAACTTAACTGCCGAAGATGAAGCTAAAGTCTCCAGTAAGAGCCTCACTTATTTCACTGTCATTTCTGTAGACTGAAGAATAGAACAGTGGTCATAATAAGGTTGGATCAAGCGAGTCGGCTATCCAAGAGTTAATTTTATAAAGGTGTGATTGCATAGCGGGAATAGGTAAGGGCAGACATGTATGTGTGTTTGGGAGATATCATAGAAATTCGAGGGCATTTTTTTTTTTTTCAGGGCTGGATATGTTAACTAAAATTATCGATTCATGTGAAGTTGCATATCTATTTTACAAACATTTGAATTGGTAATCAATCTAATAAAGTCATGGTCTAATGTACTGCAACACCTTCCAATGAGATGGCTTCGAAAAATGATCCGAAACTATAGCTGTTGGTGTGTGCAATTTTGGTTCATAAAATTAACTCAAATAGCTCGCTTTTATTCACCAGGTTGCAGTACATTAGACCATGACTTTACAAGGCTACTTTTCATGGATATATATATACGACCATTTCAATAAAGAGGCACGTGTGTATAATTTTCACAGGTTGGCTGGATATGGAATGCTCGTATAATAAACTTACTGTTATGTAATTTTCCTTACTACACATCTGGCTTATATAACCAACCAGACGCTTAATTCCCGTCATGACTAATTTCATAAATAATCTGCTGGACACACACACTAAAATTATACTAATCAGAATACCATTAAGTTGTGTATATTTGTAAGTAGTGGTAGATGTGAGTAACAATATAACAAACTGCATCAACTTATGCAACCGTTAAAAAATTAATAATAGACACATTTCACAACTCATCGCCTGTCGCAGTGTGTGTAATCCAAACAGGTATCCCAAATACAACTATAACACTAACACTATAAACTGAAGCAAATTATAGGAGACTATAGCATACTTAATAAATAAACACCAGCATAGAATTACTCAAAGTTATTCTTGCTGATTTCTATACAATTTTTGCATATGCATAATTATGCATATTGCCTGTATGTATGAATTCAAAATATCTACATGAAATTAGCACACAGCCTATATATCTTATATATTTACTTCAGATAATTGATAAAATGATGGATAGTAGATACGATCAGCTGGTGTAGTCAGTCACAATTGCATCACATTTCTCCTAAGGGATGTTTTGTGACCGAACCAGCATTTATGCATACAAAATATTTCACTTATGTATATTTTTTTACTAAAAGTACTATCATAATACTGTTTTACAGAGCTTACCAGTATATGGCGCCACAGATTATATCGGTACAGCTGAGACTCACACCGAGTGAAGTGATACTTTCTTTCCAAGCTTTATCAATAAGGTCTGTCACACGCCATAGTACATGCGTGTCCCCGGATAAACTATTGGTCAACCCCAGGTGGAAACCCCCTCCATGGTCTGTACTCTTAAACAAAATTGAATTTGCATTTTTCAACGTTCGCAAAATATTCTTGCAGAAGGGGAATATTATACGATGATGAATACGATATTTGGTTGATACTAAGATGTGAGTGATGGTCACTATGTTGGTAATATTCATGTTAGTGTTGTACATCATGTTAGTGGTGTCCATCATGTTAGTGGTGACCATCATGTTAGTGGTGACCATCATGTTAGTGGTGACCATCATGTTAGTGGTGACCATCATGTTAGTGGTGTACATCATGTTAGTGGTGACCATCATGTTAGTGGTGTACATCACCTCAACCACGGCCATCTAATGTAGCATAAAATTCATTCTATGACATGTAATTAATTTCACATTCTATGACATGTAATTAATTTCACATTCAATAAAGTTACCCCATTTTCTTTGATGATAACTTCAGCGTAAATATATAATTCTCTCGGAGCGCATCTATTTACGTTGAGAGTATATTTACTGAAGAGGTGCGCAAATTGATGTGTTTGTTATTGCTAGTGAGAGTAATGACCTCATACCTCCCATTACGACCATCTCAAGTCCACTCATAAAACCCATAAACACTTAGTTTAATAATTCCACTCACATGGCACAATAAGAGGAGAGTAATTAAAGGAAGGAGAGGACGGGGACGGACAACTTGACTCATTTTACACCTACATATTTCCCTCCATTCACGCTCGTCCCTCTGGGCTCTATATTTCCTAAGTCCGGAATGATACAGAGAGTATTATTGTTTACTAAAGGGGATTGATAGCACACTGTTGGTAAATATCGAGCGACTTGTTCCTCTAAAAAACTATTTCAAGCAACAGTCACCATTATTTTTGTTCATTATGGTTTTGTTACATATCATACTTTAGTTTAGAGGAATCAAGGCGCTCAAATGTACAATAAGTAGCCCATCCCCTTAATTAAGTAAGGAAAGTAATATATTTTGGGTAATTAGAGCTCCTTGATTCCTCGAAAGTATGCCAGGAAACAGGGCTAGATAAACAAAATGTTGCTTGGAATAGCTTGAAGGAATGCAGTTGCTCCTGATTTACCAACACTATACTACCCCCTCAATTAAGTCATATTATCTCAATAGTAAAATAAAGCGTTAACAGCAAACACTCTGGGAAAAAGAAAGAATTGGATTTAGCCTTGAGAGAAAGGATAGTGAACAAAATATATTCAATTGAGATAATGAGGGTTATATTGATAGTTTTCATATTCCTGTACCGTGAGAGACTTAAAAATAATGACCCGACCCATTACTTTCCTCTGTTATCACTCATGTTAGACAGGATAAGAGAGTAAGTTGGATGTTGTTCGGGATTTTGCTTCATGTAACCTGTGTTGTTATCTGGTCATGCCTTCCATTCGTCGCTCAATACTCTCGTGTGTATATTTTATTCCTATGTTTTTTTTTAGTTTTCGGCGAGTTATGTGTGTTGTCAATTTTGATTAAAGTTAATGTTTGTGTGTGATTTTTTTAGTGTGTGAGTGGGACAGTTATGTAATAATTATTCTTACTATCTCGGGTTTTTATTTTTTAAGGGAGGACTAATTTTCGTGTTATATTTTCTTATCAAATCTCATGTGTGTTTGTGTCTTGTGGGAGGGGGCTGTTTTTTTTGTTATTTCTTCTAATTAATATTAGTTATTTCTAGTTTGTGTTATGAATTCATTATTTATTAATATTAGGCCCCGAGGCGATAGATACCTATTATCTGTCGTACTCCCTTCCTTACTTTTTATATATACATAACATATCTTATTGTATCGCAACCTCAGGACCGTCGGCTGTCAGTAGCCAGTGGCTGGTTTTGTGTGTCTCACGTGTGTCGCACTTGATGAGATAGTGGAGCTTCATGATGTGGATTGCTTCTCTTTCGTCCCACTAGATGACCACACCTAATTTATACACGTCACTCTCTGGAAAGAGCAGCTACACCGTCACTCACAACATATTGGAATATGATCAGGCATCTGCTGTGCTGTTAGTTGATGATGATATATGTGGAATGTACTGTTCAGTCGCGAGGTCAAGTCATGAGACACTAGGAGACACACCTTGGGGTCATCTCCATCCAGCGGGTTATAGGGGAATGGAGGGGCTGGTATAGGGAGGAAAGACAGGAAGGGAAGGTAAGGAGAGCCACCTATATATATATATATATATATATATATATATATATATATATATATATATATATATATATATATATATATATATATATATATATATACTAGCAGTGATACCCGACGTTGTCCAGGTGAAGATCGTATTTGTGGTTTTGTCAATAAATTTCCTCAAATTATTTTTATGTGAACTTATTGTATTTACAATTATCTACACTTATAACTGAATGTACCAGTTATAAATGCTGGCAACTGTACTTCCATTTATTATGAACAAAAAAACTCATGTTAAATTTCAAACATCGTGCTTGTGTTAGAAAAAGACTCCTTTCTGTTTTGTAAATGGGTAATCGCAAGTTTAATAGAATATGTATGTTTGTGTCAGAAAAGTATTCCTTCAATTTTTCTCTCCCAAATTATTTTCAAAGGGTGAATTGCAAGTTCAGGAATAATAATAAAAACACATGTCTTTGTGTTAGTAAAAGATTTCTCTCTGCTATACTGTAGTCCCAAATAATTTTAAAATAGTAATCGTACGGAAAAATGAACGTGTTTGTGTTTCAGTGTCCGTCAAAAATCACATTGGTCCTAAACCGTGAACAGGAAAATTACCCAGAATTTCCATGCGCGGTTTCTATTTCGAGTCAACCCAGTGCTGAAGTTTTCACTGGGGTTTCTGTGTTTGACATTCTTTAATTGTAATTTTTTTT